>CM064579.1:13259944-13355075 GCA_032716605.1 Paralithodes platypus
TCTCACCTCATGACTGGAGCGGTCGGGCAATAAAATTCGTCTTGTTTCACCCCCTCAAATTCTATTCCCACTTGTGTTTATTGCTTTTACATGTACTTGCATATTAAAGGTGAAATAGGCTCATATGAAGCTAAGTAATAACAATCATTTATCGGATAATGATAGAATTTAGGCGGGGAATGAAGCACAAATACGCGCGCTCGTTGGCGCGCACTTTTAAAAACCTATGGCGCGTCTTTTTGGGTTAAAGTACTATTTGTCGCTTCGTTCAGATTGATTTGAAGTGATTTCTTGAGTTTCTTTATTTTCTAGGCTTTGTGGTTTACTTTCCTATTACACGACATCATCAGCAGATATATCAAATTTTACATGTGAGATGAGTCATCAAAAGATGGGGTTCACCTGTTATACAAATAGCCAAGACTGGACCCCAGCACTGAGCCCCGAGGGTCCACAACTAATAGCAAATTGCCGTTATGATTAGGGATTGTATTGATGTATCAGGTATCGGTTGGTATTGGCCTGTTTTAGGGATATCCGGTATCGTCGTATCGGTGAAATTTTCGGCCGATACTAGCCCATACTTTAAAACTGCATTACTATACTCTGTATTGTTCCCTCTGCTTTTATAATGTGTTGTATTCAATCCTTTCTTCCTGTTTAGGGACTTCAGTCATTTCAGGATTGGGCTATTGTTCTGACTTAAGTTCATGTCATGGTGTCAATGAGGTGAGATTTAAAGATATACAAGTATGAGACTAAATTTTATAGCCTACTTATAATGACATTCACCGATTGAATTGGTAGGAAGAAGAAAGTATAGGTATCGGCTAAGTATCGATTTATTTACATTATCGGAGTATCGTTATCGGTATCGGCTATAAACTGAGTGGTACAGTTAGTATTGGTAATCGGTATCGGCCACTAAATAATTGGTATCGGTACATCCCTAAATCTGATTCACCAACTCAACTGGTTTATACTTATGGAAGGGCCAGTAGCTACTCCACTACGAATACGATATAACATTGACATCTCTTTACTCTCATAATGCACATGGATTATGTCATAATAGAAAATTAAGTATATTTGTAATGCACGATATTGCAATATTTTAGGCCATATTGGAATCCTATTTAATGTGGTCTTCCTCAAGATGTTGGACTAATATTTCTCTAATTATATAATATATTAAAGAAACTGATCTATGTATTCAAGGACAAAATATTATAGTCCGTTCATTCTAAGTTGAAAATTCGTAAAACTCTAACCCTCTTGTAACTCAAAAAAGGACTTTAGAGCAAATGAGCTGTCAATTTTTACACATATTCCCTTTAGTCAAGTGTTCCTTTGTGGTAGAGAGAATATTAGCTTGGTTACTCTAGTCCTTGAGTTATGAGAAGTTAGGGGTTACGATTATAGCTTCCCAACCTAGAATGAATGGACTATAGTTTTAGCTTATGAAAACCAATTCTTGACTGACAGCATGTTTGTATTAGAGGCTGGAGCGGCATTGGCAATTCCTCTCTCTCTACTTATCTATCTATCTCTGCTCTCTCCATTCACCCAAATTCACTTTTCACCCCTAAACTTCTGGGCACTGGGTCCAAACGGTGCACTCTCTTCTTTCTCGCCTGGCCGCATCTCCCTCTCCTCACTCTTTGTCTGCCACCTTTTGTTTGCTTTCTCTGGTACATTTTTAAGGGAGCGAGAGCGATTCCTATTATTCCCAACATTTTAATATCGTTTAACTTTTAAATCCTGTCTGCTATCAACACATATTCAAAAGTATTTCCACCATAGTTAGTTGGTCGCTTCAGGGTGTTCTCCTTCAGGTTTACTAACTGTAAATATGTATCTGTCTGCTATACCCTTTTCCAAATAAGTAGGCCAAAGCTCTTGAACATTTACCTTTATAACTCACAAACAACTAGAGTAATCGAGCCAATATTTCTACCAATTGGAAGGGTCAGTAAGGAATACGTGTTGACATTTACAGCCCATTTGATTTAGCCCTTTTATAAATACAGAGGTTAGGCTTCACGCTTTCTGGACTACCTGTTTGGAACACGGTATAGCATATTGGCAGCATCTAAATACAGTAGTGAATTAATATTCACTCGGTCCCACCTAAACAGATATGGAAGGTATTTTGTGTTTCTATAACAATCGCATCAACAATTGTAAAGGATCTTCACGGCTTGCTATAGTCCGTTCATTCTAGGTTGGGCAGAAATCGTAACCTCTAACCTCTCATAACTAAAAAAGGGGCTACAGCAAATGAGCTGTCAATTTCCACAGTTATTCCCTAGCCAAGTCTTCCTATTTGGTAGATATAACATCTTGATTACTCTAGTCCTTTTTGAGTTATGCGAGGTTAGGGGTTTCTGCCCAACCTAGAATTACTCTATAGTCATTTAATGATAACTACAATGTTTTGAACAAGCATACACACACACACACACACACACACACACACACACACACACACACACACGTAAACACATGCAAAATCTGGTTTCGTTTCTTTTGAGCTTAACCAATGTTCAAAGACTAATGTTTGTGTTCTCTCTCTCTCTCTCTCTCTCTCTCTCTCTCTCTCTCTCTCTCTCTCTCTCTCTCTCTCTCTCTCTCTCTTTCTCTTCCTTTGAAGCCAGATATAAAGTGTTTTAATTTCCTTCCCTCACTTTCCCCTTACTCTGATTAACTTCACATCAATTTAAAGGGGTAGTACTTGCTTTTTCTGGACACCCTGGGCCCTCTTGTTTAGCATATTAATGTTGAGATTTTAAGATGTTCGTTTCGTTAGTTTGGCGATTTTGAGATCTTTCGCCTCAATTGGATGGGTCAATATTAAGACTGTTCGTGCCCTTAGGTGTCGATATATTCCTGGTGAGTGATAGCGAGCCTTTAATTGTAGAAGGAACCGGCCTTCGGCCGGCACATTTATCTTGAAAGTGGGTCTCGAGGGTGTTTTTCTAAGCTTGATGGAGCTCTAGCGAGGAAACTAAAAAGTATATAAATAAATAAATATATAGACAAAATAACAAGCACAAGGGGGTTAAGTGGGTTTGGTAGGTAGATTGTAATAGTTGATTAACATTCATTAAGATAGAAGAAGCTGCTACTAATATAGGTGGGGAAGTACAATGCAAAGATTGCAAGATGATTTTGATGAACAGTAATCTTGCCCTTTTTCCCGTCTTACTGCAATTTTTATCCGATTATATGAATATGATAAGGGCGGATGAATCTGGTACACTCCATTTCCGCTATTCCCGTTTTATACAATCTCCGGTTGCAGGAGCCCTCATAGTCGGAAGTGGAAAGCCGGCAAGTTCACTTTGTTCAAGATCGTGGAAGCAGCTATTTAGGAGGAGTAGCACGTCAAAGGTTCCAGAGACTGTCAAACATAGAAAACAATACCACAGTGCAAGATCCAACACCGTCGGTAGCGAAAATCCGGCAGGTTCACTTTGTTCATTTTGGCCGTGCGAACAACTTTGGTCTTAGTGTTCAATGTTGTTGAGGCAGCCGTTTAGGAGTAATATAGTATTAGTATAGTAATAATATAGAAGTATAGTAGTAGAATAGTATAGTAGTAGCTGTATAGAAATGTATATACATGTATAGAAACTGAGTCAGGTCAGGTGAAGGTGTTAGGGGATAAGCCTTTACAACGGCAGTTCGTAGCTACTTTATAATTTCCAATTTTCTGAAGAGTGTAGAGAGGAGAAGAGGTGTTGGAGAGAGAGGAAGCTGTTGGAGTGGCTTTGTTATGTGTGTTATTAGTTAGTGAAGGTATTGAGGGATAAGCCAGTATAATGGAGCAAAACGACGTATTTAGTGAGTGTAGCGCAAATCCAGCAGGTTCAATTTGTTAATTTTGGCTCTGCGAACAACTTTGGTCCGAGTGTTCAATGACATGGAGGCGGCCGTTTAGGAGAAGTAGCCCGTCAAAGGTTCCAGAGATGACAAAATAATAATCAGCGAAACTTTTAACCTTTACAAACTGTTCGTCCACCCACACACATGTTCGTTTGACATGACCTTTAAGAGGGGTGACCTGTTTTTTATCTCCTTCTCTCTCTCTCTCTCTCTCTGGCTTGTATTCATTCAGCTCCATTCAGCCTACTGTTTAAATTAAGACGTTTATCCCCATCCAGGTGTCGATTTATTCCTGGCGAGCAATAGGGAGCCAGTATTGTGTGGATAAATCCAGCTTCGCCGGACACATTTTTCTACCAAACATTTGTGAAAATTTAGCCTACTGACAAAAACATTATAAAATATATGCTGGCTCGCTACCACTAGCCAGGAAAAATCAATACGTGGATGATGATAAACGTCTTAAAACAGTAGACTGTATCCTCCTACTTTCTCTATCCTAGTTTGAAAGCCAAAGGCGGATGTTGTGCATATGTGCACAAGAAACTCACTTGCTCTCATGTTCCTGATTTTGCTCCTCTGAATTCTCAACTTTATGGCTCAAACTATCCTGCCATTCTCATTCTAAATATTTTTGTGCTGTCTATCTCTCCCCTAACTCTACCAACTTTCCCAAATTCTTTGACTATCTAAACTCTAAAGTGTAACACATTCTATCCATCACTCCCTTCTCGGAAATTTCCATCTTAGGAAATTTCAACATTCACCACCGCCAATGGCTCTCCTCTCTTACAACTGACCAACCTGGTGAACAAGCCTTCATCTTTTCTATCCTAAATAACATAGAGCAGCTGGTCCAGTAACCCACCCGTATCCCGGATCGCTTCGGAGATCGGAACAACATTCTTGACTTATTTCTGTCTTCTAACCCTTCTTCTTATACTGTCAATCTTTTCCCTCCTCTGGGCTCCTCCGATCATATACTGTACATATCTCCGTTAGCTGTCCTATCTCTCCAGTACAGCCACCCGATCCTCTCAGCCGGCGGCACTTGTGGCACTTTGGCGTTGCCGACTGGGAGGCTCTTCGGCAGTACTTCTTTGATTTCCCATGGAATTACTTCTGCTTCCATGGCCGAGAACCCTCAGAGAGTGCTGAAAGCATTACCGAGGTAATCCTCTCGGGCATGGATGCGTACATTCCATTTTGTTAGATAAATGGTGTGGCGATGGGCAGCCCCTTTGGTGTATTCTTCGCTTACTTCTTTATGGGTGCCATCGAAGAGGACCCCCTAGCAACCCTCCGCCCCTCCATCTACTGCCGTTATGTTGATGACATCTTTGTATGGGTGAAGAACCTCGACAAACTATGAGAACTTCAGCAACGCTTCATCACAGCATCAGGGCTCAACTTCACCTATGAAGGAAGTACCTTTCCTAGATGTCCTAGTTACCAAACATGACATAGTCTTCAAAACAACAGTCTATACAAAATCCACGAACAATGGACTCTGCCTCAACGGCAAAAGTGATTGCCCCAAAAGATACCTTATCTCCAC
This sequence comes from Paralithodes platypus, assembly GCA_032716605.1. NCBI lineage: Eukaryota > Metazoa > Arthropoda > Malacostraca > Decapoda > Lithodidae > Paralithodes > Paralithodes platypus. The sequence goes on from CM064579.1 coordinate 13,265,391, forward strand.
CATCTCAGCTTACGGCAGGAGGGCACTCTTTCACTTTTCCTCCTGGCGGGACACTCACCTTGAACTAAACCACCTTACACAAGTTCTCATCAACAACGGTTACTAAAACTCTGACATTGACAAAACCATCAATAATCACTTAGAAAAATGGTACAATAATGAAGCCCCCAACACCACCAGCCCCAAGGACATCAACATTTTACTACAAAAACTACATGTTCTCTGACTATAAAACAGACGAAGCTATCATAAGAGACAATATCCTTAAAAACGTCCAGCCCACCAACACTGACAACAAAATCAAACTGATTGTATATTAAAGATCCCCCCAAACTACCCAACTGAGTCTGGACCATATAGTATACCAACACTTTTGCACCCACGGGGACTGTGGACCCCGTAAACTGTATATTGGCAAGACCCAGACCCGCTTGAGCCGTTGTCTTACCCTCCATCTACAATCCGGCTCTATAAAAAATCACTACAACACACCAAGCCACTCCAAATAAACTCGTAAAGACCTAGAAACCAGTACCTCTATAATAGATAATGAACCTGACCCTAGATGCCTCCCCATCCTTGAAGCCATCCACATACAGACCCTCAACCCTACACGAAATAACCAGACCTCCGACCTACAAATTCTCCCCACAGCGAGGAAAAATTACCCCTATAGATGTCAAGAAGAAAATGGTGACACCAATAGTGAGCATCCCACACCCTCCTGCCATCGCCCAGCCAAAGCTGCCAGGGTGGCCAGCCAGCCAATCAACAGACGAACTGCGAGGTTAGCAGCAGCCAGCCAACCACGACCGCAGACCACCGACTAGCCCCGCCCACCTGAGCAGAACAGCGACAAGTGATCCGGGTAACTCCTATAAAAGCCCTCCTCAATAATTATGATAATCAGAATCAACTGTGTCAGCATGGCTATTGAAGTAGCCAAAATGTTACAACAAACAACAACAACCCAAGAACCCTCTGAAAACTACGGTACTCTCCTACATCTACTCAATGAACAACAACGTAAGATTGCGAGAGATATTGAATCCTTGAATACAAAATATATTACTGCACAATATGCTGTATTATTCAATCTCACATGCATTTAAGAATATATGTATATATATATATATATATATATATACATATATAATTATATATATATATATATATATATATATATATATATATATATATATATATATATATATATATAATTATATATATATATATATATATACATATATAATTATATATATATATATATATATATATATATATATATATATATATATATATATATATATATATATATAATTATGTATACATGAGCCAAGATATAATGATTTCGACTAGAAGTAATCTCACACCACAAACAATTGTTCTCGAAAGTCATTCTTGGCCATCATACATTGTTGCCAACAAGTCGTTTGTATACAATTTGTATTCGAATTCAACACACACACGCCTTGTCATAGCCTACTTACTGCTTCAACATAGCTTCCTCAACACACACACGCCTTGTCATAGCCTACTTACTGCTTCAACATAGCTTCCTCAATCCATTAAAAATATGTTCTACACGTCGCACCTTAAATAGATTTGCACTTCATTCTCTTCATATCAATTTATCTCCAGAAAATGCACTTACTTCCACTATACAGTACAGTTAATATGTTTGTGGTGTAATGGTTTAGATGCTTATGTTCTGGGTGTGGTGTCCCGAGTTCGAATCCCGGGAGGACCATATGCTTTCATTAGTTTTTTCAAGTGCATTGGGGTTTGTAATTGATGATTAATGTTAAGAACGGGGTGTTACTTAATACAAGGCGGCGTTCTACAGTGGATAGAAAATTGGCTTAGTGAAAGGAAACAAAGAGTATTTATTAATGGGGAAGCATCAACGTGGACCAATATAACTATTATGCCTGGTTTTAATCCAACAGGCTTCAGTATTATCCATAATCAATCTGAATATAGGATATTTAGATTTGGAATATTCTTCGACAGGAACACATCGAGCACAGTGCATATGATGATAGTAAACTCAATCAGGCAACAATACACACAATAAACACACAAGGTAATTTACACTCTTACTTATTAATAGACATAAATAGGTTATATGTACATATAACCTATTTATGTCTATTAATAAGTAATTATGGGAGTCAAGTGTCTAACGTCAAGTATTCTGGAATACTATGCAAGATAATGGAACGTATCGTTTACTGCGCGGTGTGAGTGCGTGGCATGGCGGAGAGGGGGGTGGGGGTGGGGGGGGGGGGGTAAAGCTAGGTCGCATTCAGGTAAAAGACCAAACTTACCGCCTGAGGGGGTATATATAGCTAGGATGGACTGTGGTCACGAACAATAATAATATGAATGATGAATGCGATGTTAACTTGAAGGTTCAAGCTAGGTGGGTAATTCAAGTCAAAAAGGGAAGATAAACTAAAATAATTATAATTTGACCCTCTAAGAATAAATGTGAATAATCTCTCTAATACTACACAAAAAATACTTCGATCTGAGATGAAGTCAAATCACACGAATGGCGGAATTCAGATGCACTAAGAATTAACGTGACTGAAGGACAATGGACAATCCGAAGTATGGGGTTGGAATAAATTAACGGAGTAATTTAGGGGCCCAGATATAAGTAGCCCAGATAAATAGCTTAAATGAAATAGCTATATGAAATGGCGTACACGACGAAGTCGTGCTAATTAAATTAAATACCAAAATGGTGTACCCGACGAAGTCGTGCTAATTAAATTAAATACCAAAATTTGTCATAAAAGGAGCTCTGAATAAATTAACAAATTCCTATTTAAACCGCAAAACTATTGTAGCGTTATATTATAACCTTGAACTGGTTATAATAAGTAATTACTAAATCAAGTAATTGAAGATAAATTAATAGCCAATATGTAGGCTAACTAGACATAGGAATATACAAACGGAATTCCTAGATACGTGTGGTAAGAATTATATGATTCAAATACGTCTATTATTAGATTACTCACAAGAATTAATAGAATATATGATTCAAATACGTCTATTATTAGATTACTCACAAGAATTAATAGAATATATGATTCAAATACGTCTATTATTAGATTACTCACAAGAATTAATAGAATATATGATTCAAATACGTCTATTATTAGATTACTCACAAGAATTAATAGAATATATGATTCAAATACGTCTATTATTAGATTACTCACAAGAATTAATAGAATATGATTCAAATACGTCTTATTAGATTACTCACAAGAATTAATAGAATATATGATTCAAATACGTATTATTAGATTACTCACAAGAATTAATAGAATATATGATTCAAATACGTCTATTATTAGATTACTCACAAGAATTAATAGAATATATGATTCAAATACGTCTATTATTAGATTACTCACAAGAATTATAGAATATATGATTCAAATACGTATTATTAGATTACTCACAAGAATATAGAATATATGATTCAAATACGTATATTATTAGATTACTCACAAGAATTAATAGTATATATGATTCAATTACGTCTATATTAGATTACTCACAAGAATTAATAGAATATATGATTCAAATACGTCTATTATTAGATTACTCACAAGAATTAATAGAATATGATTCAAATACGTCTATTATTAGATTCACAAGAATTAATAGAATATATGATTCAAATACGTCTATTATTAGATTACTCACAAGAATTAATAGAATATATGATTCAAATACGTCTATTATTAGATTACTCACAAGAATTAATAGAATATATGATTCAAATACGTCTATTATTAGATTACTCACAAGAATTAATAGAATAGAACTTGTCAACGAATAAATCCTAATTCAACGAAAAGGGGTCTTGACTTTCAAAACAAAGGTGATAATTGATAAAGCTCTCTGGGGAAGTAATTAAGTAGATAAAAGAATCTTAAAATTGGCGTAGGTTCTAGGTAAGTAGAAGATTTCAGAAGGGAATCAATTCACGTTATACACTTTGACTTCAACTTCGTTACACACAGAATAAAGGACACATAAGAGGAAAGTCTGTGAATATTCCGGCTAAGTTACACTGACAAATATATGAAGATGAAGGGTCTAGGTAAATTGGTTTAAGATGGTTTCACACAGATTTACAAGGCAATATCTCATACGTATAAACCACTCGTACAGATCAAACTTTAATTTTTCACACAGGTAATACAAATTCAAAACAGATCCTGGGCACAGATCTAGAGTTAATTAAAAATGGAATATTCACATACTTTGCCTTACCTTCACAACTAATATCCACAACTTAATATACTCAGAGACACTTAGGGTAGGGGTGGGGGGAGCCGTGAGCGAGAATCTGGTCGACGTGGTCTCGTGGTTCTGCAGGGCTGGACGTCATGGGGAACTGCCTCTCGTGGTACTGCAGGGCTGGTGAAGCGGCAATACCGATGTTCTCCTCCCGGCTTGACCAGACAATCATATTTGCTTAATTTCCTCCAGTTAAAGTCAGGCTATATTTGGGTTCTTTTTAGGGTTCAATTTGGTGTCTTTTGAGTTCATAGGGACATGTGGATATCGTTGTTTTGGCTATGGTGAAGGTAATTCTTAATCTAAAAATGCATGGGGTTTATTTATTGGTACATATGGAGATTCTTAATCTTGTGATCTTGATCCCCTATTTTTAGAGGGCCATGTGGTGATGTAATGGATGATTTTCCATCCATCGTGGTATCTGGCTTTTCTTATTTTGCCGACCACAAGTTTCTTATTTATCACTGCATTTACTTCATTCCCAGTCTTCCGGGAAGGTACTATAGGAGGGGTACTGAGGGTCCCACTTGTTTCTATATTGGAAGGGTTCTTGGTGCTTAACCCCTTGAAGCTCTGACGCATTTTAGCAGTATATATTGGCTATCATTAGACGATTTTATGCAGCTTAGGAAGGATCTGTGGGTATTAAAATGGTAAAGACTCTCTCAATCAATATATATACCCTTCCTAATCTGAATAAATACGTCTAATAATTACCAGAAAACAAAAATCAAATGCGTTTTGGAGCTTGAAAGGGTTAACTTGCATGAAAATTTCTTCATTGTATTGTAAATTGGGTTGGAGCTGATGATATGCCTCAGGCGGTGGTTCCTGCCTCTGCCATTAGAGGAGTTGGGGCCCCTGTGAGTCGTCAGGGCTCGAACTCCTTTTCCGGGTAGACTGATCTATTTTTCCGGAATTTAGAGCATGGGTAGTTAAGGAAAAAGAGGTAGACTCGTGTATCCGGGCCGGAATTAAAACCTGGGAAGTTGGTTGGGTCTCATTTCCTCTCATCCTCTCCTGCTTCTGTCTTCTCCTATTCTTCCTGTTGTCTTAGATGACGGCTATTCTTGTTTTGGTTCGGGGGTGGCTTTTCAACCCTGACATCTCAATAACTAGTGGTGTACCTCAAGGATTAGTGCTGGGGCCAATCCTTTTCCTAATTTACATTAACGACATAGATGAGGGTCTCACCTGTACAATCTCAAAGTTTGCAGATGACACAAATATCGCAAATACCGTACTGACAAATGAACATGTTGAAGATATGCAAAACAATCAAAGCAAGCTTTCACAATGGACTAAAGCCTGGCAAATGTACTTCAATGAAGATAAGTGTAAAGTACTCCATATCGGATACCGCAATGAAAAAGCAGACTTCTCGATGAATGACACCCAGCTAAAGAGTGTAGACAGAGAAACCGATTTAGGAGTAACAATATCCAGTAACTTAAAACCAAGTCAACATTGTGCTGAAGTTGTTAAGAAGACAAAGAAAATTATAGGTTTTATAGGTAGATCTTTTGAACATCAATCAAAAGAAATTATACTCACCCTTTACAATAAACCGATAATCACAGGAGTAAGAGAAAAATAGGTGATAATTGATGGGGGAAGGGGGGAATTTGGACACATGTGGAGTAGTGATAGAATGTATTGAGAGGAATGATCTCACATATTTACACATTCCTTTGTTTTGAGTGACAGTGGGATGTTTTGAAAGGCTTTTTTTTAGGCCATGGCTCATATGAGGACGCTCGCCCTCCTAGGGTTCAGACTCAAATGAGGACGCTCGCCGTGTATGGGTTAACCAAGTGCAGATTGTGAGGTGACCTTATTAAAGTTGTCAAGATCATTAAAGGCATCGACAACATTAACTGTAGTCAATATCTTATGATTGATCGATCAAACTGCACATGGGGAAATGGCTGCAAAATCATTGGTAAATCATTCAACTCTAACGAATCAATGAATTTCTTCTGTCATCAACTTGTGGAATGGGCTTCCCCGAGATGTCATAGGCTGCAACACCTTCAAAATTCGCCTAGACAAGCACCTTGCCCTGAACCCAAGGTTGACTGCATTTGTAATTGAATAAATATGTTCTTTAGTAGTGTTCGTTCAATAACCCAATAGATAGATCTTAACATAATTTCCCCTGCCATGGACTAAGCCCCAGGGCAGCACTTCCTTCTCACATCTTTCCCACATTATCTCCGAAATACTGTTGCAACACTTGGAACAATAGTGTTTTGGAGGGCAAACAACCTCGAGGGGTCGCATGACCTGTTGTTGCATGTTTTTCTTTGTACTTTGTACGTATCATTCCTTTACCGGTAGCTTCTTTGTGAGGGTCTGAGGTATATTCTCATGCCTCAAAAACTTGCCAAATTAGTAAGCCTGCAAAAGAATATCCTGAATGACGGCAATTGGACTTTCTACCTCTCATGGATTACTCAAGTCTCATAATTTACTATACTCTGTTTCTTTTCTACTGACGGTAAATTGAAAAGTTCCCATCAATATTTCTCAGTTATTTTGAAGATTGTGTAGTGAAATATTTAGCTAATTATATAAACTAAAAAAAAACCCAGAGAAATAGTAGTTTCTTATTTTTCCGTTACTTATCGATTAATCAAATGTGAAGGTATTCAATTTACAGTCAGGTAAAATGAAACCGAGTAAAATCCCCCTCTAAAGCCCTCTCACAGCTGTCCGTAGATTCCCCTTCCTCCCAACAGCCTCCCCACTACCAAGGTATAAACCAGAAGAGTCTAGTAAAGGAAGGACCTAATCACATAGTACCTTGAGCGTCCGAGAGAGCTATAACCAGCGCTATACCCGGTCCAAATAGTTAGTTCGGAAAGCGTCAACCCTAAACTCTGTAACTCGAGAACGGCTGGAACAAATGTGCTGTAAATTTCCACACCTATTCCTTGGCTGACCCGTCCCAAAAGTTAGACATATTAACTGGATTACTGTAGTTGTTTATGAGTTATCGAGGTTAATGTTCGCTTACTTAGAACAAGGTATAGTGGCATGGCTCCTGTAAGCCCCTTGATGTTTTCTTGGTCTTTGTCTTTTTCTATGTGGATGAGGGGGACTAAAGGCAGAACTGCCTGTGACGAGTGCCTCCCTCAGAGTTGAAAGAGTGACCGGGCCAAAATCAAGGAATGTTCGAGAAAAAATGCATGGACACACGAAGTTTGAAATAATTCAAGTCATAGGATGAGGGGAGGATGGATTCAGGGAGAGAGTTCCATAGCTCAGCTGTTGAATAGAAGAATGATTGGGAATATCGTTTCACTCTTGGGTTGAATAGTTGCACAAAGTACGGGTGGGATTGTGTTGCATGGCGGGTGCTACGTGCTCTACGTAGATGAGGTGGTACGCACTGAGAGAGCTGAACCCGCCGTTATCTTCAGTGTTGACAACCTTTGAGAAAGTTCCATATATTGGAGGAACGTTAAAGAAAGGAAATTCCTAAAAAATCAATTAAAATGGTTAAAACAATTGGGAATTATATAAAACAACGTATAAACTGCAATATAATAGAACAATTTAAAAAAACTATGTGATCAGATGACTTAATGGTATGTTAATAATATGATGAATGTACAGCCGAAGAAACCTTACAAGATTAATTGCAATGGGCCATTATGAAATATTTGTAATACCTTTATTGTTTTTATTTGGACGTATAGGGTAGTACTCGTTTTTTCTGGACCCCCTTCTCCCTCATGTTTAGCATTTTAGTTTTGAGGGTTTAAGACGTTCGTTCCGTTAGTTTGGCGATTTTGAGTCCTTTCGCCTATTTTTTGTTGTTGTCAAGATTAAAACCTTTCGTGCCCTTCAGGTGTCAATTTGTTTTCCTGGCGAGTGAAAGCGAACCTCTACTTTTAGAAGGAATCGGCCTTCGGCCGGGACAAATTTTTACCGAAAACTTAACAAAATGTTCTTGAATTTTCTAGGGGGTGTTTTCCTAAGCTTGATGGAGGTCTAGCAAGGAAACTCAAAAAATAAATTAATATAAAAATATGTAGACCAAAAACCAAGCACTACCCCCATAAAGGTGTGGTGGAGTGGTCATGCCACTGGATTGGTAATCCAATGGACCCGGGTTCAAATCCCGATATGTCAATGGGAAGATATTATTGGGATTGAATTTGTGCTGTAACTAGTATCAGTGCATTACCACAAAGCCCACCGAAATGCCAAAAAAATACCCTCGTTGTTCCCTGATTAAATAACACTGTATGAATATTCCCATATTCAAAATATGTTACAGGGGGACAATGCCTAGTGAGTTCACTGCTCAATAGGTGGCGTTCTGAGAGTGAGGGTCTGAGTCTGGAGGGTGAGACGGTGAAGCACTTGAGCGAAGCAACCGGCCGCTTCAGAGATGGAGCTGCTTCGAGCTATGATGGATGCTTCGCATGTCTCACTCCCCAGACTGGAACAAGACCTCACGGGCTTCACCGTGTTGGGCGGTGGAATGTACAGGCTCTCAGCCTATGCCCGAGAGGGAGTTTTAATTAAAAAAAAAAAAAAAAAAAAAAAAAATTGTAAAGGTATATTTGTATTGTGTGATTTTGAGGAAATAGATAGGTTAACTCCTTCACCACCATGACGCCTTTTTACCTTTGATTGTGGCTAAAATGAGATATGTTCATCCAGTTTAAGAAGGACCTATGTTACTAAGAAGCTTTTTTGAGATCGTATTTACGATTGAGATCGTATAGGTAGATTACAAACTAAAGACAATCGTCTAACGGCAACCAACGTATGCTGAACATGACGTAATGGAGGTGAAGGGGTTAAGGAAGAATGTTGATATCTACAGAAGTTCAGTTGCAGAAATAAATAGCTAAACATCTTTACCACCATTACGTAACTTTCATCCCTTTCTGGTTACCATTAGACGATTTACTTTAGTTTGTAATCTGCCTCTACGATCCAAATGGGTACATACTATCTTAACAAACCCTCTTCATTACATAGGTCATTCTTAAACTGCCTCAAATACTATCTCAACAAACCCTCTTCATAACAAACCCTTGAAACCCTTCAAACCCTTGTATTGAGTATTGTTCACATGTGTGGGGAGGTTCCTCTCACACCGCTCTCCTAGACAAAGTTGAAAGGAAGGCCTTTCGTATCATAAACTCCCGTCCACTCACCAACTCTCTGCAATCTCTCTCTCTCCGCCGCAATGTTGCATCTCTCTCGCTATTCTATCGCTACTATAATAATCAGTGTTCCTCAGAACTATCCCAGTGCATACCACCTCCTTTACGTAGGGCACGTGGCACCCGTCTTGCAACTCAATCCCACCCCTACTCTGTGCAACTCTCCAACCCAAGAGTGAAACGTTACTCTCAAACTTTCTTCTACTCAACAGCTGAGCTCTGGAACTCTCTCCCAGAATCAGTCTTTCCCTCTCCCTATGACTTAAATTGCTTCAAACTCCGTGTGTCCAGGCATTTTGGCTCGAACGTCCCTTGATTTTGGCCCTGTCACTCTTTCAACTATGGGGGAGGCACTCGCTATAGGCAGTAATGCCTTTTGCCTCCCTAAATCACATAGAAAAAAAAAAAAAAAAAACAAAAAAACATAGGCCATTCTTAAACTGCCTCAAATACTATCTTAACAAACCCTCTTCATAACATAGGTCATTCTTAAACTGCCTCAAATACTATCTCAACAAACCCTCTTCATAACATAGGTCATTCTTAAACTGCCTCAAATACTATCTCAACAAAACCCTCTTCATAACATAGGTCATTCTTAAACTGCCTCAAATCGTCTCAATTTAGCCAGAATCAAAGGTAAAAAGGCGTCATGGTGCTGAAGGGGTTAACCCTATTTGGTGCAGGTAGGGTCTTTTTGGACCGCCCTGTTTCACTCCATTGGTTACGAGATTATAATAAGTTTCACCTCATTAGTTAGGCGATTATAAGACACTTCACCCCATTCATGTGTCGATGTTTCCTGGGCAAGCGGTAGCAAGCGTACAATTTAGGAGAAGCTGGCCTATGGCTGGGAAATTTGTCTACCGAAACATGCTCATATATTATCTTGAAGGGGGTCTGGGTGGTGTATTTTTTTAGTTTGAAGGGGGTCTGGGGAGGCAATGTTCTTAGTCTATGGGAAAACTAAAAACATGTTGGTCGATAATGGAAACAACAATCAAAATCCTCAATAAATAATATAGCAAAATACCACAATAACCCCAAGATGTTGCACCAGATATTGTTAATTAAGGAAGACTTTTGATGTCTAGAGAAATTCAGTTGCGAAAAAGAAAAAAAATCCAGCCTGTTTGACTTTTTCAACCTATAAGAAGATAGATGCTGTCATGGAAGTGAGTGGGGAGGACCCCATCATCTTCCTCAACGCAGGGAGCAACGACATATGGAGATGCAGGACTGAGGAGTTGCTCTCCAAGTATCAGGAAATGTTGGAGAGGATCAAGGAAAAAGGTGGAGTTCCTGTGGTAAACAGTATCCTGCCTAGAAGAGGGGTAAGGAAGGAATGGTCCTCCAGGGCTATTGGTGTAAATAGCCGGCTGGAGAAGTATTGTAAGGCAAATACTATTCCATTCCTGGATAACTGGTCCCTCTTTTATGGTAAGGATGAACTGTATGCCCAGGATGGAGTACATCTCTCTCGACTAGGAGTTTCGACCTTGGCCAGCTCACTCGACAAGATTGTTGCGGGGTTTCGTTAAAAAAAACCTGGGTGTGTAAGTAAAAAACTGTCTCCATATGGAGCAGGTACTTCATGTGACAAACCAGTGAGTAAAATAGAAATAATCAGTCAAGATAGTGCGGATATAGTGATGTGTAATAGTAGTATCGATAACACTACACATGTAACGGATAGTAAAGATGAGAATACTGATAGAGTAGAATTTCCGTCTAGAGCTAGTAGTTCAACAGGAAATAATAAGTTAGCTAAACACAATAGAAAATTAGTTGCAAATAAAAGTAATAGGTTGAGGGTATATTATACAAATTGTAGGAGTTTATGTAACAAAATGAACGAACTTAGAGCACTCGTTAGCACAGAAAATATAGACATAATAGCGCTAACTGAAACGTGGATTAATACAGAATCTAGGCATTTTTTAGCAGAATTTGATATTCCAGGATATAGTTTGTTTAAATATGACCGAACAAGTAGGAGGGGCGGGGGTATAGCAGTGTTTGTCAGGAGTACATTAAAAAGCTGTATTAAATCAGGTATTAGACTAAATAATGATAATGAAAGTGTTTGGGTAGAGGTTAACGAAGGTAGTGAGACCATAGTTATTGGAGTTATATATAGACCGCCTAATATGAGTAGAAATGGCGGAAAATCGTTATGGGAGGAAATTAAAATAGCATCAAGGTTTAGCAATGTGTGCATTATGGGGGATTTTAATTTTCCGAACATTGATTGGCAGCACCAAATAGGCGACTCCGATTCAGTAGAGTTTATAGAGGTAGTACAAGATAGTTTTTTATTTCAATTCATAGATACGCCGACTAGAGGTATTAATATTCTTGATTTAGTTTTCAGTAACAATGAACATATGATAAATAATGTAGAGATTGGTGACCACCTAGGAAATAGCGATCATAAATCTATTTATTTTAATATACAATGGACAGGGAATGCTAAAGAGAATACGACACTTATCCCAGATTTCAGAAAAAAGCCGATTATGGTGGGCTAAGAAGAGACTTAAGGGTGGACCCTATTGTTAAGCGATTAAGTCAGGATATGCCAGAGTTAAACTTGCCACCTACATATAACCAGTTTATTGCTTCACTCCACAATGCTCAAAATAAATATATCCCTAAAAGAAGATTAGATCGACGCAGAACCAACCAAAATGGATGACTAATAAGCTAATAGATCTTATAGGAAAAAAGAAAGGAATATATCGAAAAAATAAAGAAAGGTGAAAATCAGTTACATATATACTATCAGACTCTATCAAGACAGGTCAAAAAGGAAATCAGGAAAGCAAAAAGAAATTATGAAATAAGGATAGCCAGCGACTCAAAAAATAACCCTAAAGCTTTTTACCAACTATATAAATCTAAAGTTAGAGATGTAATAGGCCCCCTAAAAACTTCAATAGGAGAAATAACAGAAAATGATTTAGAAATGTGCAGTACATTAAATAGTCAGTTTCTTTCCGTTTTCACTAATGAAAATTTGGCACAGATTCCAGAAGTCAATATGGTATATAGTGATAGTATAGAAAATATGTTAAGTACAGTTAGTATAAGTAGAAATTGATGTGCTTAAGGAAATTGACAGACTGAAACCTCAAAAATCGCCTGGTCCTGACGAGGAATATGCTAGAGTATTAAAAGAATGCAGAGATGAGTTAAGTAGTCCATTAGCATTTATATTTAACAAGTCATTAGAAACAGGTTTAGTTCCAGAAGCTTGGAAGCTTGCAAATGTAGTTCCGATCTTCAAAAAAGGTGATAAATCGATAGCATCCAATTACCGTCCCATTAGTCTCACATCAATCATAGGAAAGTTGCTAGAGTCTATTATTGCTAGGAAAATTAGAAGCCACTTAGTAAAATTTAACTTAATAAATTCTTCTCAGCATGGATTCACTCAGGGACGTTCGTGCCTTACTAATTTGCTTAGCTTTTTCTCAGAGGTATATGAAGCAGTAGATAGTGACAAGTCATATGATATTATATATTTAGATTTCAGTAAAGCTTTCGACAGAGTCCCTCATGAGAGATTGATGAGAAAGGTTGAGGCACATGGAATAGGAGGGTCGTTGTTGGGATGGATTAGGTCATGGCTAATTGGTAGGAAACAGAGAGTCAGCATAAATGGTACCAAGTCAGAGTGGGGAGCAGTCAAAAGTGGTGTCCCCCAGGGATCGGTATTAGGTCCCCTGTTGTTTCTTATATACATAAATGACCTAGATTTAGGTATAACTAGTAGGATAAGTAAATTCGCAGACGATACTAAAATGGGGAGATCAATTGATTCAGATAGCGATATAGAGTGCCTCCAAAGGGATCTAGATACCTTACATGAATGGTCAGTAAATTGGCAGATGAAGTTTAACATTGACAAATGCAAGGTATTAAAGATAGGGAAGATGCAAACAAATGTTAAATATAAACTAGCTAATTTAGAATTAGAAAATTCAGACTGCGAGAAAGATCTAGGTGTGTTTGTTAGCAATGATTTGAAGCCTAGAAAACAGTGTATAAGCGTTCGTAATAAGGCAAACAGGATTCTCGGGTTCATCTCTAGGAGTGTGAGTAACAGAACTGCTGATGTTATCTTAAAACTTTACTTGTCATTAGTGAGACCCCATATGGATTATGCTGTTCAATTTTGGTGTCCTTATTACAGAATGGACATAGATTCATTGGAGAGAGTACAACGTAGAATGACAAAAATGATCCATAATATTAGAAATCTTCCGTATAAAGAAAGGTTGAAGAAATTAGGCTTACATTCGTTAGAGAGACGCAGAGTTTAGAGGGGATATGATAGAGGTATTCAAGTGGGTTAGTGGGATTAACAAAGGGGACATGACAAATGTACTAAAGCTCAGTGATAGCGAAAGAACTCGTACCAATGGTTTTCAAATTAGATAAATTTCGTTTCAGAAAAGATATAGGCAAAATATTGGTTTGGTAACAGAGTTGTAGATGGGTGGAATGGACTACCAAGTGCTATAGTGGGATTAAAAACGATAGGGAGCTTTAAGATAAAATTGGATAAGCATATGGACGAGAAGGGTTGGGTGTGAAGGGGGATCAGCAGGGTTGGGCCAATCAGCGCTCTGCAGACCCCCGTAATCCTGCGTTAATCTCTAACCGTTTTGGTAAGATGATCCTCAGGGTATTAGAGTGTTGAGCCTATAATTGGGCTTTGTAATTGGGGTTGTGTGGGACAGGGATCTGCCTTGCTTAGGCCAATCGGCTTTCTGCAGACTCCCATTTTCTTATGTTCTTATGTTCTTATAATGTCTCAACAACAATGGAGGCAGTAAAGTCGACTTGGTTCCTGAGCCACCTCTTAACCGCTTCTGTACCGGTGACGTCTTTTGTTTGTTTTCAGCTACATTTACACCATTTGATGTAGCTTAGGAAGGATGTATGGTAGCTATAAAAGGATTCATTGAGATAGACTGTAGGGTTTTTTTCTGCCCTTCCTAAGCTGAATAAAATCGTCTAATTGCGGCCAAATTAATGAGAAAAGGACGTCGCCGGTACATAAGGGGTTAGGAGGGGGATGTATTATTTTTTTTTCTGTACTCATGTCTCCCTCACGTTTAACCCCATTTGCTTTGATGTATTAAGACGGTTTTTGTTCTCCATTATTTTGGCGATATTAAGATCTTTCATCCCATTTATTTGTCGATATTTGGACCCTTTTCATTAGGTGTCGATTTTTTGCTGACGAGCGATAGCGAGCCTGTATATTTTGGAGGACAAATGTAAAACAAAATCTCGAAGGGAGGACTAAGGGGTGTTTTGTTAAGCTTGATGGAGGTCTAGCGAGGTAACTAACTAATAAATATATGAATATAATTATACACCAACAAAACAACCATACCCCCTCAATGACATTAATTATACACCAACAAAACAACCATACCCCCTCAATGACATTAATTATACACCAACAAAACAACCATACCCCCTCAATGACATTAATTATACACCAACAAACAACCATACCCCCTCAATGACATTAATTTATACACCCAACAACAACCATACCCCCTCAATGACATTAATTATACACCAACAAAACAACCATACCCCCTCAATGACATTAATTATACACCAACAAAACAACCATACCCCTCAATGACATTAATTATACACCAACAAAACAACCATACCCCCTCAATGACATTAATTATACACCAACAAAACAACCATACCCCCTCAATGACATTAATTATACACCAACAAAAAACCATACCCCCTCAATGACATTAATTATACACCAACAAAACAACCATCCCCCCTCAATGACATTATATACACCAACAAAACAACCATACCCCCTCAATGACATTAATTATACACCAACAAAACAACCATACCCCTCAATGACATTAATTATACACCAACAAAACAACCATACCCCCTCAATGACATTAATTATACACCAACAAAACAACCATACCCCCTCAATGACATTAATTGCTTGATAATTGGGTCTTCTCGGTGGCCTTGATATATGTACAGTTGCGCTAATAAGTCATGTCTTAGCTGTCATTATGTTTGGCTCGCTCTGTGCTGTATTAATGTCTGTCAGATGTTGTTGTTGTTGTTGTTGTTGTTCCCCAGGCTGCCTGGACGAACAGCCCCAAGGTCCCGAGCAAGGCCAAGGCCATAGAGCGCCCCCACAAACCCTCCCTGCTTACCACTAACAGAGCCCGGGTGACCGAAGCCACTCTAAAGCAGGGAGCTGAGGAGGGCGCGGAAATGCCCGGGAAACCAAAGCCCCACCCAAGGCCCTGTGCCCCTCAGCAATTATGAATGGAAAGTTGAGGGGCAAGGGAAAAATGTGATGCTTTGGCTTTCAATCTGCCAACTTTTAGGTTGGCAGTAGGGAGGTCTATCCACGGAAAACACGCCGTCACTTGAGATCTAGAAGATATATAAGTAAAAGGAACAGTCAGAGTAAGCTATGGGTATGGCGGAGATCGCTCAGCTCTCACTCTGATAGACCAGCCCATAACCACATGACTAGAACCCAATCCTCTCAGCATCAGCTAGGAAAGGCCCTAAAAAGCCGCCTTTGGTGGAGGGATAGCTCCCCTATTTCAACTCCTTTCGGAGTTGGGCACCCGCCCTGTCTGTCAGATGTTGAATAGGGTGGGTCAGTGTAGGAACATGTTGGTATATCTCGCTCAAAAAGAAGAAATAATGTGTGAATATTGCTGATAGCAATTATGTAACAACACATAATTGGTGCCGAGACATGACTTATTAGGTCGACTACTGTATAGTGACTCTACAGTATAATGTATCTGAGTGTACATCATCATAATATTACGATCCCTGTTCTATGATCGTTCTATGAGTGTTAACCCATTCAGTACCTGTGACGTCCTCTTTATCATATTCTGGCATCCATTAGACGATTTTATCCAGCTTAAATGGGGTCACCTGCTTTTTTTATCTCCTTTTCTCTATCTCTCTGGCTTGTATCAATTCGGCCCCATTCAGCCTACTGTTTTAATACGTTTGTCCTCATTAGTAGAGAGGCACATTTGAAAAAGAGGCTTATTTAACCCACTGAGCCCCAGCTAGTTATAAATAAATGTACCACCAGGGACCAGCAGGTTTTGATTTTTTTTTTCCAGAAACAATAGCGAATGGGTTACGAATGAAGAACCGCCCACAAAAAAAACCGATCAAACAGGTCAAAAAGGGGTCCTACGGAGCCCCCAAAAGTCGATTTTACAAGAGTAAAAAATTGAAGGCAAAAACACCCAAAAACCATGTTTTTGCGCGCTCAAACGCATACGGTTGGACTTTGAGAGTTTTTAACTATCGACATGGTTGTGTGGGATACTTACACAGTTCCCATACAAATCTAAGCCCTCTAGGTGCCATAGGACCGGAGTAATTAAACCCCGACGACAGTTGTGCGTCGTGGTATTGTGGGGAACATACATTACCGAAGACACGTTGTCGTCGCTGGTACTCAGAGGGTTAAGGAATCAAAATCATTTTTGGTTACAAACTGGCATCCACTTTAGATCATTGGCCCATATCTTCCCAGGGTGGATTCCACCTGAGATTATGCCTTATGGCCCTATATTAACCCTTTTTGTGTGGAATCGGTAATTTCCAAAATGGACCATATTTTGAGGGTTGGTGGAATAGAAATGCCCGTAAGTTGGTGAAATAATGTTGTAGATAAACAAAATAACCACCAAAATGAAGCTTATTATGTGCACTAACACATTCATTTACCGAAAATTAAAATATGCAACTCTAAAGGGAATGACGGTGGTCAGACACTACTTTGATCCCGTACCTCTCCCAAATTTCCCTTTTTACCTAATGATGTCCCCAATATATGATAATTTGAAGAATGGGTATATCTAGCATTTGGAATTTGTAGAAGACATATTTTGACAGATTTTCACCAAGTGACAGCATCCTGGGTGAATTAAGGGCGAAACGTTGGAGGGACGGGGGGTGTACCAGCCATTTTCTCACGAAAACCCGCCAAGCAGAAAAATCAAACAGAGTAGGTAGATACTTTTTACTTTGTAAAGCCATTTCAGAGAACATTGGGCAGACATATTAATTGCTGAGGGGCACAGGGCCCTGGGTGGGGCTTTGGTTTCCCGGGTGTTTCCGCACCCTCCTCAGCTCCCCGCCATGGAGTGTCTTCGGTCACCCAGGCTTTATTGTGGTCGGCAAGGAGGGTTCTGTGGGGGCGCTCTGTTATGGCCTTGGCCTTGCTCGGGGCCTTGGGGCTGTTCGGCCAGGCAGCTTGGGGAACGACAACAACAACAACATTGGGCAGACATATACAGTTATTACGTTTGATCAGGCCTTGTATTGCAGGGCCAAGGAAGTTGTCTGGAGTATAAAAAAGAAGAATTTGATAATGTCATCATCAGGCTAGGGGGATTCCACACTGCCATGAATTTCATGAAAGTTATTGGTCAACATATGGTGTCTTCTGGGTTAAGGGATGTGTGGGTTGAGAGTGGTGTATATGGTGAAAACACAACTTTGCACATGCTAATAATTGGCCATACAATAAGGCAATCCGTGCACATAAACTAACATTTGAAGCACTTTGGAGAATACTCTGCCTAAGTTTCAAGAATGGGCTGTACAAAATGGAAAGGTACTAGATGAAAACCTATCTGTGCATGTCGAAGAGATTGTTGATAAATTAACTGTCAAGGATGAAGATATAATTGATTCTTTGTGTGGTCTGGTAAGACTTACATCAACTGTACTTGGTCTACTCAAGGAGATTGATGAATCAGAGTCAGCTCACCCAACTTTCAAATTTTGGCGGCAGTACATGGAAATGGTTTCCGTTTTGATGGGATTCATCAGAGCAGACCGTGAAGGCATCTGGGCTATTCATTTAGAACTTTTCTCAAAGATGTTGCCTTGGTTTGCCATTTATGACCACACTAATTATTCTCATTGGGGTCCAGTGTACCTGGTTGACATGATGGCACTCCCCACTACAGCACAAGAGGTCTTCAGTGAATTTGCTGCCGGTCGGTTTTCGATCAAACAAACTGAGGGCAAATTCAAACACGTGGCCATTGACCATGCACTAGAATATGTCAACAGGATTGCCAAAGTGAGTGGAGGCATTGTAGGGATCACACTGTTACGATCCAGGTTCTCAAAGACACAGGGCTCTTCAACATTGGACTAGATAATGGTAAAATGCAACAACGGTAACACTAGATCCAACCCCTGCCTTAAACACTGGAAAACAAAACACCATTACCGCCCTGAGTCGTGCCTGGACAACGAGGTATCCTATAACTCGGTAACTGGTGCACACACACTAGGCTGACGCTCGATGAAACAGCCTATTCTCAAACAGTAAAAGATTACTCGATTAGGTTACACAAAGAAAAGATAGTTAACGTGATTAATTAACGTTACGGTAGATACTCAAATAACTGGTATTAAAGAAAGTGCAATGCTAGTCCTGCAACATCAACTGGACACTTCTGAAATAAGTCTGATGCTGGGAAGATGTTCGTAAAGAATCTTGAACAATTATAATGCAGAATACGGGTCACAATAAATGCGAGGACATATAGTAATAATAGGCAGGCGAATAATAAAGCCTGCGCAAAGGTAGTAATGCTCGACAACTAAAGAAATGCTTCGGGACACAACGCAACAGCCTACTCGGGTTGGGCAACTCAACAACAACCTCGGCTCAAAAGTGCAGTGAATAATAATATTGCATACATATAATAATGGGGGCTTATCTCTAACCAGTGTCTCCTCAGTTAATAAAGTCTAGCTGGGGTATCAAGGCAGGGCAACAATGGGTGAGCATGCGGCTCGTAGCCTAATGTTGTCCGAAGGTGGTATAATGAAGATTACGTTATATGACGGGGATGCTCTCTTGATAAATCTAGGTCTCTAGTACCTAGTTCTATCCTGGCGATCCCTCAGAAGTCAACACAAAGAGGCAGCACTATGTTGTGAGGGATAGGCTATGGCCCTCTCACACCACAGCGCTGTGCTCGCAAAGTAAACCCACCCGAAGACAACTTAGGCTCCCACAGTACCTGTCGATGTCGTGCAGGGCTTAGCTACCACTGCACACATCGGAGACAACGACACAGTAACCTTACCCCTAGTCTAGCTTTAGATAACCAAGCAGAATCACTCAACACCTTGCCAGGGAGACATATACCGGTCTACAACCTTCCCGAGAGAGGACACACACGGAAAAGTCTGTCTCTCCAAACCTCATACATAGAAATATCTCCTTAATCTAATACATGGAAATACCTGAGAGCTTCGCGTACAATACGACTGGCCGACGGTGAACGTCTATGCTGAAACCAGAAGGGATGTTGAGTTTAATAAAGATTAGAGAATGAGAAAGGAGAAGTCGAGAGAGAGAAATAGTATGCAAAGTGGCGAGTATGGGGGACAGAATTGCAAAGGATGTAGACGATACGCGTGTCAGGCAAGCTCTGAGCTGGTAAAGAACACGCGGCCGCGATGGGCAGGGACAAGTTGACCACCCGGCCGCCAACGCCGTCAGCGCCCAAGCGAGCCGGCCACAGGTCACCCGCTGCCAGGTGTACTCCCTCACCCTCTCTCGCTCGCTTCCCACGCAAGCAACATTTATATTATAGCGAATATAAAATATAAGGCGCGGTCACAGACCAAAACAAAGACCATTTCTAGACTGTCTGTGGCAACACGACCCTAATGAAATAAAGCAGATCATTCTAGGACAACTGTAGCCTATCCCCCCATCCTGGCGAGCGCTAGTGAGCTGCAATGCCCCACGCAACCATTCTGCCAGCGCCGGGAGGCGTCACACCCCCCCAAGATATGGGACACTCAACCATGAGCCCATATCTGAACAGGCAGAATGTCGCTAGAATCTGCCACTCCTAACCACTCTGCCACTCATGGAATGCAAGCTCAGTCTCCTCAAAAAAATACAACAACATTTATATAAAAAAAAAAAATCTTATCACCCTTCCCAAATATAATACATTAATTCATAACATTGTGCTCCCAGAGCGAGCTTTAAGAAGCACAGCCTACTGAGGGAAAATCATCTGCACTCAGTACTCAGCTACAATATTATCTTAAAATTAATTATTAGAAAGACAGAGTTTTTATTTAATTTTTCATATTTTATTTTGATGTTGTTTTAGGCGGCTACTATAGATGTAGCCTAATTTTTTTTTTTTTCTAATAAAAGCCAACAACTCCTGCCCTGCGACCCTACGCTGATGCTACACACGCGAGCCAACAAGCACCAGCGCAAAAATACACCGCGAGCCAAGACAGGAGGCTATACCAACATACTGTGGTAGCATACCCCGGATCCTCCACCCACGACAGACACTGACTGAGCAGCGAGGGTTCTCCTGCAAACAAAGCCAAAACATTATCAGTGCCCTTAGCATGCCACACATCCAACTTGTGTTTCCGGCAGCACAACAACACCTGACACTGATAAACTGTCCAGTTCATCGCAAGACTGGCACTTCTCTTCGCTCTTTCCGGCAACGGGGCCTGCCAATAACCTATCACTAGTCCGACCTTCGTGATGAGCGAGGCAGCCCCGAAGCGGTCTATGGTGTCGTCAACTCTGGGTAAAGGATAGGCGTCTGTCAGGGATAATGCTTCCACACTCTTGCAATCAACATACACACAGACTCTGCCACCAAACTCAGGTTGCAAAGCCACTGGCAACGACCACTCACGATATCCCTCATCCCTCAGACCCCCTCTCCACACGCTGTCCAGCTCCGCCTTCACAACAGGCTGTCGAGCAGGATTCACACGGTAGGGAACCAACTCGAGCCTTGCACTGTCCCCAGCCTCCATGTCGGATTCTACCCCGTACATCAGGCCTGGAGAAGCAACAAGCATGCGGACGGACTGCCACAGCTTAGTGAACAACTCCTCTTGTCGCTCAGGAACAAGAGGTTGAAACTTATCTCGCAGAACAATATCCCTAGTGCCCTCCCACATCTCCTTCACCATGTGGAGAGGACCCCTCACCTGATGCCCGAAAACAAGCTCATTCGGACTGAAACCGAGACTCTCTCCAGGTACTTCTCTTGCCGCGAACAAAACATACGGCAGACCAAGATCCCAATCCTTTCCGTTCTCTGCGCAATAACATCGAAGCATGCTTTTCAGCGTGGCGTGCCACCTCTCCAACACCCCTTGACTCTCCGGGTGATACGCAGAAGAGACGACAGTGCTGATGCCATGCTGAATCATAACTTGTTTGAACAGATTAGATGTAACACTAGAACCTTGGTCCGATTGCACCTCTTGCGGGTAACCATACCGCGAGCAATACAAGAGCAGGTTCCGGACAACAGTCTTCGCCGTGCCATTTCTCATTGGATATGCATCAGGATAACGAGTGGCCACATCCATGATAGTTACTAGAAATTTATTACCGGCACTAGTGGGGGGTAGGGGTCCGACCAAATCAATGATGACCTTACTGAAGGGCGGTCCACTGACAGGAATGGGGTGCAACGGGGCTCTCGGAATTGTTTGGTTAGGTTTTCCAACCCTCTGGCACGTATGACACCTTGCTATCCAGGTTACCACCTGCCCCTTCAACCCCGGCCACCAAAACAATTTTTCTAAAGCCGCCACCGTTTTTCTCACCCCTAGAGGTCCTGCCAGTGGTATGGCATGCGCCAACCTCAGTAGGCTATCCCTGCACTCCCATGGCACCACCAACTGGTCCACTACTCCGGACCCCTCTTGCCAAGTACGTTTAGGGTCTTGAAAACGCCTATAGAGGATGCCTTCTAAATAAAAAAAATCTCCTGGCTGTGCATCACCGTCCTCGTCGAGCTCTACAGCTCCATTAGCACACGTTTGGAGCTCAGGGTCCTCTAGTTGCAACCGACGTATATCTGAGGGTGCCAAGCGATCTAACTGCTCCCGGAGCAAGGCATGACCTTCCCTGATACTGGGCTGCTCCCTCTGTCTCTCTCGATGTACATAACGTTGCTGTCGTGGAGACTCGTCACGCCCAGCCTCGTCACTCTCGATGACAGGCCCAGGGGCTACTCCAGAATTAAGTAATGGTGCTAATTCGGAATCACCCAGGAGAGCCGCCGAGTCAAAACTCTTAAAACCAACTCCAGCTTTAGCCTCCTCCTGTTGATCGTTCCTCCGCTGGTCTGAAGACGGAAGACTAGGCTGTGACACTTTAGCTGCCCAAGCTCGGGTGACAACACACGCCATGGGTTGTGTCTGGCACCGCTCGACCCACTCTTGCTCTTCCCTACTCACGTCGGCCGGCCTCTCGGCAACGACTAAGGGTAGAACCTCAGAAGCGGGCATTGCAAAGTCGTTGCCGAGAATAAGGTCGACGCCCTCCACTGGCAGTTTCTCCACAATCCCGACATCCAATTCACGTGCCACACCATCCACCTCCAACTCCAACCGCACCAGCGGGTATGACCGAGTTGCATTAATACCCTGCACCACCACCACCCGAGCCGCGTTTATAGGGTAGCCAGTCAAGTTTTTCATCAGAGTCTGGGAAGCACCTGTATCGCGCAAGACCTCTACTCCATGCTTGCGCCCCGCCCACATCACGCAACCCCGCCCTCTATGGTCGCAAAAAACATCCTGAGCAGGGTTCGAGCCTCCCAGGTGCTTCTGCATTGGCTGTGCCTCAGCCTCTGATGAAACTGCCCCGGGCAAACTCAGATGACTTCGGAGACACACCAATGTTGCAGGCCAAAGACAGAGCTGCTGTAGGTGGTTTGCTAGGACAGACTCTTGCAAAGTGCCCCTTTTTATGACAATGATAACACTCCAACTCCCCATTGGGCTTCCCTTGGTACTGGGAAGGGCCCGGCCCCTTCTTAAATGGGACGGTGCTAGTCTTGTGGTCAGTCTTGGTATCATGGCTCTTGTACTTGTTTGCATAAGGTATATCACTAACTCGGGGGGGTGGAGCGTCACGCCCCTTGTTACCTGCCTCACTACGCTGGGCAGACCCGCACCCACGAATTAGTGATAGCCGGAGGTCAGCCATCTCAGCTGCCTCCTGTAGAGTTTTTGGTTGCTTTTCTTTAAGGTTTAACGTCAGGTCGCCGCCCGTGGATTTGAAAAACTGCTCTAAAAGCACCAACTGTTTAATATCGTCAAACGTAGTAGCTTTCTCCGACCTCAGCCAATTCCCAAAAGCATCGGACAGGTCCCGGGCATGCTCCAAAAAGGTGCCCTCCCGACCCTTGGTAACACCCCGGAACTTCAACCTGTACGTCTCTGGTTGTAGTTCGTATGCTCTCAGGACAGCCTCCTTGAGTTCCTCATAGATAATACAAGACTCTATAGGCAACGCATCGTAGGCTGTAAGACCATTGCCTATTAATCTAGAGGATACAAGTGCTGCCCATTTATTCTCTGGCCACTGGTGTTCCTGGCACATCTTCTCAAAGCGTGTGAAAAATTCTGTTACACCACTCTCATCAAACACCGGAACCAGTTTCAATAAGTGCGAGAGAGACTGCTCATGAACACGGTTACCAGCCCCAAGTCGCTGTCCCGTTGCCTCTACTCGCGACTTCTCTACATCCATGTCGGCACAGTACCTAGTCGACTCTAAATCAGCTTGGATTTTTGCTAGCTCTATGTGCTGGTGACTTTTTCTCTCTTCTATCTTGGCTAATTCTATTTTTGCTGAAGCTTAGCTAATACGAGCTGAAGCAATAATTCTGGAGTTAACCCTTGAGGAGGTGAAGGTGCTACAATGTTTGATATTACCGGTGTTCCCCCCAGGGGCAACCCACCCTGCCAGTCACCACCCAACTGCGGAAGTGTACCCAGGGTCGGCAAACTACTGGGATGGCTGGGAGTCGAGTGTAGGGGAAGCATGGCCGAAGGGCTCTGAGCACTCAACCCATCTCGCTCACCAGTCACCCTGCCCAGTACACACGTTATCAAGTTATCCCTGGTCATGCTGCTAGTAACCGCATGACCGATAGCTGTGGCCAGGCATTGAAGACCGTACCGATCCATACCCTCCAACCTCTCGGCAGTAACAGGCCATTGCAAAAATATCCTAGCATCCTCCTCACAGTTCACCCGATTAACCTTTTCATCATGCTGCTGTTCCTCAGTTTCGACATTACGTACTGTGTCTCCATTCTCCTCTGACCCGGTATAAGACATGATGCTCACAAAAATTTCTCACCACAATATTCAGAAAAGAAGTACCCCAAACTCTTATGTAGCACTATTCACTTGCCAAAAATGTCTGAAGACTCTCAAGTGCTATACTACTTTGCCAAAAAAAAATTAACGTGCCCACTATATTCCTCAATAATACAAATGACCACAACAATCCTGCAATTATCTCTTAGTTCACAAGATCCTGAGCTAGGTCGCCATTTGTTACGATCCAGGTTCTCAAAGACACAGGGCTCTTCAACATTGGACTAGATAATGGCAAAATGCAACAACGGTAACACTAGATCCAACCCCTGCCTTAAACACTGGAAAACAAAACACCATTACCGCCCTGAGTCGTGCCTGGACAACGAGGTATCCTATGACTCGGTAACTGGTGCACACACACTAGGCTGACGCTCGATGAAACAGCCTATTCTCAAACAGTAAAAGATTACTCGATTAGGTTACACAAAGAAAAGATAGTTAACGTGATTAATTAACGTTACTGTTATGCCCTGTTTTTCTACAGGTTTAACTTGGGTAATCTGAGTTCTAATTGACTGGGTATATAAGGCTGCATGCACAATACAAGATATGAGGAATAGAGAACACAAAGAAACACATGGTAGCAAGTTACACGATCACGTTTATTGATATACCACTGCAGAATACTTGCGTAAGACAATATAATAGAATTGAACAACACTAGCATAAGTGGATCTGGATGGAGCCTAGTCTCCCACTTCCAACGTTCAGGTATTAATCTTCTGATCACTGGCTTTAATTCAACAGGTTTATATACCGAAGACCATCAATGTTACTTATAGAATCATATTCACTGTTAGATTTATTACTGGTAGCTCTGGTGCACAAGTAGTAGTTCACAGACTAGATTAGACACGTGTATTTTAGAGCACGGGAATTCTAGTAACCTCAGGGGGTACTGATCTCAGTTTTATATTCTTGTCTCAGAAATACATAGAACCCAAATCAGTGGGCGAACCTTCAGATATCACTAGGGTTTCCTTCTAGGTAATAATATCTGGGCATATGGTTGATTACGAGAGTTAGTATCGCCTGTTAAATAATGAACACTGATACGCTTAGCACTTCCTAATTGAATGGTTATATGAATTATACTGGGGCAAAGAGATAGCCACTTTGTAAAAATATTAATTAGTGAATCTCTAAACAGCACAGTAATATGTAGTACTGCTAAAGGGAATCTTGGGTAGTATCTGATGGGTCTGGTCCTGGTTATCTTGCGTCCATGATGTTGGGGCTAACGACTGGTTCCGCGGCCGTCCAGGGGGCCCATATGTGTGAAGTTCTCAATACGTGGGCAGGTCCTTCTATCCAAATCTGCCACGGAGTCTGCCGGCTCTGGAATCTCACTCCGGAACAACACAAGGGCAGAGCTAGAAGTTAACTGCAGGGTAGTGACCCTGGTTGGTGTCTAGCTTTCAACTGATTTGACTGGGGGCGGGAGCTAGATTGATAGGCTCGGTTCTGGGCCCTGTAGACAGTAGGGATCTCGAGTCTTATGGACTTATTTGAGCTCTCAATAGATATGGGGACTAGGTAAGATGGTATTTACTGTTGTGGCACATGGCTATAGGAAGCCTTTATATTTTCATATAACTGAGCCTTAGTAAGAGGTACTATTTTGGCTATACTGGAAGTATTTAGGGGAGAGAGACTGGATCTACTTTGCGAGGCGGATGGGGACAGCTGTGATAGGAGCGTCTCTCTAGATTGTTCAATCTTCATTCTATGGTATAGCTGAGGTGCTAATTTAGTGATCAGAGCATGCAAGAAAGGTAAATGGTTTATTGTGAGTTAATAGAGGTTAGTAAAGGTGTTAGTCAGGCATGGTTAGTTCATTGATAGGAAGAATTCCTGTGCTACCTGGCAATGACTCGGAAGTCAAAACAGGGGCCAGGTATACCTCCGCGGGGTTGGGGGTCTCCCTCCTCGGGTGGGCAAAAAGGGGGAGCTGGGCGCCCTCTCTCTGTGATAAGCATGACTAATGTCATTAAAATCTATCAGTTTGTTTCATATATTTAATTGGAATAGTTGACCTTGATCTTTGACCTTTATCTTGACCTTGATGGTTTGTCTCAAAATGTATTATTTTCCATTTTCATCTACAGTGCAACTATCTCACCAAATTTTGAGAAGTTTGAATGAAAAGTAAAGAAAATAGCATATTGACCTTATACTTGACCTTGACCTGTGACCTTGACCTTTCAAAAGGAATTGTATAGTTTCTTGTATAACTTTGGCCTAGGTATTCCGAATATAGCCTACATGGTAAGCCTAGTGAGAATCTAACAGTTAGTATAAGAAATAATAGTAAGGAACATTTTAACCTTTGATCTTTGACCTTACCCTTTAGAATATTTATCTAAAATTTGAGCAATGCGATATCAAGATTACTAGTAACTTGCGTAGTGAAAATGAAGACATTTGAGTAAAAACTAAAAATAAATAGTAAAAGTTGGCCTTTGACTTTGACATTGACCATCATGTAGTACATTTTTGTTTTCATTGGCATTGCCCAGGAAAATCAAATAAGCATGCCAAATGTCATTAAAACCAACCAGATAATTTCATATATATTAATAGAATAGTTGACCTTGGCCTTAGACCTTTATCTTTACCTTTATAATATGTGTGTCAAAATTTAATATATTCCTTTTCATTTAAAGGGCAACTATCTCCCCCAATGTTGTGAAGTTTTCATGAAAATTAAAGAAAATAGCATATTGACCTTTTATTTGACCTTGACCTGTGACCTTGACCTTTCATATGGAATAGTATATTTGCTCGTATGACCTTGGCCTAGGTATTCCTAAAATACATGGTAAGCCTAGTGAAAATCTAAGAGTTTGTATAAGAAATACTAGTACAAATCTTATGTTGACCTTGACCTTTGACCTTAACCTTTACAAATTTTATCTAAAATTTGGTCAAAAGGATATCAACGTTGCCAGTAACTTGTATAGTGAAAATGATTTTTTTTTAGTAAAACCTGACAAATATGAAATATTGACCCTATTTTTAACCTTGACCTTTGACCTTACCCTTTAAGTTAAATGGAAAATTTATTTTTGACTGATCATCGCATTGATCCAATGGATATACCTGTGAAAGTTGGTGAAAATCCATTGAATGGTCTAGGAGGAGTTACCGGACAGACAGACGACGGAGGACGACGACGGACAAGCTGAATTTTGGTGCACAGTATACGGGCGGGATCTGTGTGTGCGATACCAGTCTGCTTCGCAGAGTTGATAATTATTACTCTGGGATATTTTGTAATCAAGAATGCTAATATGGTCTTTCAAAGACACACACACGCACATACACACACACTTGTTTCGATAAACACTAATGTTTCACTGTATGCTCGCGCATATCAGTATATGTTATGGATATAGCCATCTCTCTCTCTCTCTCTCTCTCTCTCTCTCTCTGCGTAGGAATATTGGTTTGGCAGGAGTCAGAGGGACCGCACTTTCTACCAATTATTATCTATTACAACTAGCTCGGGGCGTTACAGGTTGCCAGGGTCGCTCATGAAAAAGATATATCCACTGATATTTTGACAACCAGTCATGTAATGACTTATACCTATTGGCGTCTGGAAGAGAAAAACATGCGTAGGAACTATTTAAGATATACTGAATTCTTGCATTTAGGCTAGGCATGAAGAAACCATAATTATATCACAACTCGGTATAAAAGGGATGGCCGCAACCTCATCAGCGTGGCAGCTGTGTGTGGTTTAAATGTCAATAAAACTAAGTTAATGTTTAATATTACATGAATATATCTATGCAAGGGTAATTATATATTATGTGCAGTAAAACGTATAAGTTTAATAAGAGACTGTCACATTATATAATTATTAATATCAATATGCGTATTCATAAACCGAGTGCACTGTGAGTGGTGGCAGATAATATCTGTAGGACCACTAGTTTGTAAAACCTTGTTGCTGTTGTTAAGGTGTCCACTATGTGGGCTGCTGGATCACTATACTCTGTTTCAGCGATGCTGAGGTGAGAACGGCTCACCTAGATATCAATAATTCTAGCTGATTGGTTCATGCGGAGGTAGAAGGACACGGAGGAAGAGGTAAACCGAGAGACAGGTGGAAGGATGGAATGAAGAAGTGTATGAATGAAGGCGGTGCTGGTTTCGGGGAGAGGTGTTGACTGGCTGGGGACAGAGGTGCATGGGGGCGTTTCGTTCGTGGCCACCCCTTAGGGGATCATGGCGTCAGGCAATAGATAGATAGACTATCTTTCCCCTAACTCTACCGACTTTCCCAAATTCTTTGATTATCTAAACTCTAAATTCTATCCATTTCTCCTTTCTCTGAAATCTCCATCTTATGAGATTTCAATGTTCACCACTGCCAATGGATCTCCTCTCATTCTACTGACCAACCTGGTGAACAAGCCTACGTCTTTTCTATCCAAAATGACCTAGAGGAGTTGGTTCAGCAACCTACCCATATCCCGGATCGCATCGGAGATCGGCCCAACATTCTTGACTCGTTTCTAACTTCAAACCCTTCTTTTTATACTGTAAATCTGTTCTCTTCTTTGGGCACCTCCGACCATAAACTTATCTCTTTCACCTGTCCTATCTCTCCAGTATGGCCACCTGATCCTCCTAGCCGGCGGCGCTTGTGGCACTTTGGCACTGCCGACTGGAAGGCTCTCCAGCAGTACTTCTTTGATTTTCCATGGAACGATTTTTGCTTCCATAGCCAGGGACCCTCGGAGAGTGCTGAACGCATTACCGAGGTAATCATATCGGGCATGGAGGCATACATTCCACTTTCTTTCTCTCAGACTAATGCAAATAAATCTTGGTTTACTCACGCTTGTTCTACTGCTGTCCACAATAAGGAGGAAGCATTCAAACGGTACCGACGCCATCAAACTTATGAATTTCATTCTTCCTATTTTTCTGCCCAGAATCAAGCCAAATCTGTTCTTCGTCTTGCCATTCTTTCATCAATAATAAATGCACTGAACTACCCAACTCTAGCTCTTCCCAAGCTTTCTGGCATCTAGTCAAAAACCTCTCCAACCATTTTTCTTCTCCGTCTTTCTTTCCCCTTTTCCATTCTGATGGCACAACCATCACTTCTTCCTCTGACAAAGCTGAACTCTTCACTCATATTTTTGCTAAAAACTCCACCTTGGATGATTCCAGTGCTATTCCTCCCTCTCCATCCCTCTCTCTCCTACTTATGCCTATTATCCTAATCTCTTTTAACCCGTCCAGCCCCGGCTAGTTTTGTAATGTTTGTTCACCAGAACCCGGCCGGTTTTCAAAAAATGGTTTTATTCCAGAAACAATAGCGAATGGGTTAGGAATGAAGGAAAAACCAGCGAAAAATGACTGCTCAAAAAGCTTAAAGAATGGTCCTACAGAGCCCCCGAAAACGTATTTCTCGCTACATAGTAAAAAATTGAAGGCAATTACCCAAAAAAAACAGGTTATTGCGCGCTCACGCGCACGCACGTGGACTTTGAGAGTTTTCGACCATAGGCACGGTTGCGTGGGATACGTACACAGTTCCCATACAAATCTGAGCCCTCTTGAGTGGCTACACCTGAGGTTACGGTCGGCGCAATTAGGGTGACTCGCCAGGCCCCCTGGGGCTGTGCGTTACATATCGCCGCCTCAGGCGCGCTCGTGTACGGGTTAAAGATGTACTTTCTACCCTTTCTTGGCTTATTACTAAGTAGGCGTACAGTCCGGATGGTATTCCTTCTGTTGTACTCAAAAACAGTTCTTCTGTGCTGACTCCCTGCCTAGGCAAACTACTTTGCCTCTGTCTCTCCTCTAACGTCTTCCTTTCTTGCTGGAAGTTTGCTCTCATTCAACCTGTCGCAAATAAGGGTGACCACTCTCAACCCTCCAACTATCATCCAATTGCTCTCATCTCTTGTATCACTAAAGTTTGTTAAACTATTCTTACTTCCAATTCTCTTTAGCATTTCTCTTCTCATAATATACTTCAGATCGCCAGTATGGAAGGCTTCCTTTACGGTTGCTCTACTGGAGATCTGTTTTCATATCTTCCTAACTCCTGGTCATCCTCCTTTCGGAACTTCGGTGAGACCTTTTCTATTGTGCTAGACATATCGAAGGCCTTCGATATATGAGTTTCTACCGTATTTCGTCATTATTCGGTAATTCAATTCCAGTCTCTCGTATAATATTCTTTTATTTATATTTAATATTCCCTAATATCAATATGTCCTTTTCCTTTATCCGTATAATATATTCTGCTTCGTATAAGGTTTATCCTTAGAACGTGGCGACCACCTAAATTACAAACATGTTTTAATAGTGCTACTCGGTCTTTCTTAAACCTATCCTACGTATCTTACCTCAGAGAACCTAATCTCTTTACAATAGGACTACTCGGCTAAATTATACAAGGTTAAGGGGAGATTAGCCGTTTTTCTGGTCCACCTTCTTCCTCATATATAGCCCCATTATTTGTCTAATTATAAGACGTTTGGCTCATTAGTTTGGCAATTTTAAGACCTTTCGCCCAATTTCTTTGTCAATATTAAGACTGTTCATGTTATTTTGGTGTAAATTTGTTCTGGCAAGTGATAGCGAGCTTGTAATTTAAGAGGAACCGGCCTTCGGCCAGAACATTTTTATGCAAATTTATCTTGAAGGAGTGTCTTGGGGGAGTGTTTTTTTTTAACCTTGATGGTGGTCTAGGGAGGAAACTAATAAGATTATAAAAAGATACACATAAATGAGCAAATGTAAGTGAACCATCCCCCCTTAAGGCAAAGTATATGCTAGGTTGTTTTTGTTGTTGTTCCCCAGGTTGTTTGACCGAGCAGCCCCAAGGTCCTGAGCAAGACCAAGGCCATAACCGAGCACCCCCACAGAACCCTCCCTGCTTACCTCTAAGAATGCCCAGGTGATCAAAGCCGCTCCCAGGCGAGGAGCTGAAGAGGGCGTGAAAACGCCCGGGACACCAAAGCCCCACCTAAGGCCCTGTGCCCCTCAACAATTATGAAAGGGCAAAGGAAAAATGTGACGCTTTGGCTCCCAGTCTGCCAACCTCGAGGTTGGTTGTAGGGATGTCAATCCACAGAAGAGAGGCTGTCACATGAAATCTAGGAAATATAAAGTAAAAGGAACAGTCAGAGTAAGCTATGGGTATGGCAGAGAATGCTCAACTCTCATTCTGATAGACCAGCCCATCACCACAGTATATGCTAGGTTAGATAGGTCGGCTTACGATATGCTAGGTAAACCCATTGAGCACTAACTGATTTATAATAAATGTACCACGTGGGACCAGCAGGTTGTCATTTTTGGAGGGTTTCCAACCGTCGGTATTGTTGCGTGGAATACTAAAGCAGTTCCCATACAAATATGAACCCTCTAGGTGCCATAGGACAAGAGTAATTCACGCGAAAGCAACCATTGCATCGCTGGGGCTTAGCATTACATACATAGGCGATGCATAATGTGCGTCGCTGGTACTCAAGGGGTTAATACAGTGTTGGTTTACAGGTTATTTAAGTAAACTAGAAGGCCACTTGGTAGAGCGCATATACCTTCGCCTACACTGGCTGGTTCTTTATCATAAAATATTATAGACCTAAATTTTCTTTTTATTTCTGAATCTGGGTTCTAGGATACGATCATGATGATCGCCTTCTAAATTGAAGTTAGTTCAAAACTTTGTGAGATATCTTGTTTACAGTCAAACAATCAAACAAACGGAGACGAAAAATATACTTCAAGTCAGGATGATACGAATGGCAATTATTCTAACAATTGATGCTTTCTTTCAGCTAAAAGTAAACAGGAACAGCCAGCTACACATTCAGGGACTCCCATAAGAGAGAGAGAGAGATAGAGTCACTTGGTCGAATGTTACCCTCGTTTATATTTCTGTTTGTCTGTAAACAGGAAAATCTCAACCGTTGTTCACGAAAGTTGCTGGATAGATAGGATATGCACCAAGGAAGAAGTGGTTTTATGTAGGAGGCGGTCGGTAGAGCACATACCTCCGCCAGCGTAGGCGGAGATATGTGCTCTACCAAGTGCATTTCTAGTTGTTTTTGTTTTTTTCTCCTGCTATCTGTGGCAACAGGGTGGCTCCACAGCAGACTGGGTGGAGGGGAGGGAAAGGGGGATTTAGAGGATGAGTGAAAGTGGGGAAATTAAATACCCCCTCATACCAGTAGACCTCTCTCTCTCTCTCTCTCTCTCTCTGGAGGTGGTCGACAGTAATTCAACTGATACGTTTAAGAACAGAAAGTACGATCACCTGATGCAGATTGGATTAATATGAATTAATCAGTGTGCATGCGTAATTTCCCTTTCAAACTAATTTTGTGTCTATACTTTATAAAACAAAAAATATTTTTGGGCATTTCCTTGCCCATAAGGTTTCACTTCATCGTATTTTCCGGTACGGCATTTTAGCAGGAGAGTGGGGAGAGAACCTTCTACTTTACTGTTCTATTCTTCCACTATAAACTGTCCCTGTCTAGTAGTATTAAGGCCGGACCACCTAGTTGGGACTGTAAGGTATGTGTGGTCTGAGTATCTGTGTATCTCTGTGTATGTGTGTGTGTGTGTGTGTGTGTGTGTGTGTGTGTGTGTGTGTGTGTAATACATAAATATAGAAAACCATCTGCGAATTCCACTTTCTCTCCCTGCATTATATTCTTGTTTGTTGGTTGGAGGGCTGTGTGGGCAGGCCCAATTAACCCTGCCGCAGACCAACACAGGCATGGAAGCACAGGCCTCCCTGCATTATTTCAGTTCACTTATGAATGTATTATGCCATATATATTTGTGTTTGTATTCTCTTTTCTCTCACCCAATTCCTTTTTTCCTTCTACTTTCCTCTTCTTCTCTTTACGCCTGATGCTTATTGTCTTCTCACCTCTCTGTCACATTATATTACTTGCATTGACCTGATCTGCCATAATATATTACTTTCATTCACCATTTGAATATATACCTACGGCGGAATGCCGAAAGAAACGGTCGGATCTCTGGTTAGTTTTGTTGTTCTTATAAATCTGGAGGATCAGAGGTGGTGGGTGGATATGCTAATTCAAATTTTAAGCCGGGTTATTTGTTATGATAATAAGCTGCAAGTTGACATTCAGATAGGTATGGACCACCAAATGTCCTGTGTCACTTTGGAGGCAAAACTGTCATTCGCCATTAGGAGAAGCCCATGGTTATCTACATATATCCTTATTTATCAAGATGATGAACTGATTTTTGGCAGCTATATAAATATTTACCATAGAAAGGTCTCACTATATAAGTTGTTGAAAGGCGAACCTTTATACCCAATCTTGCAAAGGTGGAGTGTTATAATAAATGTGATATGCCATCTTAGTTATTTAGATGCCGAGGTAATATCTAAACAAAATGTATATAAACCTGATTTTCATGAACGTTGGTGGGAAGATAGGATATGCACCATGGAAGAAGCGATTCAAATTACGAGGCGATCCAGAATGTATCCCAGAATCCAGATCCTGAAGACAATTTAGGTCTGTCATATTAATGATAAAGAACCAGCCAGAGTAGGCACTCTACCAAGTGCCGTTCTAGTTTACGTATATATCCTGTAAGCCAACACTATATCCAACCTTGTCTTTGTCTAAACTTCGTCCAATTAAACCAAATAGGCTTATTGTATACAACTTATGTTCTATAAAGTAAGCTAATCGTATGATTGATTTAGGAAAGAATATTTAGGGTAGACTGAGTAAAACTGTTAACATAATTTTATGCAGTATAGCTGGCCGGCACATTCTAAACACAAATCATTATACGACGAAAAACATTATACGGATACAAAAATGGACATAGAGCTAATAGGGAATATTTAATATCAATTTAGGAATAATATACGAGAGAATGGAAGTGAACTACAGAATATTTAAAATATTCGGTAGAAATTCGTATAACACAAAACATAACCAAGGCAAATAAAACCAACACTAGCATATACTGTAGGAGTGTAGGTGCCATTAGATAACATAATTATATAGCTTGATAGAGATAGGGAGAGGGGTATTATGTGCGTATTATATTAATAATACGAGAAAGAGGGAGAGAGAGAGAGAAGTGGAATTTTAGTTTAGGGGTAAAAGTGGGGGTAAGGTAACTACCGCACTACCCTGCTCCTACACCCTCCTATTCGACCCACTTTAACCCCCCTCCTCCCTCCCCCCTTTACTCAGGCTGGCATCCAGTCTTACGGGGTACTAAGTAAACAAACAATACATTATACTTGACACATTCACGTGGGAGTCCATTAATTTGTATAAGTTACTGTACTAACTAACAGGGAAGGGTGGATACCTATAAACCATTATGACCTTAACAACTCCTCCTCACACCCTCCCATTGGATCCTACCCTGTAAACCATGCCAACAAGCACACTACCTTCCCTACTGTGCCCTCTCCCTCTCCTTCCCATCAAGCTACGCCATCAATGGGTCATAATCTGCAATATGATGGGGGTGAGATCTCTTACTAATTTCAGAGCGAACACAATATGCAGCGAAGTTACAATTAGGTGGCCCAGTCGGAGAGGTGACCGACTGTACACTCGGAGCCCAGTCATAAGAAGTCGTGGACCTCCTATGGTTTTCGTAATGCAATTATAATTATCTGGATTGATTTTTGAATTAACTAGCTTCTCAATGAATAGTATAATATAATTTTGTAGTTGATTTATAGAAACATGTTATTCATTAATTAGTTTCCAGAGATATACTTCCATAGGTCTTAATATTTGAAGCCTACGAATATTTATGAGTGGGCTTGAGACTATGACATCCAGCATTTCCTGTAGCTAGTGTGCTGCCATCTGTAGTGTGAGCAGATCACTAACATTACAACTTTGATATCACTTCTTTCCCTCTCTACTTGATATTCTCTTTGATTACTTTTGACATTGTAAGACGTTTGGCCCATTGGTTTGGCGATTTTAACACCTTTAGCTCCATTTCGTTGTCAATTTTAAGACCTATCGTGCCATATAGGTGTCGTTTTTTTCCTGGCGAGCGATAGCAAGCCTGTAATTTTAAGAGGAACCGGCCTTCAGCTGGGACATTTTTCTACCGAAAAATATACAGACTTATCCTGAGGGTGAGTTTAGGGGTGCTTTTCTAAGTTTGAGGGAGGTCACGCGATGAAACTATAAGATAAATGAAAATTGACTGCTCACTGGCCCTCTTCTTCTCAAGGGACTGGAGTTATCCAAAAGAGGCTTGAGTCCTTACGTTACTCTTATCTTACAGTGTGCTGGCTTAATAATCCAGACTGGTTGATAGCCTCTGAATTCCTATTTTAACTAAGTAACATTTATGCTCCTCATTAATTTTCCATTAGCTCCAGTTCCAGCTTGAAGGGGGCAGGGTTTATTAATTGGTCAATATATTTAAGCATTATGTATTTATTTTTAGTTTCCTCTCTAGACCTCGATCAAGCTTTAAAAAAACATCCCTAAGATCCACCTGTTAGATAAGTTTGTACACGTTTTCGATAGAAAAATGTCCCGGCCGAAGACCGGTTCTTACTAAATTATAGGCTCGCTATTGCTCGCCAGGAAGAAACTCGACACCTAAATGGCACAAAAGGTCTTAATATTGATCAAGATATGGAGCGAAAAGTCATAAAATCGCCAAGCAAATGGGTCAAACTTCTTACAATCTCAAAACTAATGTGGCTAAACATGAAGGAAAAGGGGGCCAGAAAAAAATACATCTCCCCCTAAAACCAACTCCACTTCACTGTCTCGCAACTCCTGCACCTCATTACTCGGTCCGCTGGCTCCTGGAAAGCCTGTCTCACTAGATGAAATTGTAAATTTGTCGATAGCAAAATGTCCCGGCCGGTTTCTCTTAAAATCGACACCTAAATGGTACGAAAGGTCTTGATATTGATATAGAAATGGGTCAAAAGGTTTTAAAATCGACAAACTAATATGGCGAACGTCTTTATATCTGAAAACTAATGGGGCTACACATGAGGCAGAAGGAGACTAGAAATAGTCTCCACAACATTTCCTATTTGTACTGAAATATATCGTAGCTTACCTTACATTTGTTGTGCATGAAGGATAGACAAGACAAACATGATTGTAACCAGAGCCTCCACCACCACACACATACACACATACACACACACACAGACACACACACACCGTCATAAGCTCGTATGAGTGATAACGCCAAAATCAAGATACGGCAGAAGTAATGTAGTTATGTTGGAAAGAAATGTGGTGTGCTGGTTAAGGGGGCCCACCTCGTTTTGTTTTCTCTCTCTCTCTGGGTTGTATCCATTCGGCCCCATTCAGGCTACTGTTTTAAGAAATTTATTCCCATCCAGGTGTCGATTTCTTTCCGCGAGCCAGCACAGTATTAAACATGTTTTTGACAGCAGGCTAAATTTGTAAATTTTTCGATAGACATTTCTCTATCGAAACATTTCCGGCGAGGTCGGATTTCTCCATACAATTCTGGCTCGCTATCGCTCACCGGGATGAAATAAATTATCGCTCACTGGGATGAAATAGACACCTGGCTGGGAATGAACGTCTTAGAACAGTAAGTCGAATGGGGCCGAATGGATAAAAGTCAGAAAAAAAAGGAGATAAATAAAGCAGGTCACCCCCCTGAAGTATAGTGAAATGAATAGAAGGAGGTGTTTGTTAGAGTTAGCTGGATTACTCTCTGTGTAGGTGAGGTACAAACAGAAACAGTTGGGGAAGCCAGGCAAATGAAACCGGTGTTCCAGCAACTTCTTATCTTAAGCCTATGTAGCTTACTTCATTGCACACCTAAATTATACTGTAGTAAGTAGATTTTGAAGTAAACGTTTGACTACACATACGAAATCATATCCGTTTAAATTTTTTTTTTTTTTTTCTATATTCCAACTTACTTCCTCTCGGGCATAGGCTGAGAGCCTTAACATTCACCGCTTTACAATGAACAGTGAAGCCCGTAAGGTCTTGTTCCAGTCTAGGGAGTGAGACATGTGAAGCACGTAGAGTACAACGAGCACCTGCCATTTTGCCTTCACATGAGGCACGGTGCTCACTCATGGCCCGAAACGACCCCATCTCTGAAGCCACCTCATTCCCGTGCTTCACTGTCTCACCCCCTACACTCGGACTCTCACACTTACACACACACAACGCCACCTGTTGAGCAGATAACTCAACATACTCATATATTGCATGAATATTATTGTACTAACACACACACACACACACAGACACAGTTACAATAACTGTATGATAATCAACCATACCACTTAAGGGGACAGTGTTTTTTGGGGGTCTATTAATTATATATTCATATACTTTTGTTTAGTTTCCTCGCTAAACCTTCTATCTATCTATCTATTGCCCGACGCCTTGATCCCTGAAGGGGTGGCCACGAATGAACCGCCTCCATGCACCTCTGTCCCCAGTCAGTCGACGCCCCACTCCCCAACCAGCTCCGCCTTCGTTCATATACTTCCTCACTCCATCCTTCCACCTCTCCTTCGGTCTACCTCTCCCTCTCTGTCCCTCCACCTCGCTCTCGTACACCCTCTTAGTCATTCTCTCGCTTTCCATTCGTTCCATATGGCTGAACCATCTCAACTTGTTCCTTTTCACACTTTCCAGCATATCTACCTCCACACCACACCTCCTTCTTACTTCTTCATTAGTCTGTCTATCCTTCCATGTAACTCCGCATGCACTTCTTAAGTAATTCATTTCCACTGCTCTCACTCTTGGTCTGAGTCTCTCAACCAACGTCCATTCTTCACTTCCGTAAGTCAGTGTCGGCAGTGTCGGCACTGACATGCAAGGACTTCTTCACTTCCATACTGACCACCTTATTTTTTGTTACTGCTTTCAGCGTTCCTACAACCCTCTTCCCCTGTTGTACCCTCTCCTGCACTTCTTCATCCATAGTCCCATCTTTACTCAACACACTGCCCAGATACTTAAAAGAGCTGACGATCAGCATAGCCTGACCGTTCAGCTTCACCTCACACTCTGTGACTTCACCTCTTTCGAAGACCATAACCTAGCTCTTCCCCGCATTTACCTTCAAATTCCGTTTTTCGGACATTGTTCCAAACTCATTTACCAGACCCTGCAACTCCCATTCATTATCATTCATCAGAACTGTATCATCCGCAAACAGCAGGATAGGTAGCTTCCACTCATTTCCCTCCCTTTTCAGCGATACACCAACATCCACCGCTCTTGATGGTATTTCTTTCATGACTCCATCCATATATACAGTAAACAACCACAGGGACATCACACACCCCTGTTTCAAACCAACATTCAGGTCAAAGAACTCGCTCTGCTCACTCTCCACACGTAATGCCGCCTTTGCACCCTCATTCATGCTCTTCACTGCTTTCAGCAACCTGCCATCTACTCCGTATATTCTAAGTACTTTCCACAAACCTTCTCTATCCACTCTGTCATAGGCCTTCTCCAAGTCCATAAAGGCAACATACACCTTTTGTTTCTTCTCCAGATATTTCTCCACAACACAATTCAGGGTAAAAATCTGATCTACACATCCTCTTCCCTTCCTAAAACCTCCCTGCTCGTCGCCTATCCATTTCTCCGTTCTCACTCTCACTCTCTCAATCACTACCCTACTGTATACTTTCCCTACTACGCTTAGAAGACATATTCCTCGGTGGTTACCACACACTCCTCTTTCCCCTTTGCCCTTATATAGGGGGACTATTATGCCAGTCTTCCAGTAATCGGGTGCACTCCCCTTCTCCCATGCTAGTTTGCACAATTTCCATACCCATTCGATCACTATCTCACCACCATACCTCAACATTTCCCCACACACTCCATCTGTTCCTGGTGCTTTCCCCAACTTCACTCTTTTCATGGCTTCCCACACTTCTGACCTCCTGATCCCCACCTCCTCCTCCATTCCTTTCAGGAATTAATTGTATCACATTGCTAACATAAATGTTTTGTGATTTTCAGGCTTTAATTGTACCATTTTGCTAACATAAATTTGTGTGATTTTTAGGCATATTGTGTTTTATATAGTCATGGCGCCGCAACGAACCTGCACGAGTTGTTCCGGTAAATTTGGCCCTACCATGTTTGTTGATACTGATGTCCAAATTTGTAGATTTTGCCAGCTCTGAGAGAAGATTGCGGATGAATTGAATGCAGCTCACCGCAAGATCAATGCCCTGACGACGAAGCTTGAATCCCTTCAAGAATTTGCCACACTCAACGTAGGAGTGCCCTCGGCCCAAGAAACCACTACGATGTCAACCGCCATTCCAGTGCATATAGTACCAGCACCGGTACCCACACCAGCAGCTACCTTAGATGTTGCAGAAAATAATAATGACTCTACTCTCACTCCCCCCCAGGACAACTTTCAGTTAGTGAGAAACAATGTGCATCCCAGTACCAGTACCAGGAAGGTCATCCCGACAACATGCCAAAACCGCTTAAAAATTCTTGCTATTGAAGAGGAAGAGGAAACGGAAGAAGTTCGGCTTGTGGGCGACTCCATGGTCCGTGGCCAATTAACCAAGTTCTGCGGCAGGGCACCCAGGGCCAGAAAGCGATTCTGTATCCCAGGTGGCGGCGTGGACGACATTGTTGCGGCTGTGGAAGAGGTTTCCAGGCTCGCCACCACAAGCACCACATACGTCATCCACGTTGGATCTAACGATGTCCAACGGACGCGGTCAGAGGAACTACTTTGCAAGTACCGGCGGCTGATCAGGTCCTTCAAGGAAAAATCTAATAGAATCTTAATTTCAGGAATTGTTCCCCGGATTGATGTAGAAAACCGATTCTACAATATAGCTACCAGTACAAATCGCCGACTAGCCAAACTCTGCAGGGAGGAGTACATCGGCTTTGTCGACACGTGGGATCATTTTTACTATGATAAATCTTTGTTTTCAGGAGATGGTGTACATCTCAATGAAGTAGGAGCTGCACGTCTTGGTCGTCTGCAGAACGATGCAGTCAAGGATTTCCGTTCAAAAAACGGGGTCAACCGGGACCCAGACAGGGTAGTGTAAGTCAAATACGTACTGAAAATTCAGACAATGCACAATCAGTAACATCCAACTCTAATACTCTTAAGGTGTTTTATGTAAATGCTCGTAGCATACGCAATAAATTTTCAGATCTAGAGGAAATCGTGTTTACAGAACATTATGATATAATCAGCATTACAGAATCTTGGTTAAATACGGAAGACAGAGACTTTTTAGCCGAACATACGCTTCCTGGTTATACAATGTTTGAGAAAAGTCGGATCAATAGAAATGGAGGAGGAGTTCTGTTTTTTATAAAGGAAAGTCTTAATCCCGTCTTAATGTCAAAACCTCAAATTGCGAATATAGACATATCTTACGTACTATTAAATAAAAAACAAGGAACTAAAATAGCACTAGCTTTATTATACAGACCTCCAGCTCAATCAGTGCAAACTGACAGTGAAATTTATGAACAAATTGCAGAAATAATTTAACATACAAGATACCGTAATTCTTGGCGATTTCAACTTACCCGTGACTAAATAGGGCGATATTCTTACTTCACACTCTGGACACGACCTCTATGCTAACTTGCAAGAGAGTTCACTTTTTCAATTTGTACAATCTCCGACCCGTGGTAATAATGTGCTTGACCTTGTACTCGCAACAAAAGAAGAATTAATAGAGAATTTGAATGTTGGTGATGAATTCAGAAACAGCGACCATCGTACGATAACTTTCACTTTAAAGTTTACTAGTAACAAATCAAATAGCAGCATTGAGAAAGTCCCTAATTTCAAGAAAGCAAATTTTCATAAACTTAAATCAAAGCTTAAAGAAACTGACTGGAGCTTTCTGACTAACAATAACGACATAAATACATCTTGGGAGTGTTTCACAACCACTTACCTTAAGGCAGTGCAAGACTGCATACCATCGAAAATACGGCGTCCAGGCCATAATGATAAGCCCAAATGGTGGAATAAAGATATTTCAGACTGTCTGCTTGCTAAAATATTTGCTAATGATAGATTAAAATCCTCACAAAATGACGAAGAACGGGTGAAATTTTTAGAGGTACGACGCAAAGCCAAAACGTTAATTAAGCAAAGTAAAAAGACCCTGGAGTTACATGTTGCGCATCAAAGTAAAACAAACCCGAAAGAATTCTATAGTTATATCAGAAAGAAAAAAGTAGTTACTTCAACTGTTGGACCGTTAGTCGATGAAAATGGAGAATACACCAAAGACGAAGTACAAATGAGTAATGCCCTCAATACCTTCTTTGCATCAGTTTTTACAACCGAAGACCTCAGTGATATCCCTACACCATCGCCGATTCAGATTGATAATTCAGATGTACTAAGCAATATCACCGTTACAGAGAGAGAAGTATTGAATTGTTTAGATAAACTCAAGGTAAATAAAACGCCTGGACCTGATACAATCTCGCCTAGAGTTCTAAAGGAAGCTAAGGATGAGCTCTCCAAACCACTGACATTGCTATTCAATGAATCCTTGCAGTCTGGGACTATGCCTGATCAGTGGAAGCTAGCCAACGTAACACCGATATTCAAAAAAGGCAGCAAATCCCTACCCAGTAACTATCGTCCAATTAGCTTAACCTCAATTGTATGTAAAATGCTAGAAACGGTCATAAGAGACAGACTCGTAAATCACTTAGAGGCAAATAACTTACTTAAAGATACTCAACACGGCTTTCGTAAAAAACGTTCCTGTTTAACAAACCTCTTAGACTTCTTCCACGATATCCTCAACCTCTACGATGAGAGTAAAGCTGTAGATATTATATGCCTTGATTTTCAAAAGGCCTTTGACAAAGTTCCCCACAAACGTTTACTGCTAAAACTAAAAGCGCATGGAATACAAGACGGTGTGTTGAAATGGATAGAAAATTGGCTCAGCGACAGAAAGCAAAGAGTAGTCATAAACGGTAAGGCATCTAAATGGACCAATGTAAGTAGCGGGGTACCCCAGGGATCGGTACTAGGACCAATTCTCTTTCTAATTTACATCAATGACATAGATGAGGGTCTCACCTGTACAATCTCAAAATTTGCTGACGATACAAAAATTGCAAATAGCGTACTCTCAAAAGAACAAGGTGACGATATGCAACACAATTTAGATAAATTGTCATGTTGGGCCCAAATTTGGCAAATGAGTTTCAATGTGGATAAATGTAAAGTACTACAAATCGGATACCTAAATGAGAAAGCAAACTATTCGATGAATGGCACTCAGCTTAAGAATGTAAACAGAGAAACCGATCTGGGAGTAACAATATCGAGTAACCTAAAACCGAGTCAACAATGTTCAGAAGTTGTTAAGAAGGCAAACAAAATAATTGGCTTTATAGGCAGGTCATTTGAGCATAAATCCAAAGAAGTTATCCTAACCCTTTACAATTCCTTAGTCCCCCCTCTTCTGGAATACTGCGTTCAATCCTGGTGCCCTTATTACCAAAAAGATATAAACAAGCTAGAACGAGTTCAACGTAGAGTTACCAAAATGATACCTAGCCTAAAGAACAAACCATTCGAAGAGCGTCTTAGAGAATTAAATCTATTTCCTTTAACCCAGCGCAGATTAAGAGGTGACTTAATTCAAGTGTTCAAAATCATCAAAGGCATCGACAATATGAACTGTAGTAAGTACTTCACTATCGATCAATCTAATTACACGCGGGGAAATGGTTGCAAAATTATTGGTAAATCTTTTAACTCACACGAATCTAAGAATTTCTTCTTCAGTCGAGTTGTCAACTTGTGGAATGGGCTTCCCCGAGACGTTATAGAATGCAGCACCGTTGATTCATTTAAACTCCGCTTAGACAAATATCTCGCATCAAACCCGCGACTGACTGCGTTTGTAAATGAATAACTTTATTTTATCCCACCCTCAGTTACTAACCCATCTGTCCCCTACTAACTTCCTAATCCTGCCACGGACATTAGTTCCAGGGCAGTATTTACCTTACCCACTCTAAACCACTGTTTGGACACTTGATCCTCAGTTTTTTTGGAGGACAAGCAGCCTAGAAGGGTCACTAGACCTGTTGTTGCTTGATTTCCTTTGTACTCCTTTGTACTCCACTACTTCTCTTCTTCTCCCTCCCATACCATATCCAACTATGTTTGCTGGCTCTTCATTCCTTACATTTAGCAACTCATTGAAGTACTCCCTCCATTTTTCGACTCTCTCTTGCTTCTCGGCTAGCATTCTCCATTCTTATATTTCACACCTTTACTGTTTCCCTTGCTACCTTTCCTAACTTTCTTTACTTCTTTCCAGAACAGTTTCTTACTCTCCCTCCATTTTACACTCAGATTCCTTCCAAATTCCTCATCTACTCTTCTCTTACT
This sequence comes from Paralithodes platypus, assembly GCA_032716605.1. Classification (NCBI taxonomy): domain Eukaryota; kingdom Metazoa; phylum Arthropoda; class Malacostraca; order Decapoda; family Lithodidae; genus Paralithodes; species Paralithodes platypus. Next base: position 13,309,646 of record CM064579.1, read on the forward strand.
TACTTTCCTTCACTACTCTCTTCACCGCCCTCTTACTCTCTACGTACCTCGCTCGTTTCTGTCTCTCGAAATCTTCATTCCCTCTACTACCCAACCACTCTTTATATGCTTTCTTCTTTTCGTCCACAGCTATTTTTACCTCTTCTGTCCACCATGCTGTACCTTTCGCTCCCCTCCCTCTTCTCCTCACTCCACACACCTCCTCACATGCTGCACAGATCTCTTCCTTAACCCTTAATTAGAGGCTCACCACATAAGTCGAGTTAAATAAAGCTGGACTATGTGGCGGCGCTCGACATAGGTCGAGTGGCAATTTCAGCACGTAATGTTGCTGAGAGAGAGAGACAAGTGGTGGCAGGAGACTAGCGAGCGTATGACTGCTCCAGACCACCGCGGCGAACCTACTGACACGAATCTCAGCTCCCTCCTCCCTCTCTCACTCGCTACATACTGAATTATATGGGGAAAGTACCGAATTACATGCTTTTTGCACTCACGTTGCACGGTTATTGCAAGAAAACTAGCCATCATAAAAAGGATCGTTATGGTGTCATTCGAAAGCTCTGTTTATGCCCTTTCAGGGATAGGTACTTGTTTTACGTTCTGGGTCTTATTTAGGCATGAAAATGATCACGTAAACAGCCCTATTTTGGCTAAAAACACCCCGCTGGGCGGTACATATAAATAAACCGCATAGGCCGCTCGTAAGGTGTTAAACACCTTGCTCATCTCCTCCACTTCCTCCATAACTTCCAGGTCGAACCCACCTAGTCGTCTTTCTACTGCTCTCCTGTACTCTTCCCTGATTTCCTCCTCCTGTAACCTCTCACCCTCCTCACCTTCATCTGGCTTTAACCCGCTGAGTACCAGCTAAATATTTATAAATGTACCACCCAGGACCGGCTGATTCTGAATTTTTGTTTTATTCCAGAAACAATAGCGAATGGGTTAGGAATGAAGGAAAAACCACGAAAAACCGATAAAAAAGCTCAAAAAATGGTCCGACAGAGCCCCCGAAAACGGATTTTACAAGAGTAAAATATTTAAGGCAATTTCCCCCAAAAAACATGTTTGTGTGCTTTCGCGCGCACGCGGTTGGACTTTGAGAGTTTTCAACCATCATCATGGGTGCGTGGGATACTTACACAGTTCCCATACAAATCTGAGCCCTCTAGGTGTCATAGGACCGGAGTAATTGGGACCGGACCGGCCAGGACGCAAACCATGCATCGCTGGGGTTTAGCGTTACATACATTGTGGACGCAAACCCTGCGTCGCTGGGGCTCAGTGGGTTAAAAGACTTCACCTAGATAAAATTGTAGATTTTTCGATAGAAACATTTCCTGGCCGAAGGCCAGTTTCTCTTAAAATTAAATGCTCGCTATCGCTCGATAGGAAAAAATCGACACCTAAATGGCGTGAAAGTTCTTTTTTTATATTTATATAGAAATGGGTCAAAAGTTTTTAAAATCGACAAACTAATGGGGAAAAACGTCTTTATATCTGAACACTAATTGTGCTAAACATGAGGCAGAAGGGGGGACTAGAAAAACGACCCATCTCCCCTCAATTGACACTCTCCACAATCGCCTTAAGGGGAGGAATAGGATTTTTCTGGACCCCCTTCTCCCTCATCCTTATTCTCATTAGTTTTGAGATTTTAAGACGTTTGGCTCATTAGTTTGGCGATTTTACCACCTTTCGCGCCATTTCCTTGTCAATTTTAAGACCTTTCGTGCCATTTAGGTGTCAATATTATTCTGGTGAGCGATAGCAAGCCTGTATTTTTAAGAAGATCCTGCCTCCTGCCGGGACATTTGTCTACCGAAAAATGTACACATACTGTATATCTTGAAGGGAGGTCTAGAGAGTTTTTTTTAAGCTTGATGAAGGTCTAGCTAGGAAACTAAAAATATATGTGTATGCATACAAAAATATATGTGTATGCATACAAAAATATATGTGTATGCATACAAAAATATATGTGTATGCATACAAAAATATATGTGTATGCATACACAAATATATGTGTATGCATACAAAAATATATGTGTATGCATACAAAAATATGTGTATGCATACAAAAGTATGCATACACAAATATATGTGTATGCATACAAAAATATATGTGTATGCATACAAAAATATATGTGTATGCATACAAAAATATATGTGTATGCATACAAAAATAGGCCAACACATAACCACTATCCCTCCATAAGAGGGTAGTAGTGCTTGGTTTTTCGTCTATATATATATTTGTTAATATATTTTTGAGTTTCCTCGCTAGACCTCCATCAAGCTTAGACAAATTTCCCGGCCCCTTCTAAAATTAGAGGCTCACTATCGTTCGCCAAGGAAACGCTGACATCTAAAGGGCACGAAAGGTCTTAATATTGAAAACAAAATGAAGCAAAAGGTCTCTTTTAGCCAAACTAACGGAACGAACGTCCTAAAACCTCAAAACTAATATATTAAACATGAGGGAGAAGGGGGCCAGAAAAACCCTTTACCTCCCCTTAAGGTCTGAGCATGAAGGGGTTAAAACGCCACTACATTACCGGACAACCCATACTAACGAGCTAATATTTCTAACATTTGGGAAGGGTCAGCCAGGGAATAGGTGTGGACATATACGGCCCGTTTGATCTAGCTCCTTTTTTAGCTAATAGTTCTACCATTTGGAAAGGGTCAGCCAGGGAATAGCTGGTGTGGACATTTACAGCCCATTTACTCTAGCCCTTTTTTAGATTACAGAGCTTAGGGTTTACGATTTTGGACTACTACTTGGAAACAGGGTATAGTATTTAACATCGGTACGGTATTGTGTGCATATGGGGAGTTCCTGGAAGCTCTGTTTCATTTGTCTGGTTTCCCTTACTGTTTCTGTTTGTGCCTCACCTACACAGAGTGATCCAGGTAGCTCTCACAAACACTTCCTCCTGCTATCTACTTCACTACACTAAACAAGCACACCACATTTATTTATGCTACAAAAAAAAAAAAAATCTGTCGACTCTGGGGAGGCACTTGTCAAAGGCAGATCTGCCATTTGTCTCCCTCATCCACATAGAAAAAAATAGGTGGTTGTAATCTATATAACTACAACCTAGCCAAAATATACTTTGCTCTCTTGATATATACATAACTTGCTCATGAGTGGTTATTTCCATATATGCAGCCTTATTATTGAATCTATAGCCATTGCTGAATTTATAGAGGTAGAAGATGACTAACGAACGCAACTGTATAATCTGTTCTGACCAAGTTGAGTTTAATCTTTAAAGTGGGGGGGGGGGGAGGTGACCTGCTTTTGTTCTCTCTTTCTCTGGGTTGTATCTCTTCGGCCCCAGTCAGCCTACTTGTTTAAGACGTTTATCCCCATCCAGGTGTCGGTTTCTTCCTGGCGATCGATAGGGAGCCAGCATTGTATGGAGAAATCCAGCTTCGCCGGAGAAATTTTTTAATAGAAAAATTATTAATTTAGGTTTACTACCTTTGCCAACCAAGGCTGACGAGTCTCATCCACCCGGATTTGTATAAGGTTGTCTTCCCTAGATGGATTGCCGACCATGGCTAACGAGTCCCATCCACACATTTAGCCTACTGTCAAAAACATGTTTTAAAATATGCTGGTTCGCTACCACTCGCCAATAAAAAAATAACACCTGGATGGGGATAAACTTAAAACAGTAGGCTGAATGGGAGTGAATGGATACAACCCAGAGAGAGAGAGGGATAAAGAGAAACACAACGAGGTGGGCTCCCTTAAGGGAATTGATGTTATTAATTTGTTTATCACTTTGTTTTATTTTAGTTTCCTCGCTAGACCTCCACTAAGCATAACAGTTTGTACAATATTCGATAGATAAATGTTACGGCCGAAGGCTGGTTCCTCCTAGATTACAGGCTCGCTATCGCTCGCCAGGACAACAATAGCCACCTACATGGCACGAAAGGTCTTAATATTGACAACGAAACAGAGTGAAAGGTCTTAATATCATCAAACTAATGGGGCGAACGTCATAAAATTTGAAAACTAATGGGGCTAAACACGAGAGAAAAAAGGAGCCAGAAAAAACGACCATTCCCCTTGTGGTGTAATGATGCCTTCTTCAATTTATTTTAGCTGTCATTTGACAAACGTACATAGCTTAGGAAGAAACTGTAAAAGTAAGACGATTAGTTTATTCCTAGAAATACTTCCCAAGTTGAAACAATATATAATTTTAACTGCAGTAGATTTGAATGAAGAGAATGTAGTCGTACTGAAGAAGTTAACCCCTACTGTTCCGGCGACGGCTTTGGAATGTTCTTCTAGCTGTATTTAAACGATTTGGTGCAACTTAGAAAGGATCTGTGGTCGTTAAAATGGTTGATTGATTTTGAGACCTTTTGCCTAATTTGTTTTCAATATTAAAATCTTTGGTGCCCTTTAGGTGTCGATTTTTCCTGGTGAGTGATCGCGATTCTCTCATTTTAGAAGGAACCTTTATCTTGAAAGGGGTCTAGGGGGTGTTTTTCTAATCTTGATGGAGGTCTAGCGAGGAAACAAACTCAAAAATAAATAAATAAATAAATATATAGACCCAAAACCAAGCACTACCCCCTTAACCCCCACATACATTGCTATTGAATATCTGCTTCCCATCTTCAGTAGTGTCAGCCGACTGTAAATATAATGAATAATCAGTTCACTGGGCTTGATAAATTATAAAGAATCACAAATATATATATAATAACTGCAAACAATAGATTTAAATAGAATACTAAAAAAAAGCAGCAACGCAAGAATATATTTTAAATTATAGTAAAAACACCAATATATATAGCCTACACTCCAAAATAACAAGTAAAGACAAAATGTATTATATTGAAATTGCCCTAACACAGTTAAACATGAAAATAAACTAGAAATGATGGAATCGATGCAATAGACTCTAACATAACTGGTAGAAAAGCACTAGACATTATGCAAGCGAGCACATTCGAATCAACAAAATAAGCTGAGGAAAAGCAAAAGTATACTCAAAATAATGTAAAAACAGCGCCTATGTTATCAACAAACCTTTCCATTTAACCGCGAGCAGTGCGAATCCATATTCAAATTTTAAACGTGTGTATTGGAAACAGTACTCATAAAAATTCATTTGGAATCCTAAATGCACTATTGCTTTCCCGGGTCTCCACCTGCCAGTCAGTGTAAAGCCAGTATAACACGAGCGCTTTTTCCCTCAACATTTATCTTTAAGGGGGTAGTACTCGCTTTTTATGGACCCCCTTCTCCCTCATGTTTAGCAAATTAGTTTTTAGATTTTAAGACGTTTGTTCCATTAGGTTGGCGAATTTGAGACCTTTCGCCCCATTTCTTTGTCAATATTAAGACCTTTCGTGCCATTTAGGTGTCAATTTTTTCAAGGCGAGCGATAGCGAGCCTGTAATTTCAGAAGGAACCGGCCTTCGGCCGGGACGTTTTTCTACCGAAAAATGTACAAATTTATCTTGAAAGGGGGTGTTTTATTTAAGCTTGATGCAGGTCCAGCGAGGAAACTCAAAAATATATAAATAAATGGATACATAGGCCAAACTTCGAGCACTACCCCCTTAACACTGGTCTGGCAGCTTATGAGGTTAACATTTTAAATATTTCGATTAGCCTACCTAAGTGTATCAACCACCAGTCTAGTATCCGATACCAGTGAAAAATATTCGAGCAATGTTTGCCAGAAAAATGCTGATCATCAAATGTTGACTATAAAGCTCTCGTGTGATACCGGTTTTAAAGATTCCACGGCAATGTTCCAACCTGCAGAACATTCCACTTGCAACAGCATTCAATTTAACATTCAATTAACCATTCAATTATACAAACTGGATTAATAATTGAATCCAAAATATGTTCATGATTCGTAACATTCACAAGTGGAGCATACAATTGTAATTCAACTTCAAATCACTTAACTCGTGGAATAAGCCATGGAACATTTTACTGATATTACGTTAAATAGTATTATTATTATTATTATTTTTGTCAGTATTAGTATTATATATACTGTATATATATATATATATATATATATATATATATATATATATATATGTATATATATATATATATTTATAATCTCTCAGTGGGGTTCGAACCGCCGGCCGTCAGGACGATAGCCGACACGGCAGTCGGATATCGTCCTGACAGCCGGCGGTTCGAACCCCACTGAGAGATTAGAAACATTTAGTGGCTCACGTGTATTTGTGTATTTATTTCCTACCACACCTTCCCACTCTGAACCTGTTTTGGTGACAATGGCATTACGATAGGGCAGACTGGGAGGGTTTTCAAGGTTTCTTTATTGATATTCCCTGGACCTCTTTCTTTTCTAATGATGCACACTCCACCTTGAGCCACATACAAAATTTTGTAAACATTGGAATGGAAACTTTTATTCCTCATCAAAAGTACAGTAAAAGATCTAATTCACCTAAATGGTTTGACCATAATTGTGCTAGAGCAACTGAACAAAAAGCAATAGCCTACAATGCATACACAAGATCAAAAACACATGAAGCCTTTAATTACTTTAGAAACATCAGAAATCATGTCAAAACTGTATTAAACCTAACTAAATCAAACTTTCTCCACAAGCAGGCAAATAAACTTCTAAATAATCCAAATGATAACAAAATATTTTGGTCTACTCTTAACTCATTCAAATCCAACTTCACTACTGCTTCATCCATTCCACCATTAAAATCTCCGACTGGCAATCTTGTAAGTGACACACGAGGTAAAGTTAACATTCTTGCGGATATTTTCTCCACCAACTCAACCCTAGATTAAATAAATCAAGATGTCCCTGTACTTAATTTTAATTCGCCTGAAATTCCCTCACTTAAGATCCACACCAGACATGTCAAAACTATTTTGCAGAATCTCTCAGTAGATAAGGCTCCTGGTCCAGATGAAATTCCTCCAATAGTACTTAAGAATTGCTCCTTGGTGCTCGCTCCTGTATTGGCAAATTTTTTCCCCGTCTGTGTACTCATACCTCATGCTTCCCAGTACCCTGGAAAGAAGCAAACATCAATCCAGTTCCTAAAAAAGGTGCCTCTTCAGATCCATCAAACTACAGACCAATAGCTATAACTTCCACTCTTGGTAAAGTCTTTGAAATTATATTAAATAATCACATAATTAAGCATCTTGAGAATAACAAATTAATCAGTGATAGGTAATATGGTTTTAGACGATGTCGATCAACTGCAGACATTCTTTGCCTTCTTACGCATCAAATCAACCAAGCTACAGACCAACATTGTGAAACACATACAATAGCACTGGATATATCAAAGGCATTTGATAGAGTCTGGCATCAATCCTTATTGTCGAAGATGTCACACTACGGCCTTGCATCATTAGTTCCACTAATTTCTTCTTATCTTCATAACAGAAAAATACGTGTAATGGTAGATGGCCTTTATTCTCAAGTTCACTCAATAAATGCTGGTGTTCCCCAGGGATCAGTTTTGGCCCCAACTCTGTTCCTCATTCATATCAATGATCTCATATCTACCACTCATAATCCAATACATTCCTACGCAGATGACTCAACACTCCACAGTTCCTTCACATTTACCAATTCTTTCACCCAACCCGATCTTATAAATTCAAAAATAAACACTGCAATTTCTCTGAACCAGGACCTTTCTAGAATTAATGAATGGGGACAAAAGAATCTAGTTTCCTTTAATGCACAGAAAACCAAGTACATTCAATTTTCTAACCGACAGAATCTCACTGACTCCCATATATTTTTTAATAATGTAAATATTCCCACTTCCCCTAGTATTGACATTCTCGGTGTAACATTAACTACTAACTTGAGCTGGACACATTATGTTAGAAGCATTGCTAAAAATGCCTCTATAAAACTGGGACTCCTGTACAGAGTTCGAGAATTCTTCACTGGCGAGCAGTTGGCCGTAATATATAAAAGTCATGTGCGTTCTCAGCTGGATGATCGCAGAAACCCTTCGGCGATGCTCGACGATGCTTGCGAGGGTAACCAATTATCGTGAGTCCTCGTCCATAATTTTTAACTGTGCGAACATTATGCGACGACCCGCGAGGGCCCTTGCGAGGCCTGAGAGGCCCTTGAGAGTCAAACGATTTTTCATGAGAGGTGTTGAGACATGTCACGAATGTGCCAATTTATTGGTTTCGGCGACGAAAATCGTGACTTGTCTCACCAGTGGGAAAGGGGCATAAGCGTGCATTCAAAATATTGTGCTGCATATTTCAATGACAGCACAGATCCGACAGACACATATATGGATTTTTAGCACTGGAGAGTTCAGCACTGAATTTTCGGTTCCAGAAACTTGGGCACCGAGTATTGGACATCATGTGTTTTGGGCACCATGAAGTTTGAGCGCTATACAATTTAGATATCATGACATTTGAGCTCCATAACTGTACACTCGGATACCATAGTCTCTAGCCCACGCCTAAGAAAGCATGAACCCACTATGTTTTTATTTATGTATTTATAACTATCTGGGTTGATTATTGGAAATAACTTTCTTTTCAATATATAGTATATATATACAGTCTATATATAGTGTTGTAATTGATTTATAGAAAACTATATTCATAAGTTGGCTTCCAGATAATTATATACTTCCATAGTTAGAAATGGGTGAAGTCCAGGAATATTTATGAGTGGGCTAGAGACTATGGTATCCGAGTGTATCACGACATATACTCAATCAAAGTTCCCGGTACCCATGTGTCATTCTGCTCAAATGGTATGGGGCCCATATTCGCTTTTACTGGACACCTTTCTCCTTCATGTTTAGCATATTAGTTTTGAGATTTTAAGACGTTCGTTCTATTAGGTTGGCGATTTTGAGACCTTTCCCCCATTTCTTTGTCAATATTAAGAATTTTTGTTCCATTTAGATGTCGATTTTTTCTGGCAAGCGATACAGCATTAATAAATAAATTACCAAAAAGCAAGCACAAGTTCTAAAGATTCAGAATGATCTAGACAAGCTATCGAACCGGGCACAGTCATTACAAATTAATTTCAATATAGATATATGCGATTTTGTTTACATTGGTAGTAAATATTTGAAAGCAAACTATTCAATTAATAAAATTTAACTCCTTAGCATAAATACAAACACTGATCTCAGAGTATCTGTAATGAGTGATTTAAAATCTACCCAGTAATGAGCTGAAGTTAAGGAGGAAGTACAGAAAAATTATTCCTTGACTAAGAACAAAAATATATATATATGAGGAACAACATTACCCATCCAGCCCCAGCGACGTCCATTGGCCGACTCCTACTTTTCTAATGCACAGGCCCAGCGACATCATTTGGACGTCAGCTATTCAGCTATTCTCGCCTTATTAAAATAATATTAGACATCCAAGAAGGCTCGTTGTGGTATCATATTTGTACACAAGGTAGCTTAGTATGTCGGGCAATGTTGGCAGCTCACAAAGACCACCCTGGCCCACCCCATTTTGTTAAATATTACAAAAAATATATGAAAAAAAAACCCAAATATGAATAATGCCTGGGATTGGGTGTTACATTAAGCTACGTTCCGGATGGGGCTTAATGAGTTAAAGAGTTAAACTTATTTACCTTGTGTTACGTTACGAGCGGGGTTCGAACCCATAACATAAAGAAACATTCCACTAAACACCACAAAACGAGGACTTATTATTTAGCCTCACAAAATACGGAAAATATGACTATCAGTTTCAGTCAAGAATAAGTGGTATGTTAAACTTCCACAAAAACTAGAAACTCTCTTTGTAGTCACTAAAACCTTGGTAGGTGAAAAGATGTGGCAAGTTCATAAAATATCAGTTGATATCAAATGGCTGTTTTAGCCTAAAAACCCCAAAGTTATTCCTTTCTTCTCACTCGTTCAGAATTAGTTATCTTCAGTTACTTTGACTTAGATATATCCCAACAATCAAAAGAATAATATATTAGCATATAAAGGTAAAATGTAAAGAGTATGTAAAATATAATTAATTTAAATGATTAATTATACACAAAAGTTACTTCTAGTGAAAATATCAAATTTGAGAAACATTGATGTGAAATAATAAAGAAACTCTTAAGAAAAATAATACATAGTTATATCAATAATAGTTATATAAATAATAGTTATATAAATACCCTCCAAGAGAGTAAGTGAAAGCAATCAATAAACATAGAAAAAATCCTAGGCGATACTTATTCAACTCATGGTGATTCTTTTACAAACGAACTCAGGGCAGGTCAGCTTAAGATGATGGTGGAGAATACACTACCTGTGGTTACGGTACTAGCGGTTTATATAACCTTAGCGCACCTGGCTCTGATACCAACTTCTCTAACTGTATTAATCTCAACTCATTATATACTTGCTGAATTAAAGTATTACTTTTACCAAGAACTCTATGATATATCTTTTAAACATTAATTATGATTAGAAAAGCCAAATACATTATTACCTAGTTATAATCAATATCATTCGTACGTCAGGCAACGAAGAAGAGCAAGGGGGTTGGAAGAAAGGGGGGGGAATGAATAGGGTTACGAGTGTAGGACGATAGGGGGTAGAATGGAATGTGAACGAAAGGGGGGTAGTCTGCACGAAGCCTCCCTCACCTCACCTCACTCGTTCCTGTACACACTTGAACAAAAATATCTTCCTAGATATAACTAAGCTGTCTACAGGTTAAATTAATTATACCTGGCTCATAACATTGAATACGATGTTCAATCATAAATAATTAAAGATCGTACCCACCATAACAAGCACAATACCTAAATTACAACCAGTGACACTTTAATGAAATAGAAATCCCTAACACCTCCCTCACAAAGAGATTTATATGAGAAGCGAAACTAAATCTAAATCCTAATACAATAATTGTAAACCTAATACCATTCACCAAACCATAAACCAAAACCAAAATCACATTAACGAACTTACAAATTATTGCTGGCAAAATAGCTCTAACAACTAAAATGGTTCTCATTCAGTTCCGGGACAACATGTCCGCGATAATATTGTTCTTTCCCTTTAAGTGGTGAATTTCAAGGTTATATGGTGAATAGAAATCCCTAACACTTGATAAACTGTAGAATACGAGGTGACCTAATCCCATTGTTTTAAATTATCAAAGCCCATTGATAAGAGTAAGAACATTTCAATACATATCTCATATTACACCAGAATGAATGGTTACAAAATTGTCGCAAAGGCGTTTCATTCTTATGATGTGACGCATTTCTATTATAACACAGTAGCCAACTTATGTAACAAATTGCCTATAAATGCTGTAGATTACCACACAGTTCTGGCATCTATATATTGCCTTGACAAATAGCTTGCCTTGAATCCCCGACTGATTGTGTATCTGCCTGAGTAAAGTAACCACATCAATATCGTTGGCAAAACTATTATTTTTGTTTTCAAGTCCACAGTAGTTCTGGAGCTGAAGCCCTCCAGTTCAGTTCAGTTCAGTTGCTGGTCGGGAAGCTATGCTTTTGCAATGGCGCCTCCCTTTTGTCGTGTTTTCTGTTTTCTAATTTAACATTAACATTTATTATGGGCTATGTGCTGTTTCTTCTTTCTTACTCTTCTTTCTTCTTGCCTGTTTTCCTTTATTCTTGGTTGTTGTTCTTGTTTCTTGTTTCTTCGTTCAACTTTGTATTTTCTGTGCGGTTTCTTCATGTATTGTTTCTTTGCTTTTCTCTCTTTCTCCAACAACTATATATTGCCTTTTTTACCCTACCTATGCTTTGTCTACTAAACATTAAGCTACCTAGTATATGGAATTCATCTTCTATAAATGGTTGTTGGAATAGAGGTTCCCGTCTTTTTTCCTCTGTGTATGCAGGGCACCACAGAATGAAATGTTTTAGGTCCTCTATTCCATCCCCACACATATCACATCCTGTGTTTCCTCCTGTAAATCTATGTCTATCATTTAGCTGTAGGTTATTTGTTCTTGCTTTGTATAGGATAACAGAAGCTGGTCTGTTATCATATAGTAGTTCTTCTCCCCTTATTTCTTTCTTATACTTTCTATAAATATCTAAATTAGTTTTCTTGTTCAGTTCTTCCCTCCACATTTTAGAATCCCATTCTTTTAATTTACCCTTCAACTGGACTTTCCCTATATCTATTAAGTCATCGTATGTCAATTTCACTTCTCGGAGGTATTTAGTGGTGGATTCGAACCAGGGATCTGTTGCAAATTCATGTTTTTCTTCAATAATTCTTTTTAGTAAGTGGCATCCCTCGTTTCCCTCTATGTGCTTTAAATATTTTATTTGACCCCCCATAATTCTTGTTTGCATTGATGATGCACCTACTTCACCCCTTAGTGTTTCTACCTGTGCATATTTGGGAGCTCCTAATATTTGCCTGTAAACATATTTTCTACTTGCTGCAGCTTATCTATCTCTGTTTTGGTGTATCCTAGCACACTAGCTCCGTATAGAATTGTAGGTAGGGCTACACTCTTCCAAACAGTTTTTCCTATTAACTCCCTCCGACATATTATGTTCCAATAAGTCCGAGGAGGTGGTAGCCCCGGGATCATTGCCACTGCCCCGCACTACACTCACAACAACACTGCGGCCGTTAGAATTATCGGAGGTGAATGAGGTTGCCACCAACGGTTTTATCGTATGGTAACTTATCGGACTTACTGAGCTCATATGACGCAAAATCGCGTCATAAACTTATTGGAGAGGTATAGACACGATCGCGTCATATGAGTTTTTGGTTCACTAGTCCATATGACGCGATCGCGTCATATATGTCTGGGGGAGTTAATACCTTACTGCAGCTTTGAGCTATTATCGGGTATGTTAAGTTTGCCATCTATTCTGCTTTAGCCAAGGATATTTCTTTTTGAGATTTAAAACAGTTTCTTTTATCTTCAATATTTATACCCAAATATTTAATATTACTTGTTACCTCAACATCTCTTATCTGTTTGGGCTTTTCTTTTATGTTAAACATTAATATTTTACTTTTGTCTTTATTTATTTTTAGGCCACACATATTTCCTATATTTATTATATTGTTTATGTCTCATTCGGATTTCTTTATATTTTGCGTTAGAATCAGACCGTCATCGGAGAAAAATAGTACGCTGAATTTAAATACCTGATCTTCATACCCCTCTCGAAGTTCTTCTCCAGTTGATTGCTAAGGCAATTATTCAACAATAACAGAGCATTAGGTATGCTGTTGCTTCCCTTCCCTTATATTTCTTTGTAAGAACTAGAAATCATCATGATACATACTGCGATATGCATAGTCATTATGTAATCGATATTGCACTTTCCATGCCAATTCAAAAGGTAGTGCACATGATATTTTATATATACAGTATATATAGGGTGATTCAAAACTCTACTGACAAATTTTATGAGGACAGAGATGAGCAGATGTCAAACAGAAAAGTCTTAACCACTCGAGCACCAGCGACGCATGTTATGTGTCGGCATTGTATGTAACGCTAAATCCCAGCGCTGCATAGGGTTCGTCGCGGTTAATTACTCCGGTCCTATGGCACCTAGAGGGCACAGATTTGTAAGGGAACTGCATAAGTATTCAACGCAACAATGCTGATGGTTGAAAACCCTCTAAGTCCAGTCACGTGCGCGTTAAGGCGCAAAAACATGTTTTTGCATGTTTTGCCTACCTATTTCTCCATGTTAATTCCGACTTTCAGGCGCCCCGTAGGACCCCTTAATGACCTAGGGGATCGGTTTTCTGTGGTTTTTCCTTCATTTCTAACTCATTCCAGGTGTTTTCTGGAAAACAAATTTGTTTTGACAACCTGCTGGGCCTGGAGTGTACATTTATATTATATTGCCTGGTGCTCAGTGGGTTAATACAAAAAAACTTAACAAAAATGCATTAAGAATAAGTTATAGAATTTGCTATGTTCGTAGCAGAAGCAGTATTGCATTCAAATGTGTAAACTGGGAGATAGGAGAATGGTGTCTACTAATTGTCATTGAAAATTTGGTTTGATGGTTAAATTGGAAATAATATGGAAGGCATACTGAATACTGATGTAACATATTAAGTATTAGTATTACATTGGATTGATGTAGCAGTTTTAAGATTATGTTTAGCATAGTTCTACTAGCTATTATGAAATGTTAAAACTGATATAACAGTTAATGATGTAGCCATAGCATCAGCCAACTGTCCGAACACTTAATAACTGGACAATCACGGGAGGCTTCAAATTGCACTTCAATGAAGATACGGTACTAGGAGTTTATTTCCTCTTCCTACCACTGCCGTAATCTTGAGCTGCTTGTGACTACTTACTTGGTAAGGCATTTTTGTCAATAACAAAATAGTTAGAATGTTTGCAATTGAAATTAAGCATTGTTATGTTTATGGGCGAGGTGAAATGACACAAACAATAGATTAAATATGAAATTCAAGACTAATGTCAACTTTCACCTCAAAATATCCAGGTTCAAGGATAACTAGATTAAACATTCTTAGTTTAACCTAACAAGTGCGCATGGGGGTAATTAGACACCTCTCCCTGTGCGCATGTATTTGAGGTGTTTCCGTCACTAAAATATTCATTGTACCATTAATTGCATTAATACTTATCCATATGCGCCTATTATGGGTTGATTATAAAGGTATTAACCTGAAACAACAAAAAAACGAGTGAAAACAGCGTTTGGATTGTCAAAATCGGAGATATAGCCCGCGAGTTGTATAATGTATGGGTGAGGCAAGCTGCTTTCCCGCCAATTTCCCCCAAGGCCACTGAGACACAGTCGATCGATACTCTCTCTCTCTCTCTTGCATTCGCTTGCTATCAGTGATGACCACACCCTGCAACCGGATTTCTAATGTTAGCACGAAAATATACCTCAGAATAAGGGAATAACAGGGAAAATAGGTGATAACTGAAGGAGAGGAGGAAAGTGGGGAAGGAGGGGAGGTAGAGGACTGAGATTTTGCATGGCCCAGGGGCCAATAATTATTATTTTTTTTTTTATTTTTTTTTTTTTCGATGTCAAAAGTTGATTTGTTTTTCTCTGACTCTTAAGAGTCTTCCCGCAGTCCGCCGGGGGAACTCTTAAGAGTCTCCCCGCAGTTCCCGGGTTAATAAAATTAAGTATTCAATATAACAAATAAAAACAGTCTCTTAAGGACGAGAAATAAGAATATATAATGCGCTAAGATTATTAGAAAATATGTATGTGAAAAACTAAATAACTATATACCTTTACTGAAATAATGCAAGGTAAAACTAACTATATCACATGAATATTAATATTTTCTCAAGATTACTGGAAATAGTTAATAACTGTTTAATAACTCAAGGAATGCACAACACGTTAATAAATACAAGACAAGTAGACAAGCAATTAGTACAACTATTTAAATGTGAAATAAACACTAAAGTATCACTTGAGAGAATATTCTTTCTGAAACTTACAATAATAATGATATAGCAATAAAAAGGAAATAATGAAATTATATTATGTCGCAGTAAACTTAATGACAATTATTTATAAACTGATCACTAGAATTATGAATTATTTAGCAATTAGCCTACATATGAAATAACACTGAAATATATAATTAAATAATAGGCTAACAATAATAATAATGCTAAATACACTATTATATTCAATGTACTCAACACTCAGAAACACAGGTAATGATTGCAGGTTACTATATCTTGATGGAGGCCAGAGAAATAATGATATCACTTCATAAGGTATATATCACTATGTACAGGCAAGAGAGAGAACATGCGTGGTCGTCAGCTGATCTAAGAGTCGAAACTTGAAAGGACTCAAAGGGTATTTATGCTCACCAGTGAATCTGGAAATTTCTACAACACACGTGAATGAAATGACGCAATTCTGGGAGAGACAAACTGAATCCTGACAGATCTAGAACTCTCGAGAAGCAATCAAATAAGGGGGAAACTAAAATATTATACTAATCTGGCTTATATAATCAATATTAATTCTGGATTACATAACATCATTCACACATGAAGTACTTGTAACTCCTTTATTACCACATTCTATGTAATTCAATGTTGTACGGTAATTATCATCCATGTTAAAGACTATGTACGTTCTTGGCTACCATGAAAACAAAGTTTCTCTTAGTATGTTCACCTCATTTGAAATGCTTCAAAACAAACTACCTTGATTGCCCAACCGGGAATAGGAGTTCAGCGAGAGAGTAGGAGTAGTGTTCGGTTAGTCAGCTACAAAATCGTAGAAATTGCTTTGGCTGTGTATGCTATTTTACTTAAATAGTATATTTCTATGTTCTATGCATTTTCAGGCAATAATTTATATAAGAAATTGTGCTCAATTTAATTTACGGAGTTTCCCCTATGATGTCAGTAAAGTGTTTTAAGTATATATATATATATATATATATATATATATATATATGTATATATATATATAGAGAGAGAGAGAGAGAGAGAGAGAGAAACAAATATATCTATAGAGAGAGAGAGAGATAACCATAAAATTGGTCTGTGTTCTGATATGGATAGATAAACCATGTTTGTTTGCGATTTAGGTTACACATAGGTGTTGGCATTTTGACCGTGTAGAGGCAATTCAATTACTCAGCCAGGGCCAGCCAACAACATGGCACTTACAACGGTGGACGTTATTGTTGTTCTAGAATACAGACAAGGACTTGGATATCAAGTCTGCTCTCACTCTCAAATTTGCCAAACTAATGGAACGAACGCCTTAAAATCTCAAAATGAATACGGTAAACATGAGGGCGAAGGAGATCCAGAAAAAGCAACTACCTTCCCCTTAAATTATTTGATTGTCTAATTTGACGTAAGTAATTAATCCTCTGTTACACGTGTTCTTGTGTTTTTTATTTGGGATTACCTTTAGTAATTTATAATGCTAATAATGAAGCAAGAATAATACTACGTTTATAATGGCATATGGAATTATATAAACATATAATTTACCTAATTTTGCATATTTTAGTCCATATGGCTAGGTTATATTTTAGTCCATATGGCTAGGTTATATTTTAGTCCATATGGCTAGGTTATATTTTAGTCCATATGACTAGGTTATATTTTAGTCCATATGGCTAGGTTATATTTTAGTCCATATAGCTAGGTTATATTTTAGTCCATATAGCTAGGTTATATTTTAGTCCATATGGCTAGGTTATATTTTAGTCCATATGGCTAGGTTATATTTTAGTCCATATGGCTAGGTTATATTTTAGTCCATATGGCTAGGTTATATTTTAGTCCATATGGCTAGGTTATATTTTAGTCCATATAGCTAGGTTATATTTTAGTCCATATAGCTAGGTTATATTTTAGTCCATATGGCTAGGTTATATTTTAGTGTGTGGGGAAATGTTGAGGTATGGTGGTGAGATAGTGATAGAATGGGTATGGAAAATGTGCAAACTAGCATGGGAGAAGGGGAGTGCACCCGATGACTGGAAGACTGGCATAATAGTCCCCCTATATAAGGGCAAAGGGGAAAGAGGAGTGTGTGGTAACCACCGAGGAATATGTCTTCTAAGTGTAGTAGGGAAGGTATACAGTAGGGTAGTGATTGAGAGAGTGAGAGTGAGAACGGAGAAATGGATAGGCGACGAGCAGGGAGGTTTTAGGAAGGGAAGAGGATGTGTAGATCAGATTTTTACCCTGAATTGTGTTGTGGAGAAGTATCTGGAGAAGAAACAAAAGGTGTATGTTGCCTTTATGGACTTGGAGAAGGCCTATGACAGAGTGGATAGAGAAGGTTTGTGGAAAGTACTTAGAATATACGGAGTAGAGGGCAAGTTGCTGAAAGCAGTGAAGAGCATGTATGAGGGTGCAAAGGCGGCAGTACGTGTGGAGAGTGAGCAGAGCGAGTTCTTTGACCTGAATGTTGGTTTGAAACAGGGGTGTGTGATGTCCCCGTGGTTGTTTACTGTATATATGGATGGAGTTATGAAAGAAATACTATCAAGAGCAGTGGATGTTGGTGTATCGCTGAAAAGGGAGGGAATTGAGTGGAAGCTACCTATACTGCTGTTTGCGGATGATACAGTTCTGATGAGTGATAATGAATGGGAGTTGCAGGGTCTGGTAAATGAGTTTGGAACAGTGTGCGAAAAACGGAATTTGAAGGTAAATACGGGGAAGAGCAAGGTTATGGTCTTCGAAAGGGGTGAAGTCACAGAGTGTGAGGTGAAGCTGAACGGTCAGGCTATGGAGATCGTCAACTCTTTTAAGTATCTGGGCAGTGTGTTGAGTAAAGATGGGACTATGGATGAAGAGGTGCGGGAGAGGGTACAACAGGGGAAGAGGGTTGTAGGAACGCTAAAAGCAGTAACAAGAAATAGGGTGGTCAGTATGGAAGTGAAGAAGTCCTTGCATGACAGTGTGGTAATCCCGACACTGACTTACGGAAGCGAAGCATGGACGTTGGTTGAGAGACTCAGACCAAGAGTGAGAGCAGTGGAAATGAATTACTGAAGGAGTGCGTGCGGAGTTACATGGAGGGATAGACAGACTAATGAGGAAGTAAGAAGGAGGTGTGGTGTGGAGGTAGATGTGCTGGAAAGTGTGAAAAGGAACAACTTGAGATGGTTCGGCCATATGGAACGTATGGAAAGCGAGAGAATGACTAAGAGGGTGTACGAGAGCGAGGTGGAGGGACAGAGGGGGAGAGGTAGACCGAATATGAGGTGGAAGGATGGAGTGAGGAACTACATGAACGAAGGCGGTGCTGGTTGGGGGGAGGGGCGTCGACTGACTGGGGACAGAGGTGCATGGGGGCGGTTCGTTCGTGGCCACCCCTTCGGGGATCACGGCGTCAGGCAATAGATAGATAGATAGATATTTTAGTCCATATGGCTAGGTTATATTTTAGTCCATATGGCTAGGTTATATGTTAGTCCATATAGATAGGTTATATTTTAGTCCATATGGCTAGGTTATATTTCAGTCCATATGGTTAGGTTATATTTTAGTCCATATGGCTAGGTTATATTTTAGTCCATATGGCTAGGTTATATTTTAGTCCATATGGCTAGGTTATATTTTAGTCCATATGGCTAGGTTATATTTTAGTCCATATGGCTAGGTTATATTTTAGTTCATATGGCTAGGTTATATTTTAGTCCATATGGCTAGGTTATATTTTAGTCCATATGGCTAGGTTATATTTTAGTCCATATGGCTAGGTTATATTTTAGTCCATATGGCTAGGTTATATTTTAGTCCATATAGCTAGGTTATATTTTAGTCCATATAGCTAGATTATATTTTAGTCCATATGGCTAGGTTATATTTTAGTCCATATGGCTAGGTTATATTTTAGTCCATATTGCTAGGTTATATTTTAGTCCATATAGCTAGGTTATATTTTTGTCCATATGGCTAGGTTATATTTTAGTCCATATGGCTAGGTTATATTTTAGTCCATATGGCTAGGTTATATTTTAGTCCATATGGCTAGGTTATATTTTAGTCCATATAGCTAGGTTATATTTTTGTCCATATAGCTAGCCATATTTTAGTCCATATAGCTAGGTTATATTTTAGTCCATATGGCTAGGTTATATTTTAGTCCATATGGCTAGGTTATATTTTAGTCCATATGGCTATGTTATATTTTAGTCCATATGGCTATGTTATATTTTAGTCCATATGGCTATGTTATATTTTAGTCCATATGGCTATGTTATATTTTAGTCCATATAGCTAGGTTATATTTTAGTCCATATGGCTAGGTTATATTTTAGTCCATATGGCTAGGCAATATTTTAGTCCATATGGCCAGGTTATATTTTAGTCCATATGGCTAGGTTATATTTTAGTCCATGTGGCTAGGTTATATTTTAGTCCATATAGCTAGGTTATATTTTAGTCCATATAGCTAGGTTATATTTTAGTCCATATGGCTAGGTTATATTTTAGTCCATATGGCTAGGTTATATTTTAGTCCATATAGCTAGGTTATATTTTAGTCCATATAGCTAGGTTATATTTTAGTCCATATGGCTAGGTTATATTTTAGTCCATATGGCTAGGTTATATTTTAGTCCATATGGCTAGGTTATATTTTAGTCCATATGGCTAGGTTATATTTTAGTCCATATAGCTAGGTTATATTTTAGTCCATATAGCTAGGTTATATTTTAGTCCATATGGCTAGGTTATATTTTAGTCCATATGGCTAGGTTATATTTTAGTCCATATGGCTAGGTTATATTTTAGTCCATATAGCTAGGTTATATTTTTGTCCATATGGCTAGGTTATATTTTAGTCCATATAGCTAGGTTATATTTTAGTCCATATGGCTAGGTTATATTTTAGTCCATATGGCTAGGTTATATTTTAGTCCATATAGCTAGGTTATATTTTTGTCCATATAGCTAGCCATATTTTAGTCCATATAGCTAGGTTATATTTTAGTCCATATGGCTAGGTTATATTTTAGTCCATATGACTAGGTTATATTTTAGTCCATATGGCTAGGCTATATTTTAGTCCATATGGCTAGGTTATATTTTAGTCCATATGGCTAGGTTATATTTTAGTCCATATGGCTAGGTTATATTTTAGTCCATATAGCTAGGTTATATTTTAGTCCATATGGCTAGGTTATATTTTAGTCCATATGGCTAGGTTATATTTTAGTCCATATGGCCAGGTTATATTATAGTCCATATGGCTAGGTTATATTTTAGTCCATATGGCTAGGTTATATTTTAGTCCATGTGGCTAGGTTATATTTTAGTCCATATAGCTAGGTTATATTTTAGTCCATATAGCTAGGTTATATTTTAGTCCATATGGCTAGGTTATATTTTAGTCCATATGGCTAGGTTATATTTTAGGCCATATAGCTAGGTTATATTTTAGTCCATATAGCTAGGTTATATTTTAGTCCATATAGCTAGGTTAAATTTTAGTCCATATGGCTAGGTTATATTTTAGTCCATGTGGCTAGGTTATATTTTAGTCCATATGGCTAGGTTATATTTTAGTCCATATGGCTAGGTTATATTTTAGTCCATATGGCTAGGTTATATTTTAGTCCATATGGCTAGGTTATATTTTAGTCCATATAGCTAGGTTATATTTTAGTCCATATGGCTAGGTTATATTTTAGTCCATATTGCTAGGTTATATTTTAGTCCATATGGCTAGGTTATATTTTAGTCCATATGGCTAGGTTATATTTTAGTCCATATAGCTAGGTTATATTTTAGTCCATATGGCTAGGTTATATTTTAGTCCATATGGCTAGGTTATATTTTAGTCCATATGGCTCGGTTATATTTTAGTCCATATAGCTAGGTTATATTTTAGTCCATATAGCTTGGTTATATTTTAGTCCATATGGCTAGGTTATATTTTAGTCCTTATGGCTAGGTTATATTTTTGTCCCTATGGCTAGGATATATTTTAGTCCATATGGCTAGGTTATATTTTAGTCCATATAGCTAGGTTATATTTTAGTCCATATGGCTAGGTTATATTTTAGTCCATATGGCTAGGTTATATTTTAGTCCATATAGCTAGGTTTTATTTTAGTCCATATAGCTAGGTTATATTTTAGTCCATATGGCTAGGTTATATTTTAGTCCATATAGCTAGGTTATATTTTAGTCCATATGGCTAGGTTATATTTTAGTCCATATGGCTAGGTTATATTTTAGTCCATATAGCTAGGTTATATTTTAGTCCATATGGCTAGGTTATATTATAGTCCATATGGCTAGGTTATATTTTAGTCCATATAGCTAGGTTATATTTTAGTCCATATAGCTAGGTTATATTTTAGTCCATATGGCTAGGTTATATTTTAGTCCATATAGCTAGGTTATATTTTAGTCCATATGGCTAGGTTATATTTTAGTCCATATGGCTAGGTTATATTTTAGTCCATATAGCTAGGTTATATTTTAGTCCATATGGCTAGGTTATATTATAGTCCATATGGCTAGGTTATATTTTAGTCCATATAGCTAGGTTATATTTTAGTCCATATAGCTAGGTTATATTTTAGTCCATATAGCTAGTTATATTTTAGTCCATATAGCTAGGTTATATTTTAGTCCATATGGCTAGGTTATATTATAGTCCATATGGCTAGGTTATATTTTAGTCCATATAGCTAGTTATATTTTAGTCCATATTGCTAGGTTATATTTTAGTCCATATGGCTAGGTTATATTTTAGTCCATATAGCTAGGTTATATTTTAGTCCAAATGGCTAGGTTATATGACAAAATAAACTTATAGAAGTAGACAATGCATATAAACACCATGTGAGAAGGAACACTTTATTGTCAACGTTTCGCGTATAGCTTCATCAGGCCAGATAAAGCTATAAGCGAAACGTTGTTAATAAAGTGCCTTCACATGGTGTATATGTTATTCCTTAGGTTTGATATGGATGCAGTCTATATATGTGCTTGGATTTGAAACTAAATTCAGGGCTTTTCCATTTAGGGGAGATGGGCCGTTTTTGTTGGTCTATTAATGTATTTATTCCTTTATTTCTTAGTTTCCTCGCTAAACTTCCATCAAGCTTAGAAAAACACTCCCTTTAAGCTATATGTCTACATTTTTCGGTAGAAAAATTTCCTGGCCGAAGGCCGTTTCCTCTTAAAATGTAAGGCTCGCTATCGCTCGCCATGAAAAAATCAACACCTAAATAGCACGAAAGGTTTAAAAATCGACAACGAAATGAGGCGAAAGGTGTTATAATCACCAAACTAATGGACCGAACGTCTAAAAATCTAAAAAAAACAATCGGGCTAAACAGGAGGGAGAAAGGGGACCAGAATAACGACCCATCTCCCCTTTAGCTTCCATTTCTTTTCAATAGTTCGGTAAAATATATGGCATGTATTCCGCCCGGTATATTTAACCATGGAGAGATTTAATAGCAGGTCAAAGGTATTTAAGGAGAGATGTTTGGACCCCGTTCTCCCTCATGTTCAGCCCCATTAGTTTGGAGATTTTATGACTTTTAAGATTTTAAGACTCTCATTCATAAGTTTGGCGATTTTAAGTCCTTTTAGCCCATATCTTTGTCTATATTAGGACCTCTAGGTGTCGAATTTTTCCTGGCAAATGGCAATTGATAGCGAGCCTTCAGCCTGGACATTTTTTACAGAATTTTGTTTACAAATTTACCTCGAAGGGGGTCTTGGGGGTATTTTGTTCACCTTGATGGAGGTCTAACGAGGAAACTATAAAATATATTAAAAACATATACCCTCCCACCTTATGTACAACACTTTCTAGATATATTTATATTTCAGTTCCTACAAGTGTTGTTGTCGTTGCTCTTTGTGTTGCTTTACTTCCTCCGCTATTCAATAATTAATGAGCTAATTATTACACATTTGTTCATGAATAGAAAACCTCATTGGGTGCTTGTGTATTTTTTGTATAAGCTTTGTTTCATTCCCTTCTCATTTCTGTTTTGTTAAACAGAATACCGATACAGAGAGAGAAAAGGTGGAATGGTACTG
The DNA here is from genome assembly GCA_032716605.1 of Paralithodes platypus. Lineage (NCBI taxonomy): Eukaryota > Metazoa > Arthropoda > Malacostraca > Decapoda > Lithodidae > Paralithodes > Paralithodes platypus. The sequence continues at coordinate 13,333,230 of CM064579.1, forward strand.
AAATTGTGATCCATTAACCCTTAAAAAGCGGCTCACCACTTAAGTCGAGTTAAATAAAGCTGGACTATGTGGCGGCGCTCGACATAGGTCGAGTGGCAATTTCAGCACGTAATGTGGCTGAGAGAGAGAGACAAGTGGTGGCAGGAGACTAGCGAGCGTATGACTGCTCCAGACCACCGCGGCGAACCTACTGACACAAATCTCAGCTCCCTCCTCCCTCTCTCACTCGCTACATACTCAATTATGTACCGAAAGTACCGAATTACCTGCTTTTTGCACTCGCGTTGCACGGTTATTGCAAGAAAACTATCCATCATACAAGGATCGTTATGGTGTCATTCGAAAGCTCTGTTTATGCCCTTTCAGGGATAGATACTTGTTTTACGTTCTGGGTCTTATTTAGGCATGAAAATGATCACGTAAACAGCCCTATTTTGGCTAAAAACACCCCGCTGCGCGGTACACATAAATAAACCGCATAGGCCGCTCGTAAGGTGTTAACCTAAGAAGTGCGCATGGGGGGTATGAGACACCACACTCCTGTGCGGACGTATTTGAGCTGTTCCCAACACTAACATCGTTATTTTACCAAAAATAGCATTAATACTTATCCATATGCGCCTATTATAGGTTGATTATAAAGGTATTAACCTGTTACAACAATAAAACAAGTGGAAACAGTGTTTGGATGGTCAAAATCATTGATACACCCCTCCCCTTGTCTCGAGAGACACTGTTCCGCAATAGTCTCTCTCTCGCTCTTTCCCACGCTTGGTAACAGTGATGACAACGCCCTGCTTCCAACTCGCTAATGTTAGCACGAAAATAGACCACAGAATAAGGGAATAACAGGGAAAATAGGTGATAACTGAAGGAGGGGAGGAAAATGGGGAAAGAGGGGAGGTGGAGGAGTGATATTTGGCATGGCCCAGGGGCAAACAAAAAATATATATTTATTTATTTTTTTTTTTTTTGGGTGTTTTAAATGTATTTTTTTTTTCCTTACTCTTAAGAGTCTTCCCGCAGTCAGTCCGCCAGGGAAACTCTTAAGAGTCTCCCGGCAGTTCCCGGGTTAATAATGGATGGTGAGGAAGAGGAGGTAAGAGTAGTGGGACTGGGAAATGTATGTATGCATAATTATGCTCAGGCACATATCCCACTGCTGGGGGTGACTAACTTGAGATATAGCCCGAAAAGAAACAATATTTAAAGGTCCACTTCTTAGGGTCCGGGACTACTTTCGCGTTCTCTCGCCCCTTTCTCAGTCTTGTTGAATAGGATATATTTACAGGAGGAGGAGGATTCCTAGCCTCCTTCCCTCAAAAGGAAAAGTAGGACAGTAAAAGAGACAGACAGACACGGCTAAGGTTGGGTAGAGGATGCCAAACCTCACTCTGGATAGGACCAGCCCTCACCCTATGATGAGAGAATTACCCTGTTCCAAATAGGTAGGCCAGGAATAGTGAACCCTAACCTCTGTAACTCAAAAAGGGCTAGAGCAAGTGGGCTGTAACTTTCTACACCTATTCCCTGGTTGAAATTTCCCAAATGGAAGAAATATTAGCTATATTTCGCAAGTCTATCCTCGTCTTTCCCTCCTCTTTTCCACTCTGACGGCACTACTGTCACCTCTTCCTCTGACAAAGCTGATTTCTTTGCTCAAAATGTTACTAATAACTCCACCTTGGATGATTCAGGTTGTTATTCCTCCCTCTCCACCCCCCTCTTTCTTACTTATGCATAATATCATAATCTCTTCTAAAAGATGTACTTTCTGCCGTATCTGAGCTTAATACTAAGAAGGCTTACGGACCGTGTTTCATGTTTCTCCTGTCGTACTCAAATCTGTTCTTCCGTGCTGACTCCCTGCTTAGGCAAACTCTTTCGTCTCTCTTTCCTCTAACGTTTTTCCTTCCTCTTACTAGTCCCCTACAGTTTCTTTCTACACACCGCAATGTTGCATCTCTTTCACTCTTCTATCATCATCGCAACAAGCAGTGTTTTTGAGCTCTCTCAGTGCATACCCCCTCCCTTGCGGCCAGTGCGAAGCACTTGCCTTTCAACACAGTCCCACTCATGTTCTGTCCAACTTTCCAACCCAAGAATTGGCAAAGCTTCCCAGTCTTTCTTCTACTCAACAAGTGAACTCTGGAAGTCTCTCCCTCAATCAATCTTTCCTTCATCCTATGACTTAGACTGCTTTAACACCTTAAGAGCGGCCTATGCGGTTTATTTATATGTACCGCCCAGCGGGGTGTTTTTAGCCAAAATAGGGCTGTTTACGTGATCATTTTCATGCCTAAATAAGACCCAGAACGTAAAACAAGTATCTATCCCTGAAAGGGAATAAACAGAGCTTTCGAATGACACCATAACGATCCTTTTATGATGGCTAGTTTTCTTGCAATAACCGTGCAACGCGAGTGCAAAAAGCATGTAATTAGGCACTTTCCCCATACAATTCCTTATATAGCGAGTGAGAGAGGTAGGAGGGAGGTGAGATTCGTGTCAGTAGGTTCGCCGCGGTGGTCTGGAGCAGTCATACACTCGCTACTCTCCTGCCACCACTTGTCTCTCTCTCTCAGCAACATTACGTGCTGAAATTGCCACTCGAGTTACGTCGAGCGCCGCCACATAGTCCAGCTTTATTTAACTCGACTTATGTGGTGAGCCGCTAATTAAAGGTTAAGCTTCCTGCATTCGGACATGTTGACCCCAACGTCCTTTGAATTTGGTTTTGTCACTCTTTTGGCTTTGGGGGACACACTCGTTAAAGGCAGCCTGCCTTTTGTACCCTTCATACACATAGGAAAAACAAACACACACCGGCCCATTACCAAATTCTACTCTCATAATATTAACACAGTTATTTCTGTACAAAACACAGGAATCTACTTCCAAATTCATAGACAAATTTACACAATCATAACAAAAATATATTTTTCTTCGGCATCGCTTCAAACAACCTCATTTAATTTGCATTTTATCTCACACATATTCATATATACACATTCTCTCTCTCTCCCTCTCTCTCATTCATAAGTTATATTATTACATCACTCAAACTATTCCAAGCTTTATTGATTAAGGAACAGGGTGTTCCTTAACATTAATCATCCTTTACAAACCCCAATCTACTTGAATAAACTAATGAAAACATGGTCCTCCCGGGATTCCAACTCTGTACACCACACCCAGAACATAAGCATCTAAACCATTACACCACCAACATAGTTATCCCCAGGATTAACCCTTACATTACCGGCAATGTCTATTTATTCGATTTCAGCTACATATAGACAAGTTTATTAAGCTTAGGAAGGATATATGGAAGGTACAAGGATTACCTGAGATAGTCTGTAGTCTTATAATTAGTAGACTTTCTTCCCACGCTGTATACAGTTGTTTAATAGTTGCCAGAATGAAAATGACGTCACCGGTACAGAATGGGAGATGTGCCGTTTTTCTGGTCCCCTTTCCTCCTTATGTTTATTGTGACGCTCACCGCTTCCCCCAGAACCGCATGGCTTACTCGCTAGGACTCGCCAGGGCAGAGAATGTAGCTATAGTCTAGCTATCATTGTGTACTTTCCTTCTCGAGAAAGCTTGTGTTGCAGACAGTTCAGAACTGTTCTTTGTTTTCGTCTGTCACAATCCTTTCTATTTTATTTAGTCAATTGAAAGTATTGTGTTAAGTAGTTGAATGATGGGAAGGCGAGCAGGAGAGAGAGAGAGAGAGAGAGAGAGAGACCAGGTGGTGTGACTTGGTGGTGAGTGTGGCATGTGGGTTGCCCCCTTACATAGGCCTCGCGGGATTCGTTGCCTCCTGCCTAACACGGCCTACTAGGCGGCTGCTTACTGGGCGACTGTCGCGCGCCCTCGTGCCATTCCTGCGAACTGGGACTCCAGCCATGCGGTTCCTGGGAATATCCTGGTCAGATCCTTCCCAGACAGCATACTCTAAGCATCTCCCTTGAACTGTTCCACACTCTTGTCTTAGAATCTTTCTCTCCTACTGCCTCTATCATTTCCACTACTTCCTCACCTTTTATTAATATCAATCCCCCTCTGGTTCCCTGCATCCACACCTTGAATTGGTGGCCAGACTGTATTATATGCTGGATCTCACATTTCTTATGTACTAGGCTAAGGTTGAAGATAGTCGTTGTCTTTTTGGGAGATTCTATTGCTCGGACTGTCTCCATCAATCACTAATGTTTCTACAGGGTTAAATAACGCTAGACTAGGGATCAGGTACCTTGCTGTTGGTGTTTTCACTGTGTGTAGGCTACTTTTGAGCTGCACGACACTACGGATTCTGTGGGTTACCTGGGTGGATCTTTTGTCTGTGTACCTTGGAGTTTAGACTGTGTAGTGCGTGAGGGCTGCTTGCCTAATCCACCCAACACTGTTCTAACTCTATTTGCTTTTACTTTTGAGGGTCGCCAGGAGGATACTCGATACTTGTGATCGAGAATCCTCAAGAGAACACCCCTTCATATTAACGTAATCAGGCCGCACAGACCCAAGGTCCACACTAGGCTAGGAGCTGCCTTGCTCCACCAAAATTCTGTACCTTTGTGCATCCCAGCTAGACTTTATTAACCCGGGTAGACATTAGCTGGATTAGATCATATACTCTTTTATGCATGCCCATTATTTCTACACAAGCATTTTGAGGTCTAGGTTGCTGTAGAGAGACACAACCAGCATAGACCGGTTTTGTTAATAGGAGTACTACTTTTTCGTGGCGAGCATTATTACTGTTGCACCGCTTATAATATTCTTGTGTCCAATAACATTATAGGTCCAGCCTTGTTGTGTATTTAGCCTACACGTGTATTGTCCTGCCTTCTGCTATTTTGTGGTTCCATTTCCGATACGTTCTTCTTAGTAGCATCCGACATTATTCAGAAGATTCCTTGTTCGGTGCTTGAGGACTTTACAACACTTTCTTTCATAAAGGAGTGACAGATATTATTGATTAAAAGTAACGTTAAGTAAACCTTCTTCTTGTTTGCATTAGATCACTCTTGTGATTTAATTAAGTTAACTATCTTTTCCTTGTGTACCATAACTAAGCAACCATATGTTATAGGTAATAGGCTGTTTCAGAGAACATCAGCCTATAGTAGAAGCACATAGATACTGAGAGTTAAGATACCCCGCTATCGCAGATATAACTCTGGAGGGTATATGTGTTCTTTGTTCGACGGGATTATATATCAGGGGTTGGATCTAGCGTTTCCGTTGTTGCATTTATGCCAGTCTAGTCCAATGTATAAGAGCCACTGATTTATACGAGACCCGATCGTAACAAATGGCGACCTAGCTCAGGATTTGGTGAACTGACATATAATTGCAGGTTATTGTGCAGATTTTTCTCACAGTTTAGGCAGTGAACATTTGTTGATTTTGTGGAATATTTTATGAGGACATGCAAGAATTATTTTTTTAGCAAAGTAATATAGCACTTAAGCGGTCTCCGAGAATTTTTTATTGTAAATATTGTGGTATAAGAGTTTGGGGTACTTCTTTTTGTGTATCAAAGTGAAAAATCTTCAGTGAGCATCATGTCTTATAGCGGATCAGTGCAGGATGAGGACACAGTATGTGATGTAGAAGCTGAGTAGTAGCAGCATGGGCAGGTTGTTAACTTGGTGAACAGTGAGGAGGATGCAAGGAATTTTTTACAATGGCCTGTTACTTCCGACCGGTTGGTGGGTATAAATCGGTACGGTCTCCAGTGCTTAGCCGCAGCTATCGGTCATGTATGTACTAGTGGCATGACCAAGGATGACCTGATGACGTGTGTGCTGGGTGGGGTGACTGGCATACGAGGTAGGGTGAGTGCTCAGAGCCCTTTGGCCGAGCCTCCCCTTCACTCGACTCCCAATCCTCCTATTGGAGTACCGACCCTGAGCACGCTTCCGCAGGTGGGTAGTGACTGGCAGGGTGGTTTGCCCCTGCGGGGATCACCGGGTATTTCTAACATCATTGCATCTCCTCCTCCTCAAGGTTTTACCCCGGAGATGCTCTTTCAGCTCGAGCTAGCTAAGATGGAAGAGAGAAAAGAGCTAGCTAAGATAGAAGAGAAAAATGAGCTAGCTAAGATAGAAGAGAGAAATGAGCTAGCTAAGATAGAAGAGAGAAAAGAGCTGGCTAGGATGCAGCAACAGACGAGGGAAGCTGAGCTTAGGACTGAACTTGAATTTACAAGATACTGTGCCGACATGGATTTAGAGAAGTCTCGTGTTGAGACGACGGGACAGCGACTCGGTACTGGAAACCGTGCGCATGATCAGTCTCTGTCGCACCTTCTCAAACTGGTCCCTGTATTTGACGAGTCTGGTGTCACAGAGTTTTTCGATAGATTTGAGAAGAAGTGCCGGGAGCATCAGTGGCCTGAAGTTAAGTGGGCGGCCCTTGTGTCCTCTAGACTCGTAGGTAAGGGGCTCAAGGCTTACGATGCACTGCCTTTGGAGTCCTGCGTTGTTTATGAGGAGCTCAAGGAGGCTGTCCTGCGGGCATATGAGCTACAACCCGAGACATATAGGTTAAAGTTCCGGGGTGTGACTAAGGGGCGAGACAGTACCTTCTTGGAGCACGCCCGGGACCTGTCCGACGCTATGGGAAACTAGCTCAGATCAGAGAAGACAACTACGTTTGATGAGATGAAACAGTTGATGCTTCTAGAGCAGTTTTATAAGTGTATGGGCGGCGACTTGACTTTAAACCTTAAAGAGAAGAACCCAAGAACTCTCGTAGAAGCAGCAGAGATGGCTGATCGTCGGTTGTCACTAATTCGGGGGTGCGGCTCTGCACAGAGAAACGATGTAGGCGTTAAGGAGCGTTACCCTCCCCCTCCCCGGAATATGGACACACATAAATTTAAAAGCAATGACACCAAGACTGATCACAAACCTAGCACCGCCCCGTTTAAGAAGGGTCAGGGGACTTTTACACCTCAGTATAAGTCCAAGGGGAAATTTGAGTGTTATCACTGTCACGAAGAGGGGTACATGGCAAAAGCTTGTCCGAGCAGACCTCCCACGGCGGCTGTGTCATTGGCTCGCAGCATTGGGGTGTTCCAGAATTCTTCTGTGTTTGCTGGAGGCATAAGATCAGAGGATGGAGCACCGCCAGTGAAGAAGGATCCGGAAGGCTCGAACCCTGTCCGCGATGCCTTTTGCGACCATAGAGGGCATGGCTGCGTGAAGTGGGGGGCAAGAAGCACGGGGTACAGCTTTTGCGTGACACCGGTGCCTCTCAGACACTCTTGAAGAATTTCACTGGTAGACCCATAAACGCGGCGCGGGTAGTTGTGGTGCAGGGAGTTAATGCAACTAGGTCATACCCGCTTGTTAGAATGGAGCTTGAAGTTGACGGTGTGACTCGCGAACTGGATGTGGGAATCGTGGAGAAATTGCCTGTTGGGGGCGTCGACCTCCTTCTCGGCAATGACTTTGCGGTGCCTGTTTCTAAGGTTTCACCCTTAGTCGTTGCCGAGGAGCCGGCCGACGTGAGTAGGGAGGAACAGGAGTGGGTTGAGAAGTGTCAGGTGCAACCAATGGCGTGTGTTGTAACCAGATCTCTCGCATCCAGGGAGTCACAGCCTAACCAACAGTCTTCAAATAAGCGGAGGAACGGTCACGAGAAGGTGCTGAAAGCTGATACGGTGGAGAGTCTAGTACCAGCAGCGCTTCTCGGGGACTCATTATTAGCACCGTTATTAGAGTCTGGAGAAGCACCACCACCTGTCACTGAGAGTGTAGAGGCAGGGCTTAAAGAGACTCAGAGGCAGCAACGGTATACACGGAGAGAGCAACGGGATGCAAAGTTCGATGTTGGGGGAGGGCATGAGTTGTTTCGCAAACACTTAGACAGGCTAGCTCCCTCAGATATTCGCAAATTGCAGCTAGAAGACCCGGAGGTTCTAAAGTGTAGTGACGGTGCTGTCGAACTTGAGAGTAGAGAACGAATGTTGCGTAGTCTGGAGTTGGCTGGCCACAATCTGGTAGGCTCTCAGGCCCTCATGAAGGACAGGTACGACCACAAGGTGAAACTCAGGGAGTTTCACGTGGGATCAGGAGGTGTTAATACTACTCCCTCTTGTAGGTCATCCCTTATCCGCAAAGTACGCTGGTCCTTATAGGGTAGCAGAGAAGCTATCGGCCTTAGATTACCTGGTGGCCACTCCAGACAGGCGTAAGAGGAATCAGTTATGTCATGTCAACCTGATGAAGGAGTATGTGAGGCGCCCACCTGAGCCTCTCACTGTCCCCGTGATGACTTTCAGCAGTCAAGGTGGAGAAGGAGAACGGGACAGTCATGCGCAGGTGGATGACAACTGGGATTATCATGTTTCTGCAGATCAGTGGGCGGGAAACACGAGACAGGCGGCTCATGAGGCTTTGCAACACCTACCTGAGCAACAGCGTGTGGCTGTCGAGCGCCTATTTTGTTTATTCCCTACTGTATTTGCGGAACACCCAGGCCTCACTACTCAGGAGGTGCACGACGTTGACGTCGGAGACCACCCACCCTTCAAATCAGTGCCCTATAGGGTGCCCCCTATTAAACTTCCGGCCCTCCGGGCGGAGTTGGAGTATATGTTGCAACAGGGACTGATCGAGAAGGGGGCGGTAAAGTGGACATCTCCCGTAACGCTGCAACCTAAGCCGGATGGCAAGGTGCGCTTCTGTGTTGATTACCGCAGGCTAAACGGCTTGACTCCCACCAACCCATATCCTCTTCCCCGGGTCGATGACTGTGTAGACAAGATTGGCAGGGCCAAGTTCTTGACCAAGGTGGACCTGGTAAAAGGTTACTGGCAGGTGCCTTTGTCTGAACAGGCGAAAGAGGTGTGTGGTTTTGTGGTGGATGGTGCTACATATCGTTGTAATGTCATGCCGTACGGTCTAAAGAACGCACCAGCGACCTTCCAAAGCTTGATGAACGAGTTAGTGGCTGACATTCCGAACTGTACCGTGTACCTGGACGACGTCATTATCTACGATGACGATTTCAAGAGCCATTGTGAACATGTAGAATCCCTATTTAAGAAATTAAGCGAGGCAAACTTGGTGGTCAACCTGGGAAAGTGTGATTTTGTGCGGGCTACCGTGCAGTATCTGGGGTTCATGGTGGGTTTGGGCCAGGTGTGCCCCCCACAGAACAAGATATTGGCTATTAACCATTTCCCCAGGCCGTCCACCAAGAAGCAGATCATGAGGTTTTTGGGCATGATTGGTTACTACCGCCGCTTGATAAAGGGCTATTCTACTGTGCTGGCTCCTCTGACGGACCTATTGGCCAAAGATAGAAAGTTTAAGTGGGCGCCTGAGTGTGAGAGGGCTTTTTTGCTAGTAAAACACCTGTTGTGTACTCACCCAATCCTCAGGGCCCCGGACTTTAGCCGACCTGCAAGAGCACTTGCAGGCGATGTTAGCAATATGACGATCTTTTCACTACTGAAACAACGACATACAGACATACAATAACAAACGAGTCTTCTCTTTCTTGTTTTCGGAGGTGCGGTGACGTACCGATCGGCTTTGTTTACATGCGTCAGACGCACAGCGTTCAGACCAAGCTGAATAGGCTTTCAAGCTTACAGATTTTAAAATGACACCCGGGCTCCTGCCCTTAGTTCGTGGTGTCATTTTAAAATGACAACCAGGCCAGGAGGGTTAATGTTGCAGGAATACAACCTAGACATACGCCATATTGCCGGTTCTGAGAATGTGATTGCAGATTGCTTATCGAGGATGGAAGACCCGGGGTAGATCATCACAAGGGTAGCCTCCTACTTTGGTTTGATTAGTATGTTTACGTCTGGTGCTTGTTGGCTCGCGTGGGTAGCCCAGCGTATTGGGTCGTAAAGTAGGAGTTGCTGTGTTGGTATAGAAGAAAAAAAAATAGGCTGTCCCTGCAGTGCAGCCGCCATAAACATATTAAAAATATAAAAATCCTATAAAAACTCTTTCTTTGATAGTTAATTTTTGTTTAAGTATGTTATAGCAGAAATTCTGAGTTGTACTCCTCTCAGAAAGCTGGGCTAGTGAAGCTCGCTCTTATGAGCATAACTATGTAATTTATCCTATTGTGTTGGGAATGGTTGTTCATTTTTATAATGTGTTATTTTGAAGAGAACTGTGCTTTACATTTCATTGTCGCTGGGTGACTAGGAGTGGCGAATTTTGTATGGGTTCTGCGTGTCAGATTTAGAGCTCATAGTTGGAGCCTCTTAAAAATCTTGGGTGGGGTGTGACGCTCACCGCTTCCCCCAGAACCGCATGGCTTACTCGCTAGGACTCGCCTCGGCAGAGAATGTAGCTACAGTCTACCTATCATTGTGTACTTTCCTTCTCGAGAAAGCTTGTGTTGCAGACAGTTCAGAACTGTTCTTTGTTTTCTTCTGTCACAATCCTTTCTATTTTATTTAGTCAATTGAAAGTATTGTGTTAAGTAGTTGAATGATGGGAAGGCGAGCGGGAGAGAGAGAGAGAGACCAGGTGGTGTGACTTGGTGGTGAGTGTAGCGTGTGGCTGGCCCCCTTACATAGGCCTCGCGGGATTCGTTGCCTCCTGCCTAACACGGCCTACTAGGCGGCTGCTTACTGGGCGACTGTCGCGCGCCCTCGTGCCATTCCTGCGAACTGGGACTCCAGCCATGCGGTTCCTGGGAATATCCTGGTCAGATCCTTCCCAGACAGCATACTCTAAGCATCTCCCTTGAACTGTTCCACACTCTTGTCTTAGAATCTTTCTCTCCTATTGCCTCTATCATTTCCACTACTTCCTCACCTTTTATTAATATCAATCCCCCTCTGGTTCCCTGCATCCACACCTTGAATTGGTGGCCAGACTGTATTATATGCTGGATCTCACATTTCTTATGTACTAGGCTAAGGTTGAAGATAGTCATTGTCTTTTTGGGAGATTGAATTGCTCGGACTGTCTCCATCAATCACTAATGTTTCTACAGGGTTAAATAATGCTAGACTAGGGATCAGGTACCTTGCTGTTGGTGTTTTCACTGTGTGTAGGCTACGTTTGAGCTGCACGGCACTACGGATTCTGTGGGTTACCTGGGTGGATCTTTTGTCTGTGTACCTTGGAGTTTAGACTGTGTAGTGCGTGAGGGCTGCTTGCCTAATCCACCCAACACTGTTCTAACTCTATTTGCTTTTACTTTTGAGGGTCGCCAGGAGGATACTCGATACTTGTGATCGAGAATCCTCAAGAGAGCACCCCTTCATATTAACGTAATCAGGCTGCACAGACCCAAGGTCCACACTAGGCTAGGAGCTGCCTTGCTCCACCAGAATTCTGTACCTTTGTGCATCCCAGCTAGACTGTATTAACCCGGGTAGACATTAGCTGGATTAGATCATATACTCTTTTATGCATGCCCATTATTTCTACACAAGCATTTTAAGGTCTAGCTTGCTGTAGAGAGACACAACCAGCATAGACCGGTTTTGTTAATAGGAGTACTACTTTTTCGTGGCGAGCATTATTACTGTTGCACCGCTTATAATATTCTTGTGTCCAATAACATTATAGGTCCAGCCTTTTTGTGTATTTAGCCTACACGTGCATTGTCCTGCCTCCTGCTATTTTGTGGTTCCATTTCCGATACGTTCTTCTTAGTAGCATCCGACATTATTCAGAAGATTCCTTGTTCGGTGCTTGAGGACTTTATAACACTTTCTTTCATAAAGGAGTGACAGATATTATTGATTAAAAGTAACGTTAAGTAAACCTTCTTCTTGTTTGCATTAGATCACTCTTGTGATTTAATTAAGTTAACTATATTTTCCTTGTGTACCATAACTAAGCAACCATATGTTATAGGTAATAGGCTGTTTCAGAGAACATCAGCCTATAGTAGAAGCACATAGATACTGAGAGTTAAGATACCCCGCTATCGCAGATATAACTCTGGAGGGTATAGTGTTCTTTGTTCGACGGGATTATATATCAGGGGTTGGATCTAGCGTTTCCGTTGTTGCATTTATGCCAGTCTAGTCCAATGTATAAGAGCCACTGATTTATACGAGACCCGATCGTAACATTATCCCCATTAGTTTTGAGATTTTAAGATGTTTGCCCCATTAGTTTGTTGATTTTAATACCTTTAATACCCAATTGCTTTGTCAATATTAAAACCATTTCGTGCCCTTTATAGGTATCGATTTTTTTCCTGGCGAGTGATAGCGAGCCTGTAATTGTGAAGGAACCGGAGGATCGAATGGATGTTTTTTTAAAGTGTGATGGAGGTCTAAGGAAACTAAAAAAAATAAAATAATAATATATAAATATATAGACCCCCAAAATAAACACTTTCCCCTTAAAGGGGCCCTCACACAGTCAGGAGTGCGAACTAGAATCACTAGGAGTAGGGGAAAATACGGTTTCGCGGGCTTATTCGTGGTGAAAATCAAAGACTCCCAGTGACTCTAGCGACTCCTGTTAGAATCACAGTGATGCCCGGCCATTTTCGGCTGGTTGGCCATGTCCGAATTTTGTTCATCGTGTTGAAAATTTTGACCGCGAATCGGACCACTCCCACTGACTCACAGTGAGCCCTGGTGACTCACAGTGAGTCCTAGTGACTCTCGGTGACTCTCGATGACTCCATTCTCGTCACATTGACTTTCGATGATTCGTAAATTATTCTAGCATGATTCGCAGACATTTTTATGACTCTCAGACATTATTTAGTTACTTGATATAGTCTATGCGCTGTAAGTAGGCTACTTTATCCACCACTACAACTGTATCTACTACTACCACTTTATCTACTACTACCACTTTATCCACCACTACCACTTTATCTAGCACTACCACTTTATCTACCACTACCACTTTATCCACAACTACCACTTTATCTACCACTGTATCTACCACTACCACTTTATCCACTACCACTTTATCTACCACTACCACTCTATCTACCACTACCACTTTATACACAACTACCACTTTATTCATCACTACCACTTTATCTACCACTACCATTTTATCTACCACTGTCACTTAATCCACAACTACCACTTTATCCACCACTACCACTTTATCCACCACTACCACTTTATTTACTACTACCACTCTATCCACCACTACCACTTTATCTACCACTACCACAAATTGTTGTGATCTGTTGTTGCTTATTCTCCTTTGTAATAGCCGAGTAATCAAGATAAAGACACGGCACCTTACCATCAGTTGGAAATAATAGACTATTGTCCCAAACGTGCCAGAAATATAGTAAAATAATAGATCTGGGGGGCCATCTATGGCATACTCGCATCTCCATCCTTACGCCTCGCACTGATTCTCGGTGACTCCCAGTGACTTGGATATAAGTCCTCCTGGCTCCCACTGACCCGTGTATAGCTCCCATCGACTCGTATCTAGCACTTATCCGAAAAATACCGTTATTTTTTATGTTTTCAATAACTCGCACTTCATTCGCGGTTTTATCCCGATGACTCCTGGTGACTCCCAGTGACTCGCATGTACACTCCCGATGACTTTTACTCTGTCGTGGTGCTACATGGAATTGCGAACACTCGCGGTTATTTTTCCGCGAACCGCCAAGAGTCATCACTCTCAGTGATTCTAGCTCACACTTCTGACTGTGTGAGGGCCCCTTAACCCAGCAACGTCGAGGGCGGGGTATTGAACTAGCTGCCCATGGGCAAGCATATTGGCTCCATTCAGGCCTATAATCGTCATTTTACGATAAATATCGTTATTACTTATTCATATGAGCCTATTTTACCTTCACTATGAAGATAGTAACCTGTAACAACAATAAAACAAGTGAAAATATAATTTTTCTGGTCAAAATCGCGAATGTAGATGGACCAGCCCATTCGTGAATTATGGAGAAAATTGGTGCAACCCCTCCCTCCACGAGGCCTCAAGCCACACTGACCCTACTCATTCACACACTCGGTTGTATAACACACTCACTAGGCACGTAAGCACATCCTCCACACATTTTGCTAATGTTAGCACAAAAATATACCAACGAATTAGGGAATAACAGGACAAATAGGTGATAATTGAAGGGGGAGGGGAAAAGGGGGAAGGAGGGGATGTGGAGGAGTGATATGTGGTATAGGGGAAATTTTTTTTTTTTAGTCCTACTGGGGCCGTTTAAATGTTTTTTTTAAGCCTCCCTCTTAAGAAGCTTTGCCGCCCTCGCCCAGTAATACTTCATATGAGCTTTCTCGCCGTTTATGGGTTAAGAATGAGTTGAGGCTAACCCTTGTTCTCAGGAGAGGTACAGTCACTCATAAATATACGTGGATCTCACCTGTTTCTAATTATGGAAGTATATCTCTGTAAACAAATTCATAAATATAATTTTCTATACATCAACTACAAAACAATAATTATATACTATTCACTGACAAGCAGGTTCCATCGAAAATTCAATATACTCAGTTACGAATTAAGTGGAAAGGAACCACTGGAAAGAGCTTGAATTTTGTATTTCTCTTGTGTTTCGGGCTACGCAGAACCCATCTTCAGAGATACAGTCTTTCTGCAGATGGGTTCTGCATAGCCCGTCATCGGCGAAATGATGACGAAAAGCGACGAATCAGCAAAGAGTGTTACACGGGTTTACACGAATCAACACGAGTTAACACGAATAATGAAGAGGTATTCAGAGTTCATCACGAGTTAACACGTATGTACACGAGTCTACACGTATTTAGGCCACAATCGTGGGTACTCACCACGTGGCACACAAATTTCATGCATGCATGAAATTTTTGGACCCCGTGGTGAGTACCCACGATTGTGGCCTATATCAGTATCAGTTTGAAGATGAACAGATAAAGTGGACCCTATGAGACAAGAATCAAGTGGTATCAAGTGGTATCAAGTGGAATCAAGTGGTCACTATCAGTTTGCCAAAACAAAGATGAATCGACACTCCCTCTCACAGCCCTGTGCAACAACAGGCGACCACCCATCCAGGCCACAACCAAATCACCACAACCAACCTCCCTCCCACGCGGCTCAACCACCCTGTGGATGACGTCATCAACGTGGGCGGAGCAAGGGGGTGACGCACGAACAGTGTGATGTGGCAAGGGTATGACATTGTCGAGTGGTGACATCAGAAGAGGAAAGCTCTGTTCACACATACCCGTCCTGCGCTCCCGTCCTTCCCCGACCACCAAAATTTGTTGGACGGCATCAAACGGAGGACCTTGTGTCCCGAGTGGCCACGGGTGGCCACGATGCCCGACCTCAACACGTCACCGCCCCGGCAGACGGCGCATGGACGGCGACTTGGTGCCACGACCAGTCCCGTTGGACGGTGACCTAAGAAGTCTGTTTACGACCTGTCAGCGACCCACTGCGACGCCACTGTGACGGCACTGCGACCACAATACGATGGACGCAGTGTCGTCGGCGATGGCCGCCACCATGAATATATAATGGGGCGTGGCACAGACACACCTCAGTCATCAAACAGGGTTCGCCGACGTAACTTCTCCTGCCGATTGTCCCTCAACATGGACGACCACGCCAATCTGTTGAATCAAGTGCAGCTGTACATGGAGTGCAACGAACAACTGTGGTCCACGCTATTAAATCTCACCCAAGTTATGTCCAAAGTGAAGAGAAGGAAAAAGCGAAGTGTGTGGGTGAAGCCATACCTAATGAGGAGGGAGAACTATGGCCACTACCACACCCTCATGAGGGAATTGTCAGCAGAGGATCCAGAACTGTACCGGAGCTTCCTGCGGCTCGACGAGGGTCTCTTCGATGAGATATGCGAGCGTGTGCAGCCTCGGCTGGAGAAGAAGATCACCTTCTGGAGGTAGGGCTGAGAGTGGCCATAACCTTGCGATTTCTCGCAAGTGGCAACACCTACGCCAGTCTCAGATTCGCTTTCCATGTAGCCAAGAACACCATCTCCCTAATTGTTCCCGAGACGTGTGAGGCCATCGTTGAAACCCTTTCTGACGAGGTGTTCCACTTCCCCACGACACCAGAGGAGTGGAATGTTATTGATGATGTACTCGGATGCTCTTCTGAATCACCGTTGGGCGCCTCGACAACCACTGCTTCGTCGTCCACCAGGGTTAGGACAAGCGTGGGTGACTGAGGGGCACCCTGCTGCTCTGCAGCATCAGGGCGCTCCTGTGTCTCCTCTACCTGTGTCTCGTCCATCACCTGCTGGCTGTCGGTGGTGTCCTGCGTGTCCATGGGCATCTTTCATTTGTTGGTGGGGGTTCGCCGTTTCTTTGACTCAGACTTTGGTGGCATGAAGAAGGCTGGAGCTTGGAGGCAGGAGCTTGTGCGAGGTGGTGAGGTGTTGCTGGGGTGACAGCGGCTTGGGAAGTGAGACCGGACCACACGCCGCTCGCCCTTTTATGGACGCCGAGTGGCGAGAACAGGCGGGGTGCGCCCGGCGTGGTCACGTGACGCGACGTTGCCACATCGCCGACTCACCTTTCAAATGTTTTGGTCGGCGCATAGACGCAGTCTGGTGGCGTCTAGGCGGTGCATAGATGCCAACAGACGGAGTCTATGCGCCGACCAGTCCCGTGGGTGTCACGTGGGTGTCCCGCCCTATCCCGTTTTTTGGCGGTTGGTCCGTCCTGAGGGGTTTGTTTTTGGCATACCAAATATGTTCGCCGCCTTCGCTGCCGCGGCCCGTGTTGTGGCGTCACTTTACGTTCATGAACCGACCATAGCCATTTATGTCGGCGTCCTTGCACGTTTGCATACGAATTCAATGGTCGGGGAAGGACGGGAGCTCAGGACGGGTATGTGTGAACCGAGCTTTACGAAACGGGGTGAATCCAGGAAACTCTACGGGATAAACACATACTTCATCAGAATTCTTCAATCAACAAGCTTATATCTTCAATCAACCAAGGACCCTGAAAGCAACCTACAAGCAGTCTACAATCCAGTGCCAGTTTCTTGTATGAGTTAGTCAGGAGTATTAACTACATAAGACACTAAAAATTACTACACTAGTAATTAGTACTAGATGTTTTTACAACACAGCAGTGACCACTCTAAATTAATTATTTGAGCCATCAACAGCTGATTTACTTCATGATTATTGAGGTGTGACTATACGTGCATCTTAACCCTTTCATGCATTTATGACACAGAGGTTGCCAGATTAGCAATAAGAAATAGAGTTCTCTCACTCTTATAATTACCTCTTCAAAATTAGTGTTCTGCCCACAGCTAACTCAAAGACCACTGCAGAGGTTGAAGTAACTAAACTAAAGGTTTATAATACCCCTGATGGTAACAAAGGCTTTAAAGTATCCCCAATAGGCTAAAAATCGAGTCATATGTCGGAGAGGGTTAATTCAAATTCAAAATTCAAATTCTAATTCCAATTCAAAATAGTGTATTGCCATGGAAAATCTTTTACATTCATAGTGTCCAAGAAGTCTTACATAATATTCAAATATATATATATACAGTATATTGTAGTTGTTAGCTTGAAAATCTGTACACTAAATAATGAAGCAAAAATCACATGACAATGAGGACATATAACATAGGAATATGTGTTCTTATGTCTTGTACACTAAATTTAGTATAACGTGGAGTAAGATGTGCAGAAAAATGGTAAAGTGCAAATAATGACTATGATATAATAATAATAATAATAATATATATAAAATGTTAATGAACGATTGCAAAATAGTTAATACATTCAACTCTTACAAAGTATCCATCACACATTCCGAATTATTAAAGATGTAATTCACTCAATAGGAATGTCTTTACCCTTGTCTTAAACACTGGAAGGGAACAGTTATGATCAATTTTATTAGATATCGCATTCCAAATATTAGTGCCCTTGTGCCGAAATGTTAAATGCATCTGAGTGGTTCGAGCACTCTGAGTTTGTAACTGATGTCTAAGTCTAGTAGGATAGGAGTGAATATTTACATTGTTTTAAAAAATATCACAAAGTTCATTAGGGATCATATGTTTTACGAATTTGACCATTGTTACAGATATATATAGTACATAGATTTTAAGGAAGGGAAGAATGTTCATGACTGGAATAGAGGGGCTGTATGATCTCTAAATTTAGCTGATGTCCTTATTCTAATAATCCGTTTTTGAAGTTCTTCAAGAGATTAAATATAACATTTACTGGCAGCTCCCCAGACTTCTATTCCATAACTTAAATGCGTTTATATGAAGCTATAGTAGAGTCATATTAAAGAGGAAACACGTAGTATTTGTTTTGCTTTGTTCAACATTCCTATGTTTCTAATTATACTTTATTTCTTACAGTCCTAATATGATCGCACCATATTAATTTAGAATCAATTACTACTCCTAGGAATTTTGTATACTTTACTTCATTAATTATTTGGTCGCCAACCCGTACTGTTAAGTTAGTTGTCTGTTTTCCCTTAGTAGAAAATATCATATAATGAGTTTAGGAAACATTAAGAGATAATTTATTTCCGTGAATCCAATAAATTAATTTGCCCATTTCTATATTAATTAGCCTAATTAGATCATCTACGTTTTTACCGCTTAGAAAAAACATTTGTGTCATCCGCAAACAATATGGGCATGCATTCTGATACATCTATATATATATATATATAACGTAAATCAGATACAGCAAAGGTCCTAATATTGAGCCCTGCTGTACCCCGCAATTAATATTATAATTAAGTGATTTGGTTTCATTAATATATGCATACTATTTTCTATTAGATAAATAATCTCCAATCCATTTTAAAAGCCAATCCTCTCATTCCATATGCTTGTAATTTCTTGAGTAATATATTATGACAAACAGTATCAAATATTTTAGAAAAGTACAATAAGATTCCCAAAACATAATTTCCACTATCTTTTGAAATGTGAACTAAAGCAATTAATGGTAAATTTGTCCCATGTTCTTTTCGGAAGCCAAACTGATATTTGTATAGAGTATTATGTTTATTGAAAAATGTGATAAGTCTATTATACATTAATCATTCAAAGATTTTCGAAAAAGCTGATAGAATTGACATAGGCCGATAGTTACTGATCACCCGCCTTTATATATTGGGACCACTTTAGCAAGCTTCAGCTCTTGTGGAAAAAATACCCTGTGTAAAGGTCAAGTTCACAATGTGGGTTAATGCTTCGACATTTACGGGATACGTTTGTTTAATTATATCAATAGTTATTCCATCACATCCTGGACTCATTTCTAGAGTGTTAATAATCTAACTTAATTCAATGTTTATAGCAGGTTCAAGATAAATTGATCGTTGATTACTTGTCTGGATATAATGGGAGGGATCTTTATCACAATGAGGCATCGCTTCACTAATCCTAGTCCCAACATTTACAAAATACTTATTGAATCCATTGGCTATTCTTAGGTTGTGTACCTCTATTTGTCCATACAATTTTATATAAGTTTGTGGTGGCTGATTTATTTGTATCTTTGTTAATGACATCCTTCAAGACATCTTAATTTAAATTCGACTATCAAGTTTTGTTTCACAAATGTTATTTTGCACTAGATAAATATATACTTACTTCCTTAAATACATCGATCTTCTCAACATAGACGTATACATATTTAAAGGCCCTACAGTAAGATATTAATTGCAAGTAGCAGTATCGGGTATGGAGGGAGAAAAGGAAAAGTAGTGGAGGAGAAGGTGGGGATCAGGAGGTCAGAAGTGTGGGAAGCCATGATAAGAGAGAAGTTGGGGAAAACACCAGGAACAGATGGAGTGTGTGGGTAAATGTTGAGGTATGGTGGTGAGCTAGTGGTCGAATGGGTGTGGAAAATGTGCAAACTAGCATGGGAGAAGGGGAGTGCACCTGATAACTGAAAGACAGGCATAATAGTCCCCCTATATAAAGGTAAAGGGGAAAGAGGAGTGTGTGGTAACCACCGAGGAATTTGTCTTCTAAGCGTAGTAGAGAAGGTGTACAGTAGGGTAGTGATTGAGAGAGTGAGAGTGAGAACAGAGAAATGGATAGGTGACGAGCAGGGCAGTTTTAGGAAGGGAAGAGGATGTGTAGATCCGATATTTACCCTGAATTGTGTTGTGAATAAATATCTGGAGTAGCAACAAAATATGTGTGTTGCATTTATGGACTTGGAGAAGGCCTATGACAGAGTGGATAGAGAAGGTTTGTGGAATGTACTTAGAATATACAGCGTAGATGGCAAGTTGGTGAAAGCAGTGAAGAGCACGTATGAGGGTGCAAAGGCGGCAGTATGTGTGGCGAATGAGCAGAGCGAGTTCTATGACCTGAATTTTGGGTTGAAAAAGGATTGTGTGATGTCCCCGTGGTTATTTACTATATATATGGATGGAGTCATGCAAAAAATACAAGGAAGAGCAGTGGATGTTGGTGTATCGCTGATAAGGGAGGGAATTGAGTGGAATCTACCTGTAGTGCTGTTTGCTGATGATACAGTTATGATGAGCAATAATGAATGGGAGTTGCAGGGTCTGGTAAATATGTTTGGAACGGTGTCCGAAAAACGGAATCTGAAAGTAAATGCAGGGAAGAGTAAGGTTATAGTCTTCGAAAGGGGTAAAGCCACAGAGTGTGAGGTGAAGTTGAATGGTCAGGCTATGGAGATTGTCAGCTCAATTAAATTTCTGGGCAGTGTGTTGAGTAAAGATGGGACTATGGATGAAGAAGTGCGGGAGAGGGTGCAACAGGGGAAGAGGGTTGTAGGAACGCTGAAAGCAGTAACAAGAAATAGGGTGGTCAGTATGGAAGTGAAGAAGTCCTTGCATGACAGTGTGGTAATCCCGACACTGACTTACGGAAGCGAAGCATGGACGTTGGTTGAGAGACTCAGACCAAGAGTGAGATGGGTGGAAATGAGTTACTTGAGAAGTGCGTGCAGAGTTAAATGGAGGGATAGACAGACGAATGAGGAAGTAAGGAGAAGGTGTGGTGTGGAGGTAGATGTGGTGGAAAGTGTGAAAAGGAACACCTTGAGAGGGTTCGGCCATATGGAACATATGGGAAGCGAGAGAATGAGTAAGAGGGTGTACGAGAGCGAGGTGGATGGACAGAGAGGGAGAGGTAAACCAAAAGAGAAGTGGAAGAATGGAGTGAGGATGTATATGGACGAAGCCGGTGCTGGTTGGGAGGAGGGGCGTCTACTGACTGGGGACAGAGGTGAATGGGGGCGGTTCGTTCGTGTCCACCCCTTCGGGGATCACGGTGTCAGGCAATAGATAGATTTTTTTTTTTTTTTTTTTTTTCTATGTGATTGAGGGAGGCAAAAGGCATAACTGCCTATAGCGAGTGCCTCCCCCATAGTTGAAAGAGTGACAGGGCCAAAATCAAGGGAGGTTCGAGCCAAAATGCCTGGACACACGGAGTTTGAAGCAATTTAAGTCATAGGAAGAGGGAAAGACTGATTCTGGGAGAGAGTTCCAGAGCTCAGATGTTGAGTAGAAGAAAGTTTGAGAGTAACGTTTCACTCTTGGGTTGGAGAGTTGCACAGAGTAGGGGTGGGATTGAGTTGCAAGACGGGTACCACGTGCCCTACGTAAAGGAGGTGGTATGCACTGGGATAGCTCTGAGGAACACTGATTATTATAGTAGCGATAGAATAGCGAGAGAGATGCAACATTGCGGCGGAGAGAGAGAGATTGCAGAGAGTTGGTGAGTGGACGGGAGTTAATGATACGAAAGGCCTTCCTTTCAACTTTGTCTAGGAGAGCGGTGTGAGAGGAACCTCCCCACACATGTGAACAATACTCAATACAAGGGCGCACTATGCCCTGTACAGAGCAAGAAGCTGTGCAGGGGAAAAGAACCCCCTAAG
>CM064579.1:13355175-13615370 GCA_032716605.1 Paralithodes platypus
TTTTTTATTTTTATTTTGTTGATCCTCGTATATCTTCCTTAATTTTATAATAGAAAGAAAACAAAGTTTACTAATAATAATATTTTGAGAAAATAAAAATAACAAATGTAATAACAAGGTAAACAAAATATTTCAAAACTTAATAATTTCATATAAATTAAAATAACAATCAAAATAACAAATATGTTAAAAAAAATAAATAAATATTATAAAAAAATAGTGAACCAACACAAAAACAAAAAAAACCGGAAAAAAGTAGATTTTGTAAATAAATATAGGGAGGAAATAGAAATATACAAAAAAATATAAAAGGAAAAAAAAAAATAATGCTAATAAAATACAACAAGAAAAAAGAAAAATTTTAGATTTATGATAAAAATAGGAAAAATGTTTAAATAAAAAAATATAATCTAAATTCTCAAATCATAAAAAAAGAAGAAATAACTTTTATAAATAAAAACAACAATTATAAATAAAAAATATCAAATATTTAAATATAAAAAATTACTGTAAACAAAAATAATTAATATTTATATTATTTATAAACTCTTTAATTTTACTTGACCATTATATAAAATATTAGAAAAAATCTAAAATCAGATCATTAATAAAAAATAAAAAAAAACATACAAAATACAATAACAAAAAAAAAAATAAAAAAAAACAACAAAAAAATAGAACTGAGGTCCAAATGAGACAAATTTGGGTCATATCAAAAAAAAGGGCATTCACAAAAGAAATAGGATACAAAAATAAGAAGAGCTAGAAAAAAATAAAAAAAAAAAATAAAAAATAATTAGATTCAGTTAACAAGCAGATATGAACGGTGAGTCAATGAGGGAAAATTAAATATGAGAGAGAAACCAAAATAAAAGACAAAATTCTTATTTAAAAATAAAAAAAATACAAAAAAGAACAAAAGATATATAACAGTGGGGTGAAAAAATATGAGAGGAAAGAAAAAAGATAAAAATGATGGTAGAGGAGAGGAAAGAAAAATAAAAAATCACTAGAGAGAAAATTTAGCGCAAAAAACAAAAAACAACCAAAGAGAAAGAAAATGATACTAGAACGATATAAATAATTTTACACGATGTATATAAATAGAGAGAACTCCACAGATGAGATGTATCGAGACCAGGTAAGGCGAAGAAGAATTAGAACGATAAGAAAGAAAAAGAGAGAGAGAGAGAGAGAGAGAGAGAGAGAGAGAGAGAGAGAGAGAGAGATAACCAGAATCGTATATTTGTCCATGATATGTCTATTCAATTTACAAATATTTGTATATTGGAATACATGAAACAAAACATCTAAAAAGGTATATACACTGAATTATACATAATACACTTGGATACCATAGTCTCAGCCCACTGGTAAGAATTCGTGGACTCCCTGTTTATCTTTATGCAAATAATTATATCATGATTGATTTTTGTGTATATAACTTGCTTTTCCATAAATGGTTTATATAGTTTTGTATTTGATATACGGAAAATTATATTCATTAAATTATTTCCAGAGATATACTTTCATAATCAGAAATAGATAAATTCCACGAATTTTATGAGTGGGCTACAGAGGCATCTGAGTTTACAGTACTTACAATTCACATGCATGCATAGATTTTTTTATCTATTGAATTGATTCCCGTAGGGGTGGCCACGAATGAATCGCTATCATGCACTTCTTGTCAACCGGCACCCCTCCATCCATCCAACACCACTGTCCTTCTCAATTCCATCCTTCCACCTCATTATCGGTGTGCCTCTTGCTCTCTGTCCTTCCACCTCAGTTTCGTACACTCTCTTAGTCATTTTTTTCGCTCGCCATACGTTCCACATACTGAACTACCTCAAGGTGCTCCTTTGTACACTCTCCAGTACATCCACAGTACAACGCTCTTGTAATTCCTCATGCGTCTGTCTATCTCCCCATGTAACTCCATACGCACTTCTCAAGTAACCGATTTCCTATCCTCTTCGATTATTGTCTCTCCAACAACATCCACGCTTCACTCCCATACGTCAATGTAAGGATTACACAGTATCATGCAATGACTATTTTATTCCATGCTGTCTATCCTATTCCTTGTCACTTTTTTAAGTGTTCCTATAACCCTCTTCCCCTGTTGTAACCTCTCCCGCATTTCATCCTCCATACTCCCATCTTTACTTATCACACCGCCCAAATACATGATGAGCTGACATTCTCCATAACCTGATCATCAACTTTGCGAAACACTCTGTCACTGCACCCAACCTTACTCTTCACCACATTTACCTTTATGTTCCGTTTCTCACCCACAATTACAAACATATTTACCAGACCTTACAACTACCACTCAGTATCACTAGTCAAAACTGTATTATCAGCAAACAACAGCCCAGGCAACTTCCACTCACTTCCTTCCCTTATCCGGGATACACCAACATCCACTGCTCTTCTTTGTATTTCTTTCATGACTCCATTAATATACTATAATACTAAACAAGCCTGCGGACATTACGCACCCTTGCTTTAACCCAACATTCAGATAAAAGATATTACCAACTATTCCGTATACGCTCAGTACTTTCCACAAACTTTTTCTATCAACTTGGTCATAGGCTTCCTTTATGTCTATAAGGGCAGCATACAACATTCGTCCCTTCTCCAGATATATCTCAAGGAGAAAATCGGGTCTACACACCCTCTTCCCTTTCTAAACCCACCCTGCTCCTCACCTACCTGTTTCTTCATTCTCACTCTCTCAATCACTACCCTGCAGTACATCTTTCCTACTATGCTTAAGGGGGGATGGTTGCATTCTCTAGACTCCCTTCTCTTTAATGTTTAACCCCAATAGTTTTGAAATTTTGAGACGTTCTTTCCATTAGTGTGGCGATTGTGTGACCTGTCACCCCATTTCTTTGTCAATATTAGGACATTTCGTGCCAGTCAGGTGTCAATTTTTTCCTGGCGAGCAATACAGAGCCTGTAGTGGGACATACACATTTATCTTGAAGTAGGGTTTAAGGTGTGTTTTGTTAAAGCTTGATCCCACACACTCCTCTCTCCCCTTTACCCTTATACAGTGGGACTATTATGCCTGATTTCCAGTCTTCAGGCGCACTTCCTTTATCACAATCAAAGCTACATTTCCAATGCAAACTTAGATAATTTTAGAATTAATTTGTGACCCGATTAGAAAACATACAGTAACATTTTAGCAATCGCTAATCATAAAAAGATAGTTTTCCAACCGTCGTTAACAAAAATTGGTTAGTGTCCTCATTATCACTTGGTATTCTGCTCCACACTTTTGGTACTAATATTTTTAAGGAACATGCTCCGTAATAAGTATTTGTCACTGGTATTATGTATGTATGTATGGTATATATATACTCAGGCACATACCCCATAGCTGTGGGTGGCAGACTCGAGACAGAGCCCCGAACAGAATAAAAACACTCGCACACTGGTATTGGAATATACACATTTTGTTCTGCCTTGTAACACTGTCAGATACTTCGTTCATAGTAGGGAAATGTAAATATGGATACAGGACAATATTTGTTTAAAAGACTTTGACAGCTACATAGAAAATGAGTTTGTGTTTCACTTTAACCCTTTGAGTACCAGCGATGTGTGTTATATTTCATTCTAGCTATATTTAGACGATATTATGCAGCTTAGGAGAGATCTGTGGTAGTTAAAAGGGTTGGTTGAGATATTTTGAAGCCATATTATTGCTAGAGGTCCTTCCTACGCTGGATATAATCGTTTAATAGTTGACAAAATATGAAAAAAAGACATCCCTGAGACTGAAGGGGTTAAGGTTTGAAGGGTTTATATATTGGTCGATACATATATTTATTTAATATTGTTTTTAGTTTCCTCCCTAGACCTCCATCAAACTTTAACCCACTGGATCCCAGCGCCACAGCGTATGCGTCGGCATTGTATGGAACGCTAGACCCCAGCGCCACATATGTTGTGTCCGCTACTTCGAAATGATTTACTCCTGTCCTATGGTAGCTAGAGGCTTAAGGATGGTATGGGAAACTACCTTATGATGTCGCCGAACTGTGGCGGTACGCGGCAACACCCTAGCCCATCCGCGCGGGTGAGTAAGGTCGGATGGGGAAAGCCAGTTTACCCACTTATCCCACCTCCACTTTTGTGCTTATTTATTCTTATCCTATGGTTGCTAGAGATTTCAAATTCATATGGGGTATACCTTATGATGTTGTCCAACAGTGGCAATACTTATCAATTGGCAATACCCAAGTCCAGCCGCGGTGGGGAGTGGGAAGAGAGAGCGTGGGAGTGGAAGGACTGGGCGGCCTCCCACCTCCCGCCAGTCCCAGTTGCCTTGTTTACATTATGAGTTTTGGATGTACCCCGTCGCCTCGCTATGTTTATCACTCCCCTAACGCTTCCCATAACATAGTTTATTCCCCACCAAGTGGGGAAGAGGAGGAGGAGGATGACCCAGACCCCACGGCATTCCTCAAAATTCCGCCAGCTCATGGTAGGGGTAAGAAAAGACGAGATAGTGTGTCATGTTGCTACGTACACAGCAAGTTTATGTGTACACTGGTCTTCCCCTACTCCTCCTGCCTTCACCACCACCTCCCCTGTCTTCCCACTAAGAATACATCAAAACCCATATTTCTAAGTCAAAAGTGCCTAAAACAATGTGTAACACTCATATTCTAACTATAAAATATACGGTAAAGTATAAAATCAATAAACAGAGTACGTGAGAGAGGCATAATAAAAGTGAGAGTGAGTGGAGGGGAAGTCGGGTGTCATTCAGCTGGCAGTGTGTATGTGCGTGAGTCCATGAACAAGGTGGCCGCCAGCCCGCCAGTCGTCATGGTAACCACGACGCGCTCGAGGCTGGCCACACCCACGACACTTACAAAACTTGAATATATGCACTTATCACACTGTAACTTCACTTACAATGACAATATATGACACATGTTGCTAATATCTAAACTATGAAGGCACACATGATGCTCGGGTGGTGTAAATAACCGTCACTCGAAAACTGGACGCATCGTAGATCTGCCATGCTGCCACGCTCAGCTGTGTCTTGAAGGGCGGGAGGCTTGAAGGCCGCCTGGCATCAGCTGATGGCTGAGGCTGCCCCCCCCCCCCCATGGGACCACAAAATGACCAAGGTGAGTGTTTTTTTGTGTGTTCTTAATTTCTCACCTATTTAAGCTATTTAACCCTCCTTTAGCGGCGTCCGGCTATAGTCGGAGTAGAGAACCAAGGCCTAAAGAGCGGGGCCCGGCTTTAGTCGCATGCCATGTTGAGCACGTAATCGGCTCTGAGAGAGAGTCCGACCGGTGGGAGGAGCGCGGGTGGGCTCTGACCGTTCGGCATGGACGTTGTCCAGCCACTGACACTGTCTTCACATCCCACCACATCCCTGGTCCCGCAATACAGGGTAAAAACTGAAGAAATTACTGTATTTTAAGGATTTTTCCTTCGTGTTGCACGATCGTTGCAAGACAACCCTTGGTCGTAGAAGTATGGTTCAGGTGTCATTGGAAAGCTCAATTATTGCCCTTTCACGAATACATAATTGTATTACACTCTGCCTCTTGTTTATGCATGAAAAGAGCATGGAATGAAGCTCGTTTAGGGTAAATCTGCCCGCTTGGCAGGTAGTAGAAGTTACAAACCTAGCCGCTTGTTGAGTGTTAAAAAAAAAAAATGCCAAATATGCTGGTCTCTCAGTGTACATTTAAGCTAAACTAGCTGGGGTTCAGTGGGTTAAGATTCCCCTTCTAGATAAATATGTAGAGTCACGAGCATAAATGCTAAGACATCAACCAGATAACGTCAACTCCTTCATCACAAGAGGTTTATACTAAGCTGAACAAAATCGTCTGACAGTAGCTACAATTGAATAAAAAAATCATTGTTAGTTTGAATAAGACATTTAGCAATACCATTGGCGACGAAGGGGCGAACATTATTTAGTTGGTGTTAGGTTTTTATGCTTGTGACTGTACATCTTTCCTCATAAATTACAGGCTTGCTATCGCTCGCCAGGAACGGATCGACAGCTAAATGGCACAATATATCTTAATATTGATACATAAATGGGGCAAAAAGTCTTAATATCGCCAAATTAATGGGCGAAACTTATTAAAAATCAAAATTAATGTTGCTAAACATGAGGAAGAAGGGAGGCCAGTAAAATCAACAATCATCATTGAAACCATTCCAGTTGTTCTAGTATTGGAGTAACCTGGTTCAATTTGTTTGCGCCACCTACTGTATAGCGACTTTAGCAATAATATTTGTTTATGTTTTTTAACTCATTCAGTACCGGACACGTCCTTTTCCTTATATTCTGGCAACTATTAGACGGTTGTATTCAGCTTAGCAAGGAGGTCTTCCTGTTAAAAAATTACATCTCAATTAATCCTTTATGTCCTTTCAAAGCTTAATAAAATAGTCTGAATGTAGCTAGACAAAAATTAATAAGACGTCGCCGGTACTAAAAGGGTTAATGACAGTAAGAACAAGTTTTCATCCATTATTATCAAATTAATTCTTGATTCGATTGAGATGCGACAATGCACCTAATACTTTTTTGTTAGTTCATTGATATGCCTCGTCAAATGGCATGTGGTAGTCTATAATATACACACAAAGATAGAGAGAGAGAGAGGGAGAGAGAGAGAGAAATACATACCAAGAGAAAAAGAGAGATTTGCATAGATTTACATATATACAATGACCATAAAGACCTTACGATCCCAGCGAGGTTGTCAGGACTTAATTCTAGTAGAGAAAGCTGACTAGAATTAAGTCCTGACCGCTTCACTGGAATCCTAAGAGAGAGAGAGAGACAGATAATATATATATATATACATATATATATATATATATATATATATATATATATATATATATATATATATATACTGTATATATGTATTTTTTGTTTTTACTACTCAAATAATATCTTCAGGATAAACGAGACCGATTAAATTTAGGTGTCTCACACTCTCTACCACCCTCATTATCTTATGTAATTGTCTTTTTTTATTTATTTATTTATTTTGTCTTATTATTATTTTTGTTTTGTATTATTATCATGGATATATTAATAAGCCAGCATAAGGCAGGAAGAACGTCAAGACTGGGGCCTCTTTATCGAGAACTCCAGTCCCTTGCTCTCATTCTTATATCCCTTTATCCTCTTTTCTCGAATAATCCCCCCTCCCCACACACACACCACTAGTCCTTGTCACTCCCATGACTCCATAATAATAATAATAATAATAATAATAATAATAATAATAATAATAATAATAATAGTGTGTGTGAATAAATTCTGCTATTTTAGTGATACGGTTCCCGCCGGAGGTGGCGTTGAAGCTGGCTCTATTGCTAGAGTCAGAAGTGGCTGGGGGAAGTATAGAGAGTTGTTGCCACTCCTGACCATGAGAGGACTCCCACTTAACCTTAAAGGAATTGTCTATACCTCTTGTGTTAGGAGTGCGATGACCTATGCCTCGGAGACATGGCCAGTTAAAGTGGAGGATATCAATAGAATGAATCGGAATGAGAAGAGAATGGTGAGTTAACCTACGGGATGGGGTATCGAGCGAGGAATTAAGAAGCTGTCTGGGCAATAGGAGTGTCAGTTAAGTGATGCCCATGAGCCGAATTGGTTGGTTTGGATACGTGGAGAGAATGGATGATCAGAACTGAGTGAAGAAATGCCGGACTGTCAACTTGGGGGGAGCTGAGCATAGGGGTAGACATAGAGTGACGTGGGATCGGGTACTCCGGTCTGATCTCAAAATAAACAACTTGACAACAGAGGCAGCCCTTGACAGGGCCACCAGGAGAGCCGCCATTTAGGATGTGAGACTTCACTTCACTGTGGACAAAACGGTCTTTAAACTTGTATGTATGTATGTAATAATAATAATAATAATAATAAATAATAATAATAATAAACAGATAATATCGGTTTATTTCTTCCCCTATACCTGTAAATTGCTTCAGACTGTCCCGGAAGCACCAGAGATTCACACTTCTTGGAGAAAAACCTTCGCAATGGTGTTTGTGAGAAGGGACTGGAGTTCTCGAAAAGGGGCTCTAGACCTGATGCTATTCCTGACTTACGATATGCTGACTTAATAATCCAGAAGGGTTGATTGCCTCTGAAGTTCTATTAAAACTAACTAACTGTGTGGGATGGAACACCAGAGCCGTTGAGGGGGGTGACCTTCAGTTTTTCTCTCCTTTACTCTCTTTATCTGGCTTGTATCCATTCGGCCCCATTCAGCCTACTGTTTTCAGACGTTTATCTCGAACCAGATGCCGATTTCTTCCTGGCGAGCGATAGCGAGCCAGAATTGTATGGAGAAATCCGGCTACTCCGGAGAGATTTTTCGATAGAAAAATGTACAAATTTAGCCTACTGTCAAAAAACATTCTAACAAAAATATGCTGGCTCGCTTCTGCTCACCAGGAAAAAATCGATACCTGGGTAGGGATATACGTCTTACCCTTAAAGAGCGGTGCTCGATTTAAGTCGTGCACCAATTTGCAGCAAGTTAGGAGCATTATTAAGGCTTTTAAAGGGTTAAAATCGAGTGCAAATGGCCGGGAGCGCAGCAGGCCACACGTCCGACACCCAGGGCTTAACGCCACCCACTGACTCACGCTCCCTGTGTTCTCGAGAGGCCGGCAGTGTAGCCAGTAGTGAGCATAGCTGGGAAAAATATACCGCTATATGCTAAACTCCCATGTTGGTGGCACCACTGCATGAGAACCACGAGTGCTACGTAGCTCGTTCTGGTCTCATTTTGAAGCTTTTAGCGCCTAGTTTTTTTGCTGAATACATTTCTTTTCATGCAGATACTTGATTGATCATTCAGAAGGGCCTGAATATGCCCAAAATAGCCCAAAACACCCCGCTAGACAAGGGTTAAAACAGTAGGCTGAATGGGGCCGAATGGATACAACCCAGAGAGAGAGCGAGAACAAAAAGGAAGTGGGCCCCCTTAACTCTAGGGAACAATAACAACAACAACAAGCATGGCCTTGTTGGTATACGGGATTGTAGAAATATAAGGTTGGGATATGTATTCCGATTCCACAGAGAGGCCGGACTCTGACAGCTGTAGCCTAGTAATGGCTCCTTCCGTGACTGGAATTCTCATGACCGGGATTTATCACATTTTCTCTGTCTGTTTTCTCATTCCTTTATCGTTTATTTGTGTTGCTTTCCCTGTCTATTTTCTCTCTACCGGTTCTGCCTATCCTCTCTCTCTTCCTATCCCTCACTCGTGTATTCCTTATTTTTGTTTCTTTCCCTCTTTCTTCTCTGTCATCCTAACCCTCACTCTTTTATTCATTTATTTGTGTTACTTTCTATCTGTCTTTTATCTTTACCGGTTTTGTTCTATCTATTTACTCCTTTTTCTCTGTTTTGTTGTTGCATTCTCTCTTTCTTCTGTCTCTTCTTATCCCGCACTCCTTGTTACGATGTTCCATCATTGTAAATTTAATTTAGATAATTTGTGTTCATAACCGACAATGTTGCATTGGTCATATATTCACATGGTGAATATATCATACCGTGTTGGGGTAATTTCAATACTGCGTGAAGCAATGATCGACCATACGGCGTGAAGCAGCAGTGAACGATATGTATCCGTATATGATCGTCTGTATCAATATCATATTATTTCGTTCAATGACATGGCCTCTTTAATTTTCCCATTCTCGAAACAGTGGCGAAATTATGTAACCCATTTTATTATGGGTTTTTCCGGTATATTAATGTAGTACGCATATTATAGTATGCGTTGTATAAGTATGTTTGATTTAGTTGTTTAGTCCTACTTGTATTATTTAAGTAAGGATTATATTACATAAAGGAACCATCAAGCTGGTTCACATGGAGCCATCTGTCGACGTCAGTGTGTACCAGCTGGAGGCTCGTCAATCCGCATGTAGCTTTCAAAAGAGAAACACCTATCTCTTGCTTCTCTATTATTTATTTATTGGCATTTACTTCTTTGTTTATTCATTTGTATTTTAACGTAACTCAGACGGATTCTAAGGGCGTGTGTGTGGCGTATTTGTCCCTCCAAGTGTGGCTTGTGTGTCCCTGCAGATTTACTTGTGTTTTTCCTATATATGTTTTCTTTCTTTGTTTGTTAGCTAGGCTTAAATGTGCCGCAAACCTTGGCCTTGTTAAGGTGCGGTAGGTCCAGTATACTTTAGTATTGGTGGAGGAGTATGAGAATTATTCCTCGCTGGCATAGCTTAATCAATGAATGGGGACAAAAGAATCTAGTTTCCTTTAATGCACAGAAAACCAAGTACATTCAATTTTCTAACGACAGAATCTCACTGACTCCCATATATTTTTTAATGATGTAAATATTCCCACTTCCCCTAGTATTGACATTCTCGGTGTAACATTAACTACTAACCTGAGGTGGAAACATTATGTTAGAAGCATTGCTAAGAATGCCTCTAAAACACTGGGACTCCTGTACAGAGTTCGAGAATTCTTCACTGACCGTAATATATAAAAGTCATGTGCGTTCTCAGATGGATTACTGTTCACCTCTGTGGAGTGGAAGTAGAGTGGTTGCATTGAGGCAGTTGGACAAAATTCAAAATAAAGCTATTAGATTAATCAATAACCCTGCAATCAAACAGGACCTTCCCACATTCTCCATACGAAGAAACGTTGCATCCCTTGCATTATTCTACAGATATTTTCACAGCAAATGTTCCGAGGAACTTGCTTCAATTGTGCCGCCTCTCCACATCTTTCCCCGTAGAACTAGGGCAGCTGAGAGCGCCCATGAATTTACGCTTTCTCCTCCACAATGCCGAACTTCTGCTTATCAAAATTAATTTATCCCCAGAACTACTACTCTTTGGAATTCACTTCCCTCGAGTTGCTTTCCACAAACTTACAATCTACAACAGTTTAAATCCAGTTGTTACAAACATTTTATGAATGGAGGATGTCTTTAGGCACATGGACCTTTTTTGTTTGATCAGTGTTTTTCCTTCCTCTGTTCATTGTCTCTTAACACCTTACGAGCGGCCTATGCGGTTTATTTATGTGTACCGCCCAGCGGGGTGTTTTTAGCCAAAATAGGGCTGTTTACCTGATAATTTTCATGCCTAAATAAGACCCAGAACGTAAAACAAGTACCTATCCCTGAAAGGGCATAAACAGAGCTTTCGAATGACACCATAACGATCCTTGTATGATGGATAGTTTTCTTGCAATAACCGTGCAACGCGAGTGCAAAAAGCAGGTAATTCGGTACTTTCGGTACATAATTGAGTATGTAGCGAGTGAGAGAGGGAGGAGGGAGCTGAGATTTGTGTCAGTAGGTTCGCCGCGGTGGTCTGGAGCAGTCATACGCTCGCTAGTCTCCTGCCACCACTTGTCTCTCTCTCTCAGCCACATTACGTGCTGAAATTGCCACTCGAGTTATGTCGAGCGCCGCCACATAGTCCAGCTTTATTTAACTCGACTTATGTTGCGCGCCGCTAGTTATGGGTTAAAAAAAAAAAAAAAAAAAAAAATATATATATATATTTATTTCTGCAGTGCCTTGTGTTTATTCCAGCCGATATTTATTTATTTGTTTATGTGCATACATTTAGTTAGGGGTCCAGACTATTAGGGTGTATGGTTCGAAGTAGAGGGTGGAGGACTTCATTAATATTTCTGTTACAGGGAGGATTACTTCGGCCCAGGCCAACCGATAGTCTGGACAGCTTAACTTAAGTAGGTGGTGGTTGATAGGTGTTTTATTTGATCAGTGCTTAATTTGTTTATGCTTGATATTTGCTTTTAGTACTTTGGCATTCATTTTGGCCTGTATTTAACATAATTGTATTAACGTAGATTCAATCAGAGCTTTTCTCTTCTTTGTGCAGCTTAGAAAGGATCCACCTCAGTATAGCTATTTGGTACTGAGTTTTGTTGATAGTTTTGGCTCAAGATATCTTTTCACCACAACTAGGTGTTCCAGTTATTTGCTTTGTTTGTGTTACGGAACCAGTTCGGGGATTGTGTGCACCTTTGGTCCCCAGAGAGCCTGGAAGTTGCGAATGAGCTTTGTTCTGTTGCGATAGGCTGTGTTACGAGTTGAGGCTACGGAGGTGCTGTGTATTTTATAGTCTGTGTTAGTCCAAGGACTAGAAGCCTCTACTGACAATCATAACAGTGGCGACCTCGCCAGGATCGTTTTTAAGCTGATTTTTTTTTTTTTTTTTTATATATATCAACCACCACTTTATATATTTTTTCCTGTGAATTTTTATTTTGTGATTTTGAGGGTTGCCCACACAGTCCTTCATTTTATTTCATTTTATTGACTCGACTACTCAACCATGACGAGTAGTGTTCCAATGCATCTCTTGACGAAGTCAGACGCTAGGGCATTCCTAGCCTGATCGGTCTGAGATTGCTCGCCGTGGACGAGAGGAGTTATTGCTGGTGGCAGCTCTGTTGACTGGTCAGAGTTGCATTGAGCTCCGAAAAGAGGGGTGTGAAGCATTGGTGGTTGAGTGGGTGATGTTCCAAGGGTGGGGCGACAGGTCATCGCCACCCGTGAGTGTGTCCAACGTAGCAGGCATCATAAGTCCCCCAAGCAGCATGAGCCGTTTGTCAGAGGACTCGCCTGGTTTGGGGACCCCTGGCTTGCCTGCTGCCGTTGTTACACTTGCGGGAAGGTTCCCCACTCAAGTGAACCATGTCCTCACACACTCTACACCAGTAACAACACCAGCAACAACAACACCAGTAATGGATTATCGTTCCCCACTCCGCTTTTTGCCAGATATGCCCACCGTCCTGGGTTTACCCCGGCTCACCCCACCCGACGGTACATTCTAACCCCCCTGCTGTTGGTAATCCTGATCTGTCTGTGAGAATGATGGAGATTGAGTTAGAGAGAGAGAAAATGAGGCATCAGGCCGAAGAAAGGGAGAAAGAAAGACAGAGGGAGAGAGAAGTACAGCATGAGGAAAGACAGAGGGAGAGAGAAGCACAGTTAGAGAGAGAGCGCTGGCAGTATCAGCGAGAGGTGGGAGGTGCACGGGGTGGAAATGGTCGGGTTGAGTTGGTGGAGACATGTCTGGTCCACAGCCTCAAGCTCGTGCCCGCTTCTGACGAAGTGAAGGTATCAGAGTGGTTCCTTCGCTTCGAAAAAAAGGCGCACAAGTTTGGGTGGGATCATGGCCGGTGGGTCACACTAGCAGCCAGCATATTAAAAGGCAAGGGCCTATAGGCGTATGACAGACTCACAGCAGAGGAATTGGCAGACTATGAGTTTTTTAAAAGATGCGTGCTAAAAGCATACGAGTTAAGACCCGAGGCCTACCGTCTTTTGTTTAGAAATGCTCGTAAAAGACCACATGACAGTCACGTCGAGTTTGAGAAGCACTTAAGAGACGTCCTAGATCTCTGGTTGCTAAGTGAAAACATTACCAACTATGTTGACTTTCGGGAACTGCTCCTCCTTGAACACTTCTGCAATGGGGTGGATAAAGATATTTGTTCAAAAATCCGAGAGAAGCGAATCAAGCGTACTCGGGAGGCAGCATTATGGGCGGATGACAGGATGTTGGCCTGCGGGTGACAGGATGTTGGCCTTGCGCAATACTGGGGGCAGGGGTTCAGGTACATCAGCTGGTGTGCATCGGCATCATGCAGGTGGTGTTGTGCCCGCCAGTACACCGTCCGCTCACAAGGCAGGTGGGGAGAAGATGGGTGCGTATAATACAAATGCTAGTAAGTCTAGTACTTATGATTCACGTCAAATGGTATGCTATTTTTGTCGGCAGAAGGGGCACATAAATTATCTGCCCAAAATGGAAGCAGTCGGTGAGCAAACCCCTATCATTCTTGGTGGGCGTCCCAGCTGATGGGGGATCCGGGATATGGGGGGAGTTGCAGGGCATTGTCTGTTGTAAGTTTGGGAAGGAGTCCGTTGAGGGAACCCTCCCAGGCCAGACGACTGTGAACCCAGTTGGGGACTCCCCGGGTATCGCTGGTAGTAGTTCGGAGGACCCGCAGGTTTGGGGGCGTGCCTTTTTGCATGATGGGGAGGTAGAGCTGGAAAATGGACAAGTCTTCCCTGTTAAAGTGTTCAGGGACTCAGGGGCCCAACAGTCTTTGTGTGTCCGGTTGCCTGGGATGGACACTAAAGGGGACGACTTTGTGCTGGTGCGTGGGGTAAATTCTGAGGCATGTCACCCCCTCGTTCAGATGTTATTGCGGTGCCCTGTAGTGACTTCTTCTGCACCGGTGGCAGTCGTGGAGACTTTGCCCATGGAAGGAGTGCACTTTTTGCTTTGTGCTGATATGGCGGGTTATCAGGTTTTCCCACCGCTAGTGTGTGTCTCCAGTGTTATTCTGCCTGATGTTCCCGAGGACCACGACTCTGAGATTTATCCTGTATGTGCTATAACGCGGTTAATGGCCAAGGTCGCGAGTCAGGATGAATTTGTTGAGGAAGAAGACAGAGTGGATGATGTGGTAAATAGTTCAGAGGAGGGAGTGGACAGCCAAGAGTGCGCACTACCAATATCTCCCACGAACTGTGTTAGTGCCCAGAGTGATTTGTGTGATACTGGGATGCTTGCTGACTTAGATCCTTTAATTGACTCTGGCGCCAGAGATGGTGAGGAAGGCAATAATGGGGGCCCTACGGGTGGCATAGTTATCGCTTAGCCACCAACCTTGCCCCGTTGTATGTCGCATGATGGATTGGCGGCGGTGGCTCCAGCTGAATTAATGCGGTGTCAGCAAGTAGATGAGGAGTTGGTACCTCTCTTTAGCCAGGTGGGCAAGGTGTGTAACCGTTCTGATGGTGCAGGGGAAATTTTTATATGTGAAGGGTTGTTGTTCAGACGTGGGGGTTCTGGATGTAGGGGTGGAGAGGAGTTGTTTGACCAGCTGGTGGTGCCGCAGGTGTTTCGACAAGAGCTGATACAACTGGCCCACGCAGCTCCTCTGGCAGGCCACTTTGGAGTCAGGAAAATGCTTGACAGGCTGTCTCAGTATATTTGGTGGCCACGAATGTCTGCAGCGGTAGCAGATTTCCTACAGTCATGTCATGTGTGTCAGCTGGTGGGGAAACCTAACCAGAGTATTCCTGTTGCCCCTTTACAGCTTATACCCGCTGTAGGTATCCCTTTTCACCGTGTCATAATTGATATGGTGGGACCCTTGCCCCGCACCTCGGCCGGAAACCAGTACTCGTTGACCATTCTGGATGTTGCAACTAGGTATCCAGAGGCTATTCCAGTGCCTAGCTCACGTACTAAAGTAATCAGTCGTAAATTGCGAGATTTTTTTCACCCGTTTTGGACTCTCCAAAGAGATCCAGTCTGACCGTGGGTCAAATTTCACTTCTACCATGTTCAAACAATTGTTGCAGGTACTTGGGGTCGAGCAGATCCTATCGTCTGCCTATCATCCGCAGACTCAGGAGCACTTGAGAGAGCCCATCAAACTCTCAAGTCGGCACTGCGCAAGTTTTGCTTCGACCATGACCATGATTGGGACCAGGCAATTCCCTTAGTCCTTTTTTACAAGGTCCCCTCGGAATCCCTAAGGTTTTCGCCTATAGAGTTGGTGTTTAGGCATAGGGTTCGAGGTCCTCTGGCGGTGGTAAGGGAGGCCTGGGATGGAGATGTGCAAGTCCCAGAGGTTGATTTGTTGGACTTTGTTATGAAGGCTCGGGAACGGTAGGTCATGGTTCTCCAGTTTGCACAGGTTAATCTTGTTGGGGCGCAGCGTAAGATGAAAGCACGGTATGACCAGAAAGCTAAGTTCAGGGAGTTTGCGCCGGGTGAGGAGGTGCTTGTGCTCCTCCCCTTGGTTGGTCAGCCGTTGAGAGCGAAGCTTAGTGGGCCCTACAAGACAATAAAAAAGTGGGAGATCTGGATTACCTTGTAGCTATCCCTGACCGCAAGAAAGCACACCAGTTATGTCATGTCAACATGTTAAAACCCTCTTATCGTCCCCCGACTGTGTCTCCCCCTGGTTCTGATGCATGCTTGTTATCATTAAACCGTGGTTCTGGGGATGTAGATGACACTGGCTCTGCGCAGGTAGTGTGCGCGTTAACCATCGCCAATGTAGGGGGGCTCGACTCTTCTGTCGATATGCAGAGGACCCCCAAGCTTGCCGATTCTTGGGTTGGACAGGAACATTCAAAGGAGCAGTGGATGGGGAAAGGGAACGTTGGAGTTGCAGTCAACAAGTCTCAGGGTGTTGGTGTGCAGGTCCTGGGTGTATTAGACACGAAGGAAGAGGAGGAGGGAGATATGTTTCATGGGAATTTTCCCGATGCGGTGTCGGCTGGGGCCTGGTGTAAGAACAATTCAGTGTCTTTGTGGGCTAAGTTGGTGCATCTCAACGAGTCCCGTAGCCAGGCTTTGTTTATCGGTTGTCGCAGTATCCTTTGGTGTTTAGGGATGCTCCTTGGCTGACCACTTGGGCGGTCCACGACATTGATGTGGAGGATAATAAACCGATAAAGCTGGCTCTCTATCGTCTGAATCCTGCCCGAGCTCAAACTCTTCAGGCCGAACTAGATTATATATTGAAGAAGGGTTTGATTGAGCGTGTTTGGAGTGAGAGGGCGTCTCCTGTCACCCTGCAGCCTAAGCCGGGTGGCAAAGTGCGTTTTTGTATTGACTTCAGGCGTGTCAACGACCACTCTTGCACTGACTCATACCCTCTACCTCGGGTAGATGATTCAGTTGACTCTATAGGGGCTGTCCAGTACATCACTAAGGTGGACCTACAGAAGGGCTATTGGCAAGTCCCCTTGACACCTCGTGCACATCAAATTGCCAGTTTTGTTGTGGCAGGTGGTGTGTACCAGTTAAAGGTAATGCCATATGGACTGAAAAACGCCCCCGCCACTTTTCAGCGTCTGATGGATCAGGTTGTGGATGGGTGCCAAATTGCACAGTCTATAATTATAGACGATGTGGTAGTATATGACACATCATGGGAAGCCCACCTGAATAATGTCACTACTCTATTTCGACGACTCAGTGAGGCGGGTCGAGTGGTGAATTTAGACAAGTGTGAATTCGTCAATGAACAAGTGCAGTACATTGGTTACATCGTGGGGCAGGGTAGAGTTGCTCCCCCGAACGCCAAGGTTGAGGCGTTACAGGCTTTTGAGGTGCTCAAGAATAAGCGGGGAGTGCAACGCTTTTTCTGTATGATAGGGTACTATCTCCGCTTCATACGTAATTATTCAACTGTACTGGACCCCCTCACTGACCTCCTCAAGAAGGAGGTAATGTTTTGTTGGACCGATAAATGTGAGTTGGCATTCAAGGATGTGAAGGCACTCCTTTGCTGTTATCCAATATTGCGTGCACCAGAGTTTTCCAAGCCTTTCAAGTTAGCTGTTGATGCGAGCGACGTCGTCGCTGGGGCTGTCTTGCTTCAAGACCCCAAGGATGGTGTTGAACATCCGGTCTCATATTTTTCTAAGAAATTTAATAAGGCCCAACCCAATTATTCTGTGATTGAGAAGGAGTTGCTGTCTTTGATTCTGGCTCTGGAATATTTTTCAGTGTATTTGCCTTCCTTCGGTCCCAATATTATAATTTATTCTGATCATCACCCTTTACAATTGCTCAGTCAGTTTAGGAACAAGAATCAGCGATTGACTCGGTGGAGCCTTATGCTACAGGAATATTCCCTTACAATTAAGCATATAAAGGGAGTGGATAATATCCTAGCGGATTGCCTGTCACGGGGTCATGAGATGGAATGTGATCTTGACGGTGGTCGTGTGTGCCAGCCATTGCGCAAGTCAAGGGCCGAGCAGGGTAGCCTACCGTAGCATGAATTGATTCCTTGTGTGGCTGACTGAGATGGATTGGGGTAGTGATGAGATGAATGTTGAAATTATAAGTTAGTTGTAAGCACATTAGAAAACTTTACAAAAAAAATATATATTGTATCAAAATTCAAAAAAAGTAATTTCTTATTAGGAATGTTTATAGGCTATAGTGAGGTTGAATTATGATGCAAAATGTTCATTGCCTTGAAAATTTACCCCCCACGGTAAGGGTGTTACGAAATTCCACCATCGTAAGTTTAATTTAGTTAATTTATGTTCATAACTGAATATGTTGCATTGGTCATATATTCACATGGTGAATATATCAAACCGTGTTGGGGTAATTTCAATACTGCGTGAAGCAATGATCGACCATACGGCGTGAAGCAGCAGTGAACGATATTAATCCGTATATTATCGTCTGTATCAAATTCATATTATTTCGTTCAATGACATGGCCTCTTTGATTTTCACATTCTCTAAACAGTGGCGAAATTATGTAACCCATTTGATTATGGGTTTTTCCGGTATATTAATGTAGTACGCATATTATAGTATGCGTTGTATAAGTATGTTTTATTTAGTTGTTTAGTCCTATTTGTATTATTTAAGTAAGGATTATATTGCATAAAGGAACCATCAAGCTGGTTCACGTGGAGCCATCTGTCGGCGTCAGTGTGTACCAGCTGGAGGCTCGTCAATCCGCATTTAGCTTTCAAAAGAGAAACACCTATCTCTTGCTTCTCTATTATTTATTTATTGGAAATTACTTCTTTGTTTATTCATTTGTAATTTAACGTAACTCAGACGGATTCTAAGGGCGTGTGTGTGGCGTATTTGTCCCTCCAAGTGTGGCTTGTGTGTCCCTACAGATTTACTTGTGTTTTTCCTATATATGTTTTCTTTCTTTGTATGTTAGCTAGGCTTAAATGTGCCGCGAACCTTGGCCTTGTTAAGGTGCGGTAGGGCCAGTATACTTTAGTATTGGTGGAGGAGTATGAGAATTATTCCTCGCTGGCATAGCTTAATTATATTTATTCCTGCAATGAGTTGTGTTTATTCCAGCCGATATTTATTTATTTATTTATGTGCATAAATTTAGTTAGGGGTCCAGACTATTAGGGTGCATGGTATCGTTACTTACGAGTGTCCACGATAAACTTTTCTATTTCCAGTTGGGATTGGTTAAAAAGGGAATCTATAATTCTGTATATACACAAAGTATCATGTAAAGTTAATTGGGGTGTATGTCAGATGAGTAATATATAAGGTGTAACTAAGGTATAGGCTATGGTGTACATTTATTCTATAAAGAGTTAATTCGAGAATATAGTATTCCATAAGTATTAAGTACTATTTAATATAGTAATTATAGTAATATGAGGATCGTTAGCAGCATCGAGAATGATTGCGCATGTCTAGCTTCACTTTTTATCAAGCTGACGTTCTAAGGTGTCTCCCTATAAAGGGTGCCACTCAATAATACCAACCCTTACCAGCAACACCGGCGATCGGCCACATCTATCGTCCCATATATAAAACATCCCAGCACCTACTATCCATCAACATGCTCCACTAACCAGCTAAGTCTATATATATTCACTGGTAGGCTTAATATATAATATATGTAGACAATATACAGCATGTGAATTAACAACAAAGGTGAGACGATCTAAATATTTCCCCCTTAGGCAGATAATCCTAACCCTTTACTCGTCTTGTAACTAATTTCTAAATCCACTATACGATCCTAAGTTTTGACAGTAAAGTATGGTGCCGTAAACCAGGATTGAAGTATAGCCTATATGCCTTATTGAATATTATACTGTACCCCATTGTTGTGTTTAACCTAGGCCTAATTGTGGCTGGGCGTCTTCTTGGGCCTGCTTAAACCATCCCTGCTTTCTACTTTCTAGTGCTAGGCTATAGTTTACACACTAGCCATTGATTCGAGGGTCTGGGGAAGCAACGCGGGATTGGGGCGGTATTGGCGAGAAGTTTGAGCCGTCACCATCGCATAATATACACCCGTTACCTAAAGTTGCGGTGATTGGTCACTCATATGTCAATAGCCTTGAACCGCCACCATCTCCTATACTCCGTGAAGGCTTCCAGCTGAACTTTCTGGCACAAAGTTGGGCCACAGTTGATTCAATCCGTAATTCGCCAGCTTTCGATAATCTTGTAAAGTTTCGTCCGGATCTCACATTCTTGATAGTCGGAGGTAACGATATTTTGGGCGATACGGTAGTTAATGAGTTAGCCAGTAAAAGAAATGATTTGGCTAAACATATAGAGGATAGAACAGGGGGGCATAGTCAAATTGTGGGAATAGAGTCTCGTACCTCCCCCAGGGGCCTCAGTGCAGAACAATATAACAGAATAAAAAATGCCGTCAACAGACATTTACACCAGAAATTCCCATTCTCCAAGTCTAGGTTCAACCCTATGGAGATGGGTAAAGAGGACTTGGC
The DNA here is from genome assembly GCA_032716605.1 of Paralithodes platypus. Taxonomy (NCBI): domain Eukaryota; kingdom Metazoa; phylum Arthropoda; class Malacostraca; order Decapoda; family Lithodidae; genus Paralithodes; species Paralithodes platypus. Next base: position 13,375,544 of record CM064579.1, read on the forward strand.
ATATAATGGCATTCATTTAGGCCCTTGGGGGACGCACAAGCTCTATAACCTAATCGTCAGTAGGGCGGCGCGATATTTTAACGAGGAATAGGCTAGCCTATATTTAATTCAGTTTTTAGGGTAATAGTTTATTTTATCGTCGTTCATCGTCCATCCTGACTCGCCTATCCCCTATAAATTTGTGAATTGACTGGTAACAGGTTGGGTTCCCTTTAAACATGGACACAAGCTGAAGAGGTTGAGGGCTGCAGCCAAAGGAGGCATTACTAAATTAACTAAGGATTTCGACACTTTCCTCAACGAAGCCACAAACGATGAAATCGTTGCTAAAAAAGTCAGTATCAACAAGTTTTCTTTCAATTCTTTCAATGAGAAAATATATCTATTGTTAGAGTCCGAGGAAGATTTAAATGAAGAAGTGGCTAATTATATGATTTATGAGGAACAGGTACAAAACTTATTAGCCCCTTTGGATAGTAGACCGGCATGTACAGAGGTCTCTCGCAGAGAGGCTGTAAAGTCGGTAGTAAAACTGCCAGCCTTAACCCTCCCGAAGTTTGGTGGTGATCCTGCTTGGTGGACCGGATTTTGGGATTTATTCCAATGTTCGGTTCATGGGCGTCAGGACCAAACAGATACTCAGAAATTCACATATTTGAGGGGCCAGCTAGAGGGAGAGGCCTTGCAGCTCATAGCCAGATTTAGCTTAGAGACTACAAGTTATACTCCTGCCGTAACACTTCTCCTCGAGACCTACGGACAGATTGACCGCATCAAGTCTGCCCACGTTACCGCCTTTTGTGAGATTCCTAGTCCTCGATATGATGCGCAGGACCTTAGACATTTCCATGCGGCTGCTGAATGCACACTAAAGTCGCTTAAATCTTGCAATGTGACGTTGGAGGACTTTTGTGCCGTAATGTTGTATAATAAAATTCTGTCTCCTTTGCGTGAGACTATTCGGCGAGAACTGAAGGATAACTGGTTAAAGGTTGGTGCGGTCACTCGGACCCTATACGAGGAGATTTGTAACATGGAGGGGTTGGCCTGCCTACACAAGAAACATATAAACCTACTGCTGCTTTTACTATTCAACAAAACAAGGTAGCACATTACAAGGCAGGAAGCAATGGCTCTGATAAGGGCTGTAAACTGTGTGGCAAGTCAGGGCACTGCTGGTTTAAATTTTTCAAATATCCTAATGCACAAACCAAAATAAAGAGGGCGAAGGTATTAAAGGTGTGCGTTGGCTGTTTGGATAGAGACCATGGTCGAAACGGTTGCACCAACCCAAAGGTGGAGCCGTGCAAACATTGTCAGGGCAAACATTACCATAGTGTTTGTCCGAATACACCACAAGCTCATTCGGAACACCCAGTTACTATGTCGGTTACTACTCAAAAAGAAATGGCATTACTCCCCACAATAAAGGTACCATTAAAAGGTAGGGAGACTTATGTTACACATCTTCGTGCTTTACTAGATCAGTGCTAACAAAAGTCCTTTATATTGAAGTCGTCATTGGAGTTAATACAACATACAGTAGTTGGTAAAGAGACTCTACAATTAAGGGGGTTCACAGGCTCGCTGGAGGATGCAACTTATAATGTTGTTGCACTAAACTATCGACACAAAGGGCGATGGCGCCAAATGAAAGCCATTGTTGTCGATTGGCTTCCTAGTTACAGTGCTCACAAGGGACTTACTTGTATCACTGACAAACTCACTGCGCAAAAGTTGAAATTAGCCGACAATGATTTTCATTCAAACAAACTCGATATGCTGATAGGAGCGGAGAATTACTATAAGTTTGTACACACAGGCTTTAAAAGAGTAAATGAGATAGTTCTCCTGCTCACAATTTACGGGTATGCTTTGAGTGGATCGTTCCACGCCCAAGGTTCAGAAACCACTGTCGAAATGGTCACAGTTCTGAAAGTTGCTACCAGCCCGGTGGATACCTACTTACTGGACAGTGGGGGCCACTGGGAACACAAGATATTGGTGCACTATGGGAACTGGACCACATTGGCATTGCTTCTAAAGAAGCAGACTTGGAGGCTAAATTGGTCATGTCAAAATTCAATGAGTCAATACAGTACTCTCGTGTTAATAATCAGTACACTGTTCAGTTGCCCTGGAGAGACAACAAGCACTTTCTTCCGAGCAACTATGAGCTAGCCTTGGGACGACTTAGAGGTCTTCAGCGTAAGTTCATACGGGCCCCGGAATACTGCGAGCAATATGGAAGTGTCATTCGGGATCAGATAGTAAGAGGTTTCATTGAGAGAGTGTCGGTAGATAACCTTGACAGCACTAACCAGACTCACTATCTGGCTCATCATGATGTTGAAAAGGACAGTCGGACCACACCCGTGAGGGTAGTCTTCGACTGTTCAGCAAAGACAAGCACAAATAAGCTGAGCTTGAATGATTGTCTGTATACAGAACCTTCTCTTGTCGCTGACCTAACCCAGGTCTTGTTAAGGTTCAGATTGAACCAATATGCTTGGGTCAGCGACATTGAGAAGGCCTTTTTTATGCTCAAGTTACACGAGGATGACATGGATTGCAAGCGGTTTCTGTGGCCCGATGATCCGCTGGATATCGACAGTCCTGTAACGGTCTATAGGTTTCGCGCGGTTCTTTTTGGCGCGACCTACTCACAGTTTTTGTTGAATGCGACTATCTTGAAACATTTGTCACTGGTAGATAAACATACTCAACATGTTCATGGTCTGAGACGTGGGCTTTACATAGATAATTTGCAGGCGACCCATGACAGTGAGCAGGACCTTCTGAGCATATACAACAGCGCCCAGGACATATTCTCGGGAGCGCGTCTCTTTCTCAGGGAATGGGTCACAAATAGTCTGCATCTCCGTGATACCTTATTCGCACATAATGTCGCAAGTACAGTACAGGATAGGGTGAAGACACTTGGGTAACTGATACTGATATGTTTACATTCCAGAAGAGGGAGCGTTTTTTACAAGCTAACACAAAAAGAGAAGCGCTCAGTGTCACTGCTAGCATTTTTGATCCGCTGGGGGTTTTGTTACCTGTCACCATTAGGGCTCGCATTTTTGTACAGGAGCTTTGGCGAGTAAATTGCGGGTGGGACGAACCTCTTTCAGACGTGCTTAGGGAATGCTGGTGTGACATTGGTTCTTATCTCTGGAGTTGCATGGACTTAGAAATACCTAGACAGGTTACCTTTTCGAGATTTGTGACCTTACACATTTTCAGTGATGCTAGAGTACAGTTGCTTACGGAGCCGCTGCGTATTTCTGTGATGACAGGGATACGTGCCGCTTGATTATGGCTAAGGCTAGGGTGGCCCCGATTAAATGTTTAACTATCCCTAAACTTGAACTGACAGCTTGCGTACTTACATCTAGGTTAGCCACGTTCATTAAGGAGGCCTTCTCATCTGAGCTGTCAATCAAAGAAACAGTCATCTGGTGTGATAGTCAAATAATTTTATATTGGCTTGCAAGTAAGAAAGTGTTACCGGTGTTTGTTCGTAATAGAGTTGACGAAATCTTAGCGTCATGTATGAACACTATGTTTAGGTATGTCCCTACCGACGTTAATCCAGGCGATTTGCTCACAAGGGGAATTACTCATTCCTCCCTACACAGTTCTCGGCTTTGGTGGGAAGGGCCATCATGGCTATCCCATCCTGAACAATGGCCAGATGGGGAGGAATAAGGTCCTGTGGTTCAACAAATGTTTGCGACCTCTACGGACACTCCCTCGAACGAGACCCATGTAATAGAATGGCCTCGCTATAGTTCGTATGAGGGACTAGTACGCATCATGGCATGGGTGAAGCACTACGTGGGTAATCTGAAAGCCAAATCGAAGGGGTCGGATAATCATGGCATACTTACAGCACCGGAACTAAGAGCAGCTGAAGTCACTTTAATAGATGTAGCACAGAGGGAAGTTTACCATAAGGAGTGACAGGAACTTGACACTAGCACCACTGACAATAAGGTTAAGAGTAGCATAATTAAACAGTTGGGGTTATTTTTGGATCAAGGGATCATTAAATGTAAAGGGAGACTACAAAGGGCTAAGATAGATTATAATACTAAGTTTCCAATCCTTCTTCCAAACAAACACAGGTTAACCTCACTGTTGATAGACAATGCTCATAAATTGTGCTTGCATTATGGGGTGGCATATGTGGTTTCGTACCTGAGAACGAGATGGTGGATTCCGAGAATACGGAAAACAGTGAAGTCAGTAACTAGGAAGTGTGTCGTGTGCATCGCTTTCAGGGCAAAAGCTATGGGTTGCAGCCATCTCCTCCACTACCTGTACCTGATTTCTGCATTAACAGGGTGGAACCATTTCAGGTCACAGGCGTGGACTACTCCGGCTCACTGGCTGTGAGGGGTGGGGGCGCTACTATTGAAAGGTTTTATATAGTATTGTTCACTTGTGCTGTAACGCGTGCTATTCATTTAGAAGTTGCTCCTGATTTATCTTGCGAAACCATCATGCATATTTTCCGAAGGTTCTGTAGTCGTAAAGGTTATCCCCAATTAATGCTCAGCGATAATGCCACCACATTTGTCGGTTCTGCCAAATTATTAAAATCAAGACTAGATAATCCTCAACTCAAACAATATCTGAGTAAGTTTAAATGTAATTGGAGGTTTATCCCAGCTAGAGCTCCATGCTTTGGAGCGATCTGGGAGAGGACAATCGACACAGTTAAGGCGGGACTGAAAAAGGTACTGGGTCATGCCTCAGTCACACTTACAGAGTTGACTACGATTCTAACAGAACTGGAGGCGGCTGTGAATGACAGACCATTAGGATATGTGTCAGGAGATTTAGAGGATCCTGTACCTATTACCCCTTCACAGTTGGCCAGCGGACGTAGACTTAGACTGTTTCCTGAACCGATGAACGACGATGAAATCACGGATCCCTCATTGTACGTTGTAAACAACGTCTCCGCGCGATATAATTATGAGTGTAAATTATCAAATGATTTGTGGAAGCGCTGGACGACTGACTACCTGCTGTCTCTAAGGGAAAGTCATACTAATTTAATAATAAACAAGGGTAAATCTTGGCCCAAAGTAGGTGACGTTGTCCTGATACACAATGAGGGTCCTCGTTTGTTTTGGAGATTAGGTCTCGTCCTAAAATTACTTCCAGGCCTAGATCAGCTTGTTAGAGTCGCGCAGGTCAAAACCTCTAGCGGTATTACCACTCGTCCGATTGCTAAATTGTATCCTTTTGAACAGGAATGTGAAGATGTGGGCGAGATTATTGCAGATAGTATTGCCGGTGCGGACGCACCAGCGCAGTCTGCTGCTAGTCGGGATGACAGTAATCTTCGTCCTCAGTGGCAGGCTGCTTTGGGTTCCACGCGACTCTGGCAATCATTGATAGGTGGTGGAGCCTTATAATTTTCCACATTAATTTAAGTCCAAATTGTATAATTTGTAAATATTTGGAGGCCGGGAATATATCGTGACTAACGAGTGTCCTCGATAGACCTTTCTATTTCCAGTTGGGATTGGTTAAAAAGGGAATCTATAATTCTGTATATACACAAACTATTATGTAAAGTTAATGGGGGGTATATCAGATGATTAATATATAAGGGTTAACTAAGGTATAGGCTATGGTGTACATTTATTCTATAGAGTTAATTCGAGAATATAGTATTCCATAAGTATTAAGTACTATTTAATATTGTAATTAAAGTAATATGAGGAACGTTAGCAGCATCGAGAATGATTGCGCATGTCTAGCTTCACTTGTAATCAAGCTGAAGTTCTAAGGTATCTCCCTATAAAGGGTGCCACTCAACAATACCAACCCTTACCAGCAACACCGGCGATCTGCCACATCTATCGTCCCATATATAAAACATCCCAGCACCTACTATCCATCAACATGCTCCACTAACCAACTAAGTCTATATATATTCACTGGTGGCCATTATAATATATGTAGACAATATACAGCATGTGAATTAACAACAAAGGTGAGACGATCTAAATATTCCCCCTTAGGCAGATAATCCTAACCCTTTACTCGTCTTGTAACTAATTCCTAAATCCACTATACGATCCTAAGTCTTGACACATGGTTCGAAGTAGAGGGTGGAGTAGTTCATTAGTCTTTCTGTTACGGGGAGGATTACTTCGGCCCAGGCCAACCGATAGTCTGGACAGCTTAAGTAGGTGGTAGTTGATAGGTGGTTTATTTGATCAGTGCTTAATTTGTTTATGCCTGATACTTGCTTTAGTATTTTGGCATTAATATTGGCCTGTATTTAACATAATTTTATTAACGTAGATTCAATCAGAGCTTTTCTCTTCTTTGTGCAGCTTAGAAAGGATCCACTTCAGTATTGCTATTCGGTACTGAGTTTTGTTGATAGTTGTGGCTCAAAATATCTTTTCACCACAACTAGGGATTCAAGTTATTTGCATTGTTTGTGTTACGGAACCAGTTCGGAGATTGTGTGCACCTTTGGTCCCCAGAGAGCTTGGAGGTTGCGAATGAGCTCTGTTCTGTTGTGATAGGCTGTGTTAAGAGATGAGGCTACGGAGGTGCTGTGTATTTTATAGTCTGTGTTAGTCCAAGGACTAGAAGCCTCTACTGATATTCGTAACAGTGGCGACCTCGCCAGGACCTTTTTTAAGCTGAATAACTTTTGTTTTTTTTATATACAGCAACCACCACTTTATTTTATTTTTTTCTGTGAATTTTTATTTTGTGATTTTGAGGGTTGCCCACACAGTCCTTCGTTTATTTACTTGACTACTCAACCATGACGAGTAGTGTTCCATTGCATCTCTTGACCAAGTCAGACGCTAAGGCATTCCTCCTCACCCAGCCTGATCGGTCTGAGATTGCTCGCCGTGGACGAGATGACTTATTGCTGGGTGCAGCTCTGTTGACTGGTCGGAGTTGCATTGAGCTCCGAAAAGAGGAGTGTGAAGCATTGGTGGTTGAGTAGGTGATGTCCCAAGTGTGGGGCGACAGGTCATCGCCACCCGTGAGTGTGTCCAACGTAGCAGGCATCATAAGTCCCCCAAGCAGCATGAGCCGTTTGTCAGAGGACTCGTCTGGTTTGGGGACCCCTGGCTTGCCTGCTGCCATTGTCACACTTGCTGGAAGGCTCCACACTCAAGTGACCCATGTCCTCACACACTCTACACCAGTAACAACACCAGTAATGGATTATCGTTCCCCACTCCACTGTTTGCTGGGATATGCAATTGTCAAAAGCTCTTGTCTTGGGTTTACTCCGGCTCACCCCACCCGACGGTACCTTCTAACCCTCCTGCTGTTGTTAATCCTGATTTATCTGTGAGAATTGTAGAGGTTGAGTTGGAGAGAGAGAGAATGAGGCATCAGGCCGAAGAAAGGGAGAAAGAAATACAGAGGGAGAGAGAAGCACAGCATGAGTAAAGACAGAGTGAGAGTGAAGCTCAGTTAGAGAGAGAGCGCTGGCAGTATCAGCGAGAGGTGGCAGGTGCACGGGGAGTAGAGAGTGGAGGACTTCATTAGTCTTTCTGTTGCAGGGAGGATTACTTCGGCCCAGGCCAACCGATAGTCTGGACAGCTTAACCCTCGTCTAGCGGGGGTTTTGGGCTATTTTGGAAATATGCAGGCCCTCCTGAATGATCAATCAAGTATCTGCATGAAAAGAAATTTATTCAGCAAAAAACTAGGCGCTACAAGCTTCAAAATGAGACCAGAACGAGCTACGTAGCACTCGTCGTTTTCATGCAGTGCTACCACTAACATGGGAGTTTAGCGTATAGCGGCATATTTTTTCCAGCTACGCTAACTACTGGCAACACTGCCGGCCTCTCGAGAACAGAGGGAGCGTGAGTCAGTGGGCGGCGGTAAGCCCTGGGTGTCGGCCGTGTGGCCTGCTGCGCTCCCGGCCATTTGCACTTGATTTTAACCCTTTAAAAGCCTTAATAATGCTCCTAACTTGCTGCTTTTTAGATACGGACTTAAGTCGGGCCCCGCTCTTTAAGTGTTAACTTAAGTAGGTGGTGGTTGATAGGTGTTTTATTTGATCAGTGCTTAACCCACTGAGCCCCAGCGACACAGGGTTTGAGTCCACAATGTATGTAACGCTAAACCCCAGCGACGCATGGTTTGCGTCCTGGCCGGTCCGGTCCCAATCACTCCGGTCCTGTGGCACCTAGAGGGCTCAGATTTGTATGGGAACTGTGTAAGTACCCCACACACCCATGCCGATGGTTGAAAACTCTCAAAGTCCAACAGCGTGTGCGTGAGCGCGCAAAAACTTGTTTTTTTGGGGAAATTGCCTTCAATTTTTTACTCTTGTAAAATCCGTTTTTTGGGGCTCTGTAGGACCATTTTTTGAGCTTTTTGATCGGTTTTTCGTGGTTTTTCCTTCATTCCTAACCCATTCGCTATTGTTTCTGGAATAAAAAAAAAAATCAGAATGAGCCGGTCCTGGGTGGTACATTTATAAATATTTAGCTGGTACTCAGCGGGTTAATTTGTTTATACTTGATATTTGCTTTAGTATTTTGGCATTAATGTTGGCCTGTATTTAATATAATTTTATGAACGTAGATTCAATCCGAGCGTTTCTCTTCTTTGTGCAGCTTAGAAAGGATCCACCTCAGTATTGCTATTCGGTACTGAGTTTTGTTGATAGTTTTGGCTCAAGATATCTTTTCACCACAACTAGGGGTACCAGTTATTTGCATTGTTTTTGTTACGGAACCAGTTCGGGGATTGTGTGCACCTTTGGTCCCCAGACAGCCTGAAAGTTGCGAATGAGCTCTGTTCTGTTGCGATAGGCTGTGTTACGAGTTGAGGTTACGGATGGTCGGTGTATTTTATAGTGTGTGTTAGTCCAAGGACTAGAAGCCTCTACTGACAATCGTAACACATTTATTCATTTATTGGTCTTACTTGCCCTTATTTTTTTATCTTCTCCGGTTCTGTCTATCTGCTCTCTCTTCCTATCCCCCACTCCAATATAATTTATTTATCTTACTTTCCCTCTTTCTTTAATCTTTACCTGTTTTTGGTTTCTATCTACTCTCTCTTCCTATCCCTCGATCCTTTATCTTATATTTCTGTTTTACTTTCCCTTTCTCTTATAATCTCTACCTGTTTTTGTTTTCTATCCCACCTCTCCTCATTTCTAGTCTCTCTTTTATCTTTACCTTTTATTTTGTTCTATCTTCCCTATTCTTTCTAATTATTCTTTTGTGTCTCTTTTATCTTTACCTTTTATTTTGTTTTATCTTCCCTCTCTTCCCTTTTATTCTTTCTGTTGTGGGCACAATTATGTTTTCGTTTATAGTAATACATATTATTGCACGCAGGTCTATCTATCTTCATCAATTTTGTCTTGCATATAGTCACCCCCTTCCTCTCGCTCTCTCTCTCTCTCTCTCTCTCTCTCTGTTTTTCACTGACCGCAACTCTTTAAACCTTTCTTACATTATTTTGTTCTCGTCGAGGGGTAATATTCTACTGAACCTTTACCGTCTCAAAATGTTTCGTAGTTTTTCATTTGTCCTTAGCCTCGGTAGAGCAGTTTATGTCTACTGCCACTTAAGGGGCTAGTGGCTTCTTTTTTTGTTGGGGTCTATGTATCAGTTATTCAAATATTTTGTTTAGTTTACTCGCTAGACCTCCATCGAGATTAAAAAATCTAGACCCCCTTCAAGATAAATGTGTAAATTTTTCGGTAGAAAATGTCCCGGCCTCTTAAAATTACAGGATCTTTATCGCTCGCCAAGGAAAAAATCGACACCTAAATATCACGAAAGGTCTAACAATTGACAACAAAATGGGGTGAAAGGTGTTAAAATCGCCAAACTAATTGGCCGAGCTGTCTTAACATCTCAAAACTAATATGCTCAACATAAGGGAAAAGGCGAACCAGAACAAAACGACTACCACCCCCTTAACTTTCCGTGTCTCCAGCCACTCAAACTCGAGACTGAAAGACTGGATACATTCTTGCTTTCGCTCTCTCCTACTCTTTCTCTCTGAACCCCTTATGTACCGGCGACGTAATTTTGATTTTATTCTAGCTATTTTCAGATGATTTTGTACAGTTTAAAAAATATATGTTGTGGTAAAAAGGGTTAAGTTATGCTGGAGGCCATTTTTAATTTGAATTAAATCGTCTAATAATAGCCAGAATAAACTTAAAAGGACGACACTGGTACTGTAATGGTTAATACATTTGACATATTCAATTGGGAATCTTGACTATCCTTTCAAGAAGATGCAATTATATACGTAAATATAGTATATATCTATGTATATATTGGCGGATGCCTTTATTAGGGTGACTATACACAAAACGCTCCCAAGGTGATCGTGAGGACAACCCGTGTCAGTTTATTCAGGGACTCGCAGGGTTGACCACTCGACTTTTCCGTCCAACGTTTTAGCACAATTTTAAAACAGTAGTGGGTGGCTATAGTCCCAACCTCCTTCACCCTTTTGTGAGCAGTAAGGATTTGTATATGGTTTACTCCCCTAGATGGGTTGCCGACCATGGCTGACGAGTCCCATTCACCCAGAATGGATTGTAATCTAATAATGTTTTACTTCGATCTTCACTGTTAATCTTCTTGTAGAAGACATGTTTTGATACCGAATGTCGGTGGGAGTGGTGGGTATGGCGAGAACTTTCTGCTTTAGTACCCTGGCCTTCCATTTATTAGCAAATGTTATTTACGATTTAAGGCTTGAGATCCTTACAGGAACCGCAAACAAGTACAACACCCCGATATGTAGCTACAGTGTGTCCCATTCCAGTGAGAGATAGAGAGTGTGCATGAGTAAGTTTGAATTAACTCTTTTACAAACAATAATATTATCTCTGAAAAGGCAAGACAATCAAATGGCTCCTCTCGATCGTTCCAACCCACTATTTCTACATAAATGAACATTGCGTTGTGTGCAATACACGAACATTATGATGTACTTACAGGCTCACCCATCCTGGTGTCGGGAATATAAGCCTCAATTGGGGCCTAATAACAGTTTCAGACTACTGAAATCCTTGTCCGAAGGCCAAAACACACGTGCAAAATGGACCACCACGGCCTAGAGAGCATTAGCACCGGGGCAGAATAGTTTACACAATAATTTCTCCTTACAGGTGAATGAAAACAGTACAAGAGAAGAATGAAGCAAACAATTAGAATTGTTCAGCCTTCACACTTTTCAAAAGTTGAAGAGTCACTGTACTCCCGCTCACCTGAGAATAACTAGACTATCATACCACCTCATAGAAGAGAGTTGGAGCCTGGGCGTCAGAGGATGTGTTAGTGTCTTTTATATCCAAGAAGAAATTGGATGGGTATACAAGGGCAGGGCCTAAATATAAGGGATTGTTCCATATCTAATAACTAACACAAATGCATTGCTATGGTGTCGTGCTACTAACAGGATTTCACCAAATTTAAAGTGGCACAGTCATAATTGGTGAAAAAGCGTTGTATACCCATCTTGTCAATTTTCGCAATTACAATGTTAAGTCGAGGTGCATTCGGTAAGCTGCACTTGGCCGAGACACTCGTTTCCTAATGTTGACTTTTAGAACCTGTGGTGGACTTCTAGGGCGAGTTATACAGGGCACACAGAGACTAGTACATACATTGTAAACCTTTCGAGTAGTGAGTTGAATGTGCTGCCATTGTGACAATGTTCGTAATATTTGAACTTCTTGTGAATAAGGAAAATATAAAATATTCATATATATAGGAGTACGGAAAATGGCTTGTGAATAATTAAGTTTTTGGAAGTAGGTGACGTGAGTAGAAGAGCTAAATAAACTTATTGAGTGTAGCCAAGAAAAAGTCTTAATTATTATATCTTGTGAGATTGAGAGATTGCTTAATTTCCTATCATTAAGACATGGACTTTTGTTATTTACTGTTGTAAGTTTCACCTATAACTACTCTGGCTCTAAATAATAGTGTGGTTGGGAATAAACCAGTGTACAGAAACAAGCCATAATAAGTAATACCCCTATATGAATCTCTGAACCTATCAAGCCAAATTCTGAAGCATTTTGGGGGTATTTTACAGAACTGCATTAACTCGTACGTGTTCGATACGGATTCAAAGGGATGTAAACTTATTAGGTTTGTGATTGTGCAGCATTGCCGTTTGATAGAGAGAGGAGACTCCAGCGGTGAACATGCCACATATTGCTAGGAGTGGTGTCCAGATAAAATGCGAAGGAAGACTTTTAACAGCTTTAGCCTCATGGCGCCTTTTGACCTTTGATTTTGCCTACAATATGACGATTATATGCAGTTTAAGAAGGACCTATATTATTAAGAGGGCTTATTGAACTCGTATTTGTCCATTTGAGTCGTATAGGTAGATCATAAACTAAAATATATTGTCTAATGGTAAACAGAATATGATGAAAAGTGCGTAAAGGTGGTGAAGGGATTAAACAAAGACTTAGTGCTGTTGGCTCTGAATGTAGAACTACCCTTTGACTACTGTGACTGGTCATGTTGTGCTTCATGATGATCAGCAGTATAAGGAAGTGAACTGCTGCAAATACAATAGGAATTGAAACAGATTTAATGGGGAAGGGTTTTAGTATCTGTCGGTTTATACATTAATTTATTGTTACTATACTTTTCTCCTTAGACCTCCATCAAGCTTAAAAAAAGTAACAGAAAAAATAAAATGTTGTACATTTGTCGGTAGAAAAATTTCCCGACAGGTGAGCTATTACCAGGCAATCTACAGACAATGTCTTAGTTTATATGTTATAATGGTCTTAAATCGCCAAGTTATTCCGCTACTATGTGTGTCTGCTTCAATTACATAACAGTAATAATGATTTTTTGAAATTTTGTGTTACCACTATATCGACATAATAAGCTAAACTTAGTTAACTTGTGAATGATGAAGGTGAATATATATCATTAGAAAGACAATGAAGAATCGTTACTGAAGGCTTACTGGAGATATTAATACTAAGAACTTCAGTGAAGTGTTCTCGAGGGTTCTCTTCTTCCACTGTGTCTGTAACTTATGGGGGCCCACAAGGCACCGTCCTGGGTCCTCTACTTTTCCTTTCTTCCATAAATGACCTCCCACTATCGCTTACTTCTACTACTAGACTTTTCGCAGATGATAGCTTAGCTTATAGACCAATTAATAATAGAGACGATTGCCTCTGACTACAGGACGACTTAACTGCGCTTGAAGAGTGGGAAACCAAGTGGCAGATGTTATTTAAACCTGACAAATGTCACCATATCCATTTCACCCGTTTGAACAAAACCATCCCATTGTCCTACAAACTCCATAGCACTTTTTTAGATACAGTTCCCTCCCTCAAACATTTGGGGGTCCACATCTCAGCGGACATGAGGTGGACCACTCACGTTAGCAGCATCAGAACAAAGGCTAATAAAACCCTGGGCTTCCTGCACAGGAATCTCACTAAGTGTAACGCAAACATCAAAATTCTAGCATTTATAACAATTGTTCGGCCACACTTAGAATACTGCGACACCGTCTGGGATCCACACACTCACAACATAATTACACTAGAGGCCATACAAAACAAAGCTGCAAGCTGGATCGGACGTTTACAGACACACTAAATCTGTCCCTTGCTCAAACAAGACATTAGACTAGACCTACTTGCAACAAGAAGACAAATACACAGACAACAGATGTTATATAAAATCACTAACAACTTAGTAGACATACACAAAGCTATATATTTACCCCCTACAAATACATATACCATTTACGAGAAGCAGCCACAACCTAAAATACCACACATATCAGGCAAGCACGGACAATTAGACAATAATTTTTCCCCTGCAGCATCCAAGAGTGGAACCACCTCCCATTTCATTAAGTGAATAGCCCCACTCTTGATTCTTTTAGAACTAGGATCACAAATCATTACATCCGTGATCCTGATCCTGTCTCCAACCACTAGTACTAATGCACAACCCCCGGATATCATGCCGCCCGAGAGCGGCCTTCAGCGGGTCCCTTAACGTAAACGTAAACGTAAACGTATCCTACCGAACGATGAAAATTTTTTGGTCTTACCCTTTCGTCTTACCTGTCAGAAACAGATCTCTGGAACGAACTGTTGGCTATATAACTTCTGTCCCTCGTCGTGGTCGTAATTACGCAAGTAAAATAGTATGCATGAATTGTGCGTGTGGTTGCTTTTAATTATCTGTTGACTAGTTAGATGAGTTAACCACTGCAGAAAAAAACTACACTCGTAATTCAATCATGTGTATTATATTTCCATGCATAAGATCACAGAGAGGACCAGAACATGTGGGCAACTGTACATATTGTTGATCTTCTTTTTCTTATTGTTGTTAGTCAGCTTCAAGGGAACAAAGTGTTTTACCTGCCGTCTTAACTCCTTGCGACATATTATGTTCCAGTAAGTCCACGGAGGCGGGCGCCCGGTATCATTGCCACTGCACCACACTGCTGGCCGTTAGAATTGTCGGAGGAAACTGGGGTTGCCACCAACCGACAGATCTTCATCTAACTTACCAGACTTACTGAGCTCATATGACGCTCAATCGCGTCATAAACTTATTGGAGGGGCATGTAGATAAGTCCATATGACGCGATCGCGTCATATGAGTTTTTGGTCATAAGTTCCATATGACGCTATCGCGTCATATATGTCACAAGGAGTTAATACTTGCACGGTTTCTGAAGGGTAACCTGAGATTTTGCATGTTGCGCAATTTTCAATTTTGTTGGCGATTTCTTCATCAATGATATTCAACTGATGTGTATTTCATCGATTTTACAAAGGGATTGACATGTAGGAAATGGGACTAATAATAATGTAAAGTCACAGATATCCATATATTCGCTAAGTATACTTAAGATATCTGAGACTGATTTGAATATTATTTACCCGATATATGGATTTTGGAGGCTAGTATTAATCAGTTTGGGGCACAAAAGCGTATCATAATTTTACAGCGAGACTGTACGAATGACAGAATAACTGACACCAGAGTTACAATAATGTTCGTAATTTACACAAGGTTTACGCTTATGCAATACTGAGAGTAAACGGGAATTGCTGCTACGTAGAGTTCAAGTGTATTATTGTCATGGAGCCAACGTCAGATAAGGGTCATTGTAGTTGAGGAGAATTGGAGATGTCTCGTGCATAGTCTGTGTGTATTAATTGTGTTTGAATCTCCATTGTTGATAACCAGACCACCAGTTGCTTGCATGTGTATTGTATTGCTGGTGTATTGAATCTGTCTCCTTGATTACCTTAATTGTTTCGCATGTCTGAGTGGCCTGGCAAAGTCTGGATTTGAATTAATTTTTTTGTTAGACAAATCTCATAGTCAGAGCAACAGCTTATAGAATGTATATATACAATATATATATATATATATATATATATATTTATATATATATATACAGTATATATAATTATATAATATATATATGTTATATATTCTGATGTACTTTACCCGCTAGCATTAGAACGGATAAGTATGTAGGATGTTAAAGCTCGTCAAGAAATTAGAATACATATATTTTTAAATACTGATGTAGCTTGAAAATAAATATATACAGTAATTAGCCCTTAACTTCAATTGGGCAACATATTTTAGCTATGTGTTGAGTGCTTTGCATTGTTCGACATTATGAACTTGCTCTAGCCCCAGGAACATATTGTATATACGATGAATTCGGTCGTCCAACCTTGCTAAATATATTTTGTGTTATTTGGGTGAAGTATGATTGTTAATACTCTTTATATTGTCAGTGGGATTTTGTTTACAGTGTAATACATTCTTAGGAATAAAAGATATATCTATGAATTATTTTATAAGATAGTACCATGTTCATGCGCACTCGCTCCACCCTCTCGCTCTCTCTCTCTCTCTCACTCTAGCTTTTTTTATTTCCTCTCCGAAAACAAATTAATAAGATATGATGAAATTATTGAAGCCATCACTACAACTAGCTAAAATTAATGGTGAAGTCAGTCCAACTCAGTAATGTCTAAAATGCATCATAACAATGTTGATGGAAAGTATAGTTTTCTTTGTCACTATAGTTTATCTTTTGGGAAGGGCTAACACAGTAGCATAACACGACCTCCCGAAATCTATCCTTCCGAATCCTCCCTGCCTCGCGAGGACAGAGTCCACCTGGCCAAGCTGAGATGCGGACACCATCCAGCTCTTCTGAGCTATCAGAAGAGACTGGATGACTCCGTCGTCGACATCTGCCCGGGATGTAACACATCACCCCATACCATCAAACACATCATAGAAGACTGCATCTCACACAACCACTTACGCCAACAACACAATCTACACTCAATGAGAGCTCTGTGGGAAAGCCCGATCGTGGCCATGGCCTTCCTCAGGGACTCGGGGCTGTTCGGCCAGGCAGCTTAGGGAAAACAACAACAACAACACAATTTTTGAAGATTTGAAGAGTTCAATTTTCATCTCGATATTCAACACTTTTCTACGGGTTCGGATATATGACTATAATCTGTTTACAAACCCTGAGGCCTTGAAGTAATTCAAAGAATGCTGTTGATTTGGTGATACAGCCTTCAAAAGATGGGTAAAGCAACACCTCTTCACTGTTTAGCATATCAATGTGTATATGCGAAAATATGTTCTTGTAAAAGCAATGCCTTTCAATCATGACTAATTTTATATTAAGGTAATTATTATCTATATGAATATTTTGGCGTCATAGAATAATGCAAAATTTTGAACTGTATTTTGAATAAATTATAGATATTTACTGTAAACATAGGAGTTCACAGTTAATGTTATTTCTCTTTAACCTACCTATCCCGGATGGCCACCCTGGCAGATTAATTGAGTCTTTACCGTGCAGCCCGAATGGCTGCTTAGGTTCCTGGATCTATTGCACTGCTATAAAACCACTTATGACCATGCTAGAGAAAGCGTAGTTGTCATGGAGTACAGATACACTGTCAGCCTGTCAGCTGACTTGTGTTTGCGTCACAGACCAAAGCAATTGATAGATGATTTTCTGAAGTTCAAATTGATTCATAAAAGCAGTGGACAGTGACTTAAGAATCGTTACAATGGTGAACTATATCAATAATCAATATTCACTATACATAATTATTAATCAATAATCATTAGTTGAAAGAGTGAAAGCAA
This sequence comes from Paralithodes platypus, assembly GCA_032716605.1. NCBI lineage: Eukaryota > Metazoa > Arthropoda > Malacostraca > Decapoda > Lithodidae > Paralithodes > Paralithodes platypus. The sequence continues at coordinate 13,392,763 of CM064579.1, forward strand.
GCTGAAGCTGTAGGGCTTCATAATCAAACGAGTCTAGTCATGGGACCAGAACAACAACTTTGTTTTTCACCTCAAATTAGAAAACTTTATATACAATGTTTTAGTCTTCCCCAATTGCAAGATAGCAATGAGTACTGCCTCCTGATATGTATATATATATATATATATGTATATATATATATTCTGTTGTACTCAAAAAAATTGCTTCCGTGCTGACCCTATTCCTAGGCAAACTCTTTCGTCTCTGTCTCTCCTCTAACGTCTTCCCTTCTTGCTGGACGTTTGCTCTCATTTAACCTGTCCCCAAGAAGGGAGACCGCTCTCAACTCTCCAACTATCGTCCAATTGCTCTCATCTCTTGTTTCCAAATTTCTTAAGCATTTATCTTCTCATAATCTGCTTTCAGATCGCCAGTATGGCTTCCTTAAGGGTACAAAGGAGTACAAAGGAAATCAAACAACAACAGATCTAGTGACCCTTCTAGGTTGCTTGTCCTCCAAAACACTGAGGGTCAAGTGTCCTGACGACCCCATACAATTACCTGGACCTCGGCCTGTTACTCTTTCTATTAATTTCTGCAACATTCGCGGACTTTCCTCTAACTTTCACTCTGTTGAGCACCATCTCTCCTCCTACAAACCTGATCTTCTCTTCCTCACCGAAACTCAGGTGTCTGTAGAAACTTCCAGCAACCCCTTCTCTGTATCCTCCTACTTTCTCTATCCTAGTTTCAAAGCCAAAGGCGGATGTTGTGCATATGTGCACAACAAACTCACTTGCTCTCGTGTTCCCGATTTTGACTCCTCTGAATTCTCAACTTTATGGCTCAAACTTTCCTGTCATTCTCTTACTAAATATTTCTGTGCTGTCTATCTTTCCCCTAACTCTACCAACTTTCCGAAATTCTTTGACTATCTAAACTCTACAGTGGAACACATTCTATTCATTTCTCCTTTCTCAGAAATCTCCATCTTAGGAGATTTCAACGTTCACCACCGCCATTGGCTCTCCTCTCACACTACTGATCCACCTGGTGAACAAGCCTACGTCTTTTCTATCCTAAATGACCTAGAGCAGTTAGTTCAGCAACCCACCCGTATCCCGGATCGCATCGGAGATCGGCCCAACATTCTTGACTTGTTTCTAACTTCTAACCCTTCTTCTTATACTGTCGATCTTTTCTCTCCTCTGGGCTCCTCCGACCATAAACTTATCTCTGTCACCTGTCCTATCTCTCCAGTACAGCCACCCGATTCTCCTAGCCGGCGGCGCTTGTGGCACTTTGGCGCTGCCGACTGGGAGGCTCTTCGGCAGTACTTCTTTGATTTCCCATGGAATGATTTCTGCTTCCATGGCCGAGGACCCTCGGAGAGTGCTGAACGCATTACCGAGGTAATCCTATCGGGCATGGAAGCATACATTCCATTCTCTTTCTCTCAGACTAATGCTAAAAAATCTTGGTTTACTCACGCCTGTTCTACTGCTGTCCGCAATAAGGAGGAAGCATTCAAACGGTACCGACGCCTTAAAACTCAAGACTCTCATTCTTCATATGTTTCTGCCCGGAATCAAGCCAAATCTGTTCTTCGACTTGCCAAACACTCTTTCATCAATAATAATAAATGCACTGAACTATCCAACTCTAGCTCTTCCCAAGCTTTCTGGCATCTAGCCAAAAACCTCTCCAACAATTTCTCTTCCTCGTCTTTCCCTCCCCTTTTCCACTCTGATGGCACAACCATCACTTCTTCCTCTGACAAAGCTAAACTCTTCGCTCAAACTTTTGCTAGAAACTCCACCTTGGATGATTCCGATGCTATTCCTCCCTCTCCGCCCTCCTCTCTCTTACTTATGCCTAATATCCTAATCTCTTCTAAAGATGTACTTTCTACCCTCTCTGGGCTTAACACTAATAAGGCGTACGGTCCGGACGGTGTTCCTCCTGTTGTTCTCAAAAACTGTGCTTCCGTGCTGACTCCCTGCCTAGGCAAACTCTTTCGTCTCTGTCTATCCTCTAACGTCTTCCCTTCATGCTGGAAGTTTGCTCACATTCAACCTGTCCCAAAGAAGGGTGACCGCTCTCAACCCTCCAACTATCGTCCAATTGCTCTTATCTCTTGTCTTTCTAAAGTTTTTGAAACTTTGGTGATCTTCTTTCATATCTTACTAACTCTTGGTCATCCTCCTTTCGGGACTTCGGTGAGACTTTTTCTATTGCACTAGACATATCGAAAGCCTTCGATAGAGTCTGGCATAAATCTTTAATTTCTAAACTACCCTCCTTCGGTTTCTATCCCTCCATCTGTGCCTTTGTCTCTAGTTTCCTTTCCGGCCGTTCCATAGCCGCGGTTGTGGACGGCCGTTGTTCACTTCCTCACCCTATAAACTCCGGTGTTCCTCAGGGCTCTGTCCTGTCTCCTATTCTCTTTCTAATTTTTATAAATGATCTCCTTAACTGTACCTTAATTCCCATCCATTCATACGCAGACGACTCAACCTTACACTACTCCATTAGTTTTTCAGAACGCCCCAGCCAGCAATCCCTCAACGACAAACGTAATGAAGCCATAGAACTCTTAAATTCTGATCTAAATACTATTTCCAATTGGGGCAGAGAAAACCTTGTTAACTTTAATGCTTCCAAAACCCAATTTCTCCATCTATCTACCCGTCAGGATCTCCCAGCAGACTATCCCTTATTCTTCAACAATACAAAAATCAACCCTTCATCTTCTCTCAATATTCTTGGTGTCTCTTTTTCTTCTGCTCTCATTTGGAAGGACCATATTACCAGTCTTGCTAAGGCAGCCTCCCAGAAGCTGGGTGTGCTCAACCGCCTTAGGGGGTTCTTTTCCCCTGCACAGCTTCTTGCACTGTACAGGGGCATAGTGCGCCCTTGTATTGAGTATTGTTCACATGTGTGGGGAGGTTCCTCTCACACCGCTCTCCTAGACAAAGTTGAGAGGAAGGCCTTTCGTATCATTAACTCCCGTCCACTCACCAACTCTCTTCAATCTCTCTCTCCGCCGCAATGTTGCATCTCTCTCGCTATTCTATCGCTACTATAATAATCAGTGTTCCTCAGAGCTATCCCAGTGCATACCACCTCCTTTACGTAGGGCACATGGTACCCGTCTTGCAACTCAATCCCACCCCTACTCTGTGCAGCTCTCCAACCCAAGAGTGAAACGTTACTCTCAAACTTTCTTCTACTCAACAGCTGAGCTCTGGAACTCTCTCCCAGAATCAGTCTTTCCCTCTTCCTATGACTTAAATTGCTTCAAACTCCGTGTGTCCAGGCATTTTGGCTCGAACGTCCCTTGATTTTGGCCCTGTCACTCTTTCAACTATGGGGGAGGCACTCGCTATAGGCAGTTATGCCTTTTGCTTCCCTCAATCACATAGAAAAAAAAAAAAAAAAAAAAAACTGAGGTTTAGAGTGGGTAAGGGAACATTGGAAAGGGAATTACTGCCCTGGAACTAATGTCCGTGGCAGGATTAGGAAGTTAGTAGGGAACAGATGGGTTAGTAACTGAGGGGGGGATAAAATAAAGTTATTCATTTACAAACGCAGTCAGTCGCGGGTTTGAAGCGAGATATTTGTCTAGGCGGAGTTTTAATGAATCAACGGTGATGCAGTCTAAAACGTTTCGGGCAAGCCCATTCCACAAGTTGACAACTCGATTGAAGAAGAAATTCTTAGATTCGTGTGAGTTAAAAGATTTACCAATAATTTTGCAACCGTTTCCCCGTGTGTAATTAGATTGGTCGATAGTGAAGTACTTACTACAGTTCATATTGTCGATGCCTTTGATGATTTTGAACACTTGAATTAAGTCACCTCTTAATCTGCGCTGGGTTAAAGGAAATAGATTTAATTCTCTAAGACGCTCTTCGTATGGTTTGTTCTTTAGGCTAGGTATCATTTTGGTAACTCTACGTTGAACTCGTTCTAGCTTGTTTATATCTTTTTGGTAATAAGGGCACCAGGATTGAACGCAGTATTCCAGAAGAGGGCGGACTAAGGAATTGTAAAGGGTTAGGATAACTTCTTTGGATTTATGATCAAATGACCTGCCTATAAAGCCAATTATTTTGTTTGCCTTCTTAACAACTTCTGAACATTCTTGACTCAGTTTTAGGTTACTCGATATTGTTACTCCCAGATCGGTTTCTCTGATTACATTCTTAAGCTGAGTGCCATTCATCGAATAGTTTGCTTTCTCATTTAGGTATCCGATATGTAGTACTTTACATTTATCCGCATTGAAACTCATTTGCCAAATTTGGGCCCAACATGACAATTTATCTAGATTGTGTTGCATATCGTTAACTTGTTCTATTGAGAGTACGCTATTTGCAATTTTTGTAACGTCACCAAATTTTGAGATTGTACAGGTGAGGCCCTCATCTATGTCATTGATGTAAATTAGAAAGAGAATTGGTCCTAGTACCGATCCCTGGGGTACCCCGCTACTTACATTGGTCCATTTAGATGCCTTACCGTTTATGACTACTCTTTGCTTTCTGTCGCTGAGCCAATTTTCTATCCATTTCAACACACCGTCTTGTATTCCATGCGCTTTTAGTTTAGCAGTAAACGTTTGTGGGGAACTTTGTCAAAGGCCTTTTGAAAATCAAGGTATATAATATCTACAGCTTTACTCTCATCGTAGAGGTTGAGGATATCGTGGAAGAAGTCTAAGAGGTTTGTTAAACAGGAACATTTTTTACGAAAGCCGTGTTGAGTATCTTTAAGTATGTTATTTTCCTCTAAGTGATTTACGAGTCTGTCTCGTATGACCGTTTCTAGCATTTTACATACAACTGAGGTTAAGCTAATTGGACGATAGTTTCTGGGCCGGGTCGATCTACTGGCTCTACTGGTAATCTTCTTTCATATCTTACTAACTCTTGGTCATCCAACTTTCGGGACTTCGGTGAGACTTTTTCTGTTGCACTAGACATATCGAAAGACTTCGATAGAGTCTGGCACAAATCTTTAATATCCAAACTACCCTCATTCGATTCCTATCCCTCCATCTGTGCCTTTGTCTCTAATTTTCTCTCCGGCCGTTCCACAGCTGCGGTTGTGGACGGCCATCGCTCACTTCCTCATCTTATCAACTCCGGTGTTCCTCAGGGTTTTGTCCTATCTCCTATTCTCTTTCTAATTTTCATAAATGATCTTCTCAACTGTACATCTAGTCCCATCCATTCATATGCAAACGACTGTACTTTACACTACTCAATTAGTTTTCCGGAACGCCCCAGCCAGCAAGCCCTCAAAATCAAACATAATGAAGAGATAAAACACTTATCTTCTGTTCTAGCTACTATTTCCAATTGGGGTACAGAAAACCTTGTTGCATTTAATGCTTCAAAGACCCAATTTATCAATCTTACTAACTGTCAGGAACCTCCAGAGGAATGTCCCTTATTCTTCAACAATACAAAAATCAATCCTTCATCTTCTCTCAATATTCTCGGTGTCTCTTTTTCTTCTGCTCGCCCTTGAAAGGACCATATTACCAGTCTTGCTAAGGCATCTTCCCAGAAGCTGGGTGTGCTCAACCGCCTCAAGGGGTTCTTTACCCCTGTGCAGCTTCTTGCTCTGTACAGGGGCACAGTGCGTTCTTGTATTGAGTATTGTTCACATGTGTGGGGAGGATCCTCTCACACCGCACTCCTAAACAAACTATAAAGGAAAGACTTTCGTATCATTAACTCCCGTCCACTCACCAAATCTCTGCAATCTCTCTCTTTGCCGCAATGTTGCATCTCTCTCGCTATTCTATCTCTAATACAATAATCAGCGTTCCTCGGAGCTTTCCCAGTGTATACCACCTGCCCTACATAGGGTACATAGTACCCGCCTTTCAACACAATCCCACCCCTACTCTGTGCAACTCTCCAACCCAAGAGTGAAACGCTATTCTCAGACTTTCTTCTATGCAACTGCTGAGCTCTGGAACTCACTCCCAGAATCAGTCTTTCCCTCTGCCTATGATTGAAATTGCTTCAGACTCCGTGTGTCCAGGCATTTTAGCTTGAACGTCCCTTGATTATATCTTTGTCACTCTTTCAAAACTGGGGGAGGCACTCGCTGCAGGCAGGTATGCATTTTGTCTCCCTCATTCACATAGAAAAATATATATATATATATGTATATATATACTGTATAGGCCTATACATATGAGTTAGGTTAGGCCATTTACTTTCGGAGGTATCAGTATGTGGAATTGACAACATTACAATATACACAGAGTTACGAGTTTGTGACCGTCAAAACGTGCCCTTGTATTTTCATCATCAAAACTAAACCACTTAGTCTAGACTGAGTGTTCTAGTATTCATCATTTGCAATATAACAATAATTGCTGTATTTGGACCTCTATCTAACCTAGGTTAGGTCAATTCTTTGTGTAGTTATGAATACAAGAAAATCACGAAAATGTGCAGATTCATCAGGGTACAGGATGGCTGGAGTATTTAAAGGTACTGTGGGACGTGAATTAATCACATGATTAAGTCTGGTTCAATTTTAATGTTTCGTTTAAGTCAGAACTCTGACCATAAATTGATGGACCATTAGGAGTGGAAGAAAGACTGAGCAATTCCGTTTATTCTCGAGTTACAGACTTGCAACAGTCATCAAGCAAAATATATCTTTCCACATGCATAAAGAGAGTCCCATTATCTAGCAAACCAATACCTAAGCAGTACAAAGCGTACAGGGATGCTTGTGTATGTATGTGTGTGTGAGGCGCCACCGATCTGCCTCCACCCGTCTGTCTCATCAAAACTTTGAGTTGAAGTCTCTGCCATCAGGGTCGGTGTGAACCTCCCCGCCCTCCGCTTATCACCACCACAGATTCAACACCACCACCACCACGTACACCACATCTCAGATCCATCTTTTATTTTCTGCGTAGAAGACGAAGACTTTTGTATAATTGAATCGATTGTGATTTTTATTTATTTTTATTATTCTTCTTTTGGATCAAAAGTGGTCTGTGGATGCGACCACAAACTTACCATGGAATATTCAAGTATAGTATTAGCGCGGTACAAACATTCAAGCATTTTTATATTCACCGAGTAATGCAATTGTCCCATATTTTATTATCATAGCATAATCGTAAGAGAGGGTCAGACCACAATGACCTTAATCCGTTCTGTATCGGCTACGTCTTTTTAATTTGATTCCAGCTATATTTAGACGATTTTGCGCAGCTTAAAAAAGGTTGAGTGTGAAAGTTCAAAGCCTGTTAGTTGCAGGGGGCCCTTTTGTACTGAATATAATTGTATAATCGTAGCAAGAAAAACATTAGAGATATGTCGCCGGTACAGAAGAGGTTAATATATAATCTTTACATGGACAACGAGGGGCAACTTTGATTGTTTGGAATGGTACATGAAACTCTTCTCCAGAGCGTTACATTACTCAATAAATTTTCAGTTTTCTAGCTTGCAAACTATATTTCTATATGCATGCCTTTGTGAAAATTAATGGCAATTCCACATAAGTAACAGAATCTTATTTTGGGAACACATAATTACTAATCAAGTTAACCTGAGAATAGGCGTTTGCTATATCATAACCAATGTATTATCTATATAAATAAAAATACTCCATACCAACACTCAGCAGGTGTGTAGGTGGTGTGGTAGCTCAGTGGTTTAGAGTTCCACGCGCTGTGTCAGCCGCTGATCTGGTTGCAGCACCATCCTGTGCATTATAACCTTTGTAGCTTAGTGCAGTAGAATTAATTCCAGTTTGGGGTTTCTCCCCCTAGGTGTAGTGAATTAGTACGGTTATTCAACCTTATGCAGCAGGTGTGTAGGACGTGTGTCAGATGGGTACCAACATTACCAAGGTACAGTCACGCTTAAAATTCATCGTATTTCCATAATTAAAACAGAGGTTGCTTTTACTGTTGAAAAAAAAAAAAGAGAGAAACACAGTTTGCTGTACTTGTGTTGCCCGACAAATATCTGAACCACAGAGCCACACCTGGTTGATGTCTGGGGGAGTGTACAATAGTCTTAGTGGAAAGTATAATAAACTCAACACGTATATGAAGTCATGCTCCTTCATGAGACTATCACCAGGTTTTTCACAATAAAATTAAAGTTGCTTTCTTACTGTACAGTACATATGACCTAGAGACGAAAGAAGACGCCACAAATCTGTATATAGTAATCCCCGCGTTCGAGAGATGGCAGCACGATCGCAAAGGACAATGGGAGGGGAGGGTCCCCACAAAGACATTATATTGACTATCCTTGTCCTTGGTCCTCATTAATTCGTATTAATCCCTACCTTGTACTAATGCCGCTATTAATAATCAATTGAACATTATCCAGAGACTCTGCAGACATGACATAGTTAAATAGACATAAGTAGAGGCTACTGTAAAGGCCAGTCATCGTGTAATTGTCGTCATTATGAGGAGGTACACAAGCAAACCTCCTCCAACACCCGCCATTGTTGATGTGAGATGCGGGAGTTGCCAACGTCAATGGTGGGACAAAATATCCCTAGATGTCATAAGTATAAATGTCCAGTTTTTGTGCTACTTGACAAATTAACATCTACATAACATGTAACATACTAATATATATTCAAAATGACAGTTTAATTCTTGTTGTGTTGCTTGAAGGTATACAGCTTGCATCATATATGAGTAGCCTATGTTTTATAGTGTATATGTATACTTAATGTTTTCATCTTGCTTATATATATATCTAATTTATACTAAATAATTTACAAGTGTTTTTACCAATATTAATTAACTCTTAAATACGTTCCCTCTTTAATCTATTGCTCCCTCGTTTTGTTTTGCAGATATTCCCTTAACTTTGGAAACACTGCAGCAAGCTAGCTGGCAGGCGCGCGCGGCGCACAGACTATCTATAATAAGGACAAGCCACTGAGGTGCTTTGGTTGTTGTACAGTACAAAAGTGCTGCCACCAAATCCCTAGGACGCGCGGCAAACTAACCGTGTGACGTCATGGTTTAGTGTCTAGGTTATATGTAGTCTATGGTCATAACCGAGTGCCCCGACAGAACCCTCCCTGCCGACCACAATAAAGCCTGGGTGACCGAAGCCACTCTATGGCGGGGAGCTGAGGAGGGTGCGGGAACATCCGGGAAACCAAAGCCCAATCCAGGGCCCTATGCCCCTCAGCAATTGTGACGAGAAAGTTGAGGGGCAAAGGAAAAATGTGACGCTTTGGCTTCCAATCTTGGTAGATTGGGAGGTCAATCCACGGAAGAGACTCCGTCACTTGAGATCTAGAAAATATATAAGTAAAAGGAACAGTCAGAGTAAGCTATGGGAATGGCAGAGATCGCTCAGTTCTCACTCTGATAGTATTGTAATATATTGTAGCACAACAACTTCAGATGACGCCCCCCAAAACACACACACGCACACATACACTAGGGAACTTCGATGTCATCACCTTCATTAGAATACTTAGCATACTCTACAGTCACTAAATTAGTTTTATATATAATATATCCTACAATGCCGCCACCATATTGTTTTTCCTTGGAACCAGTAGAACTTTACTGTTAGTAAACATTTTGAATTAGATATATTGTTAACAGGTAAATTGGAAACTTGATTATATTCCTTTAATCTCTGAAAAATAGACGCCTAAACCGAATGCAGTACTATAGAAGTAACTGCAACCATAAATACCGGTAAGTGGTAATTATATTGAAGAGGTTTATTGAATTTATTTATTATTTCTCCTTTTACTAGGTGTTTCTGAAACTTAAAGTAATATGTTGGCGGTAACTGAAAACATACATATATACTGTATATATATATATATATATATATATATATATATATACAGTATAGACATAGGCTGTAAGAGAGTAATTAGGTATTTATACCATTTTATTAATAGGCCTAATAAGGAAGTATGATTTAGTCGAGGAGTTATTGTTAAGCTTTTCTTTATATTCCTATAAGCCTAAGGTGATATTGAACATAAGATAACTTATGATACCGGTACCCACTTCTTTTACGTTATCCATTTTGCGTCTCTCTCTCTCTCTCTCTCTCTCTCTCTCTCTCTCTCTCTCTCTCTCTCTCTCTCTCTCTCTCTCTCTCTTTCATATAAATATATATCCACAAAGGAATGTGAAAAAACAACAGAAAGGCTGCTACTTTTTAAGAAAACGAAGAGGTAGAAGTAACTCAGTTGATTTTATTTCACATATTGAGCATTGGAGCGAAGTTGATAAGGGTGTGATTGCGTGAATTAGTCTAAACGAATATTGAAAGATTGTATAGTCTTGCAATGAATATTAAAATTAGCTAGCCCATTAAATAGATGACTAATATTGTTATGAATCTTTTGATTCCTAGAAGTCCTTCGGAAGTCGAGTATGGAAATGTAGTTGTATTAACAAAATAAAAATAGGGTCGTCTGATTAACCGTATAAGGGTGAAAATGAATAAGTTCGACTAAATAAGTTATCCTTTGTAGGGCTGCAACCGAGACGCCAATAAATATTTAATGTGTTGGGTGTTTATGTTACATATATTATGTGTAACATACTACAGAACAGGCATATAGACTTAGAAGATTTCTTTTAAATGAAACCCAAATAATACAAGCATAAAACACCGACATTATCATCACCATAATAAAACCGCGCTAGTTGCATCCCTACACTGGATGGTGTTTATCAAGGATATGTTTTTCCCATCCATTCTCTGGAATCCTGGGGGTGTAAAGGTGGAGCAGGGATGATCTAGGGTTGGAAGAAGGTATTCTAAATTTGGCGAAAGCTATTGTATGTTTGGGGTGCTAGTGTTGTTAATTATTATGAATAGGTATTGTGAATGATATAAGCATGCAAATTGAATATTTGCTACCTATTTTACAAAAGGGTTTCTTATTGAATAATATTACATGCTGCTATGGTTTAAAAACGGTAATGTAGCAGGTAGAGGTAATGATATACAGAACTCTTATTAAGGTGATCTAAGTCATGTTAGTGGTTGGAGTGACGCTGACATGTTAATATTTGTCTGTTGACCGCCCTACCATCACCGACAAGGAGTTTTCCATACCATTCGAGAGAAAGAGAGAGATAATTGACACGGGGAATCTTAAAACGTGTACCGATATAATCACTTGGTATGTGTGCACAAAGTTACGCAATGCATAATAGGATAACCCCTCCAGTAATATACATATCCTAATTATCGGTAACTGTGTATTAAGATCTTAAGCTCTAGCAAACTTTATCTACATTTATGTGTTCCCAGTTATCGAAAGCATATGACATTTAGTTTCAAAATTATCTCTCGTAACAAGAGTTTTATGATACTCAATAAACCTCTTCAACACTATGATCACTTATTTATTGTTCTAGTTGTTTTATTGTATTGCATTAAGCTTAGGAAGGGCCTCTAATAGTCATAAGTTAACGGCAAATTTTAAGGATTCTTATTTTTGTATTATCAATATAAAAAATAAAGTATGAATCGAATGTCTATTTTTACCGAGTGTTAGGAAATTCTATGTAGTAAAAATATTCTATTGACTTTGAAGTGGCATTGTATTTTGTTCCTTCTTTACTGAAGTTATGCTGTTCCATACTATGTTATGATCCTATCCTTATTTGTTCACTATAAGCCGATCTCATTGTTATCTGCTAGTCCAATTCAATTAATGCTGTTGTTTATGGGTTTGATTGATACCTGTCTTGTTATCACCAAATTAGTACCGGAGTGCAGTAAACTCCCTTGTTGGTAAAAATAATATATAAAGAGTAAATCCCTGCAATGCTATATATTATATTAATGTTATTACATTATGCAATGCAATAGTGGCAATTACCTAAAAGTAGCAACTAGTCACTCAACAATGTGCTAGTTTACCCCTGCACTCGCCCGCACCACCACCACCACCATGGGTGTGTGGAAGGACGAAAGGGGCTCATTTTGGGTTTGATAAAGATTGTGCAATTTATGAGCCTTTAAAAATGACTGTAACAAGTACGGTATAGCGAATTAGTTAGCGTGACAATCCATTAGCTATTTCTTACAATCTTCTGGTAATTGCTAGGATTGCTCAATTGCTATTGGCGTCATCCTATTGCATAGGTTAAGAAGGACCTCTCATGCATAGAGGAAAATCCATACTTTACCAGGGAGCTTTTGTTATAGGTTATTTGCAATCTTTATACAAATAAAGCTTAAGACGGTAATAAAGATATTTCAGAAACTATAAATTCATTCAGGCATAAGTTCAGATCTCAATACTATTGGTAAGAAGTCCGTACAATAAAATATTACTAAGCATTTTACTTTCTACAGTCTTGTTAAGCTAAATTATTGTAATCAGTATACAGGCATCTTGAGAACAACCATTCACTTGTTAGTTATGTAGTCCCGCCGCACCGTCTCGATTGAACTGATTCGAATTATCTCCCTCCTGCCGCCACCACACTAACCTTCCTGCTATCTGTATTTATATATGTATGTATAGTTATGTAGTGATGTTAATTAGAAACATCTGTATTTAATTGTCCTTAATACTCAACGTGTTTATGGAAATTATACTAACCTGCAATAATGCAAAAATAAAAGCAAATTGAACTTCACGATATTCCTCACCTCGACCAATCATGTCTCTCCTTTCACACGCCTTTCGGTTTGAGGAATTCATTCATAAAACTACGTTGTTTACTGCGGATAAAATGCCACACACCTCCACACACCACACCATTTTTTCGCAGGACTAAATTGGCCAACTGTACATGTACATGTACATTGTACACACCAAGATTCAGACAGAACAACAGATCTCCTCCAACCCTATCTCAACACACTACATGACTGGTGCAGTACAAACAGACTTAAATTAGCCCCATCCAAATCCATTGCAACCCTCCTCACAAGCTGGAGAGCCGAATAAAAAAACACCCTGCACCTAACCATAAACAACACCCCCGTATTACGCACACACAGACACACACATAATCCTAGGAGTAACATATGATACTCTAATGACATTCAAACAACATATCACACACATACAAAATATACTGACACCCAGACTTAACGCCCTCAGGTCAATTGCCCACACACAATTTGGACACAACAAGGAAACTACCACCACAGTATACAAACAATATCAAATATCAGTGATAGAAATTGCAAGCCCTGCCTGTGCTTCTAACCTAGCTGAAACACATCACAAGATCTTGCAGACCATTCGAAACAAAGCCCTAAAAATCATGACAGGCTGCACAGCTACTACACCTACAGATCACCTACATCAAGAAATCAAAGTCCTCAAAGTCACAGATCACCTGGACATGAGAGGCACTCAATTCCTGGCTGCAACCTCCACTAACCCACACCATCCAATACACTACAAGGCAGCACACCCACAGACACCAAAGAATATAAAAACACTCAGCACACGATATCACACACAAATACTGTCATCTCTCCCACCCTTCACACCCTAAACCAGCTTCCAAAAGCACATCCATACTCATATCTTTCGTCGTTTCATCCAATCACTTCAAAACAACACGCATCGCAGGCACGACCTCCCGAAATTCATCATTCTGAATCCTCCCTTCATCGCGAAGACAGAGTCCACCTGGCCAGGCTGAGATGTGGGCACCATCCAGCTCTTCTGAGCTATCAGAAGAGACGGGATGACTCCATCGTTGATACCTACCCAGGATGCAACACAGCACCCCATAATATTAAACCTATCATAGAAGACTGCATTCCACACAATCACTTACGCCAACAACATAACCTACAATCCTTGAGAGGTCTTTGGGAAAGCCCGATCGTGACCATTGCCTCCTTAGGGACTCGCGGCTGTATGGCCAGGCAGCGTAGGGAACAACAACAACAACAACAGTTCTTATATCAGGAGGAGAAACTGCAGTACAATTGAACGTTAATGGGTCATTTTTTTTCAACGTCACCGTACAAAATAGTATTACCAGATATCGGCGAAAAAAATGCACAAAGCTTACAAAAATAAAATAATTATAAGAAAGCCAACTTTCCTATTTGATGCCCTATTGGTGGTAAAATAACCTAGAGAGACAGGAACAAAATATCTACACATTCTGCAGTGTCGTATTATTCTAAGTGTTCTTGTTGCTCAAAATAATTCAATAGTTTGTTTATTTTCAACTGAGGGTGAATTGCCTTGATCTCATCATTATTGCTCGGCTACGGAGATTGTGTACCGCAATATGATGTTATTGATAAATGTTTGGTATTTATATGACGCAGGGATATAGTAGTTTCATATATTATTTAGTCTGGAGATATCAGTTGCGGACCGATTCAATTTACCGTCAGATGGAAAGAACATAGACTATAAGGGTGAAGGTTGACCTCACTGCCTATAATACTATATACTATAATATGCTATAATACTATTCATCATATTCACAACAACCCACCACCTTGCTACCACATCCTCGGCTATTCCATTATATACTGTTTACTTTTAACCCCTTCAGTACCAGGCTCGTCCTATTCATCATATTTTGGCAACTATTAGACAATTATATTCAGCTTAGGAAGGACCTCTAGCAATAATAAGGCTTCAAACTATCTCAACCTACCATTTCAACTACCAGAGAACCTTCCCAAGCTGCATGATATTGTTTTAATATAGCTAGAATGATATATATATAACACGTCGCTGGTACTCGAGGGTTTAGCGAGATATTTGTATTAACTTAAATAATTAGCTATTATATATATTTTTAGTGTCCTTGCTAGACTTCCATCAGGCTTAACAAGTATCCCTAAGGTCCCCCTTAGCGATACATTTGTGATTTTTGTTGTAGAAAAATACCAACTTCAAAGGCCAGTTCCTCTTAAATTGCAGGTTCACTATCGCTCGCCAGGAAAACATTGATACCTAAATACCACCAATGGTCTTGAAATCACCAACGTAATGGGGCAAATGTCTTATATAATCTCAAAACTAATGGGGATACACATGAGGGAGAAGGGGTTCCAGAACACCCCCTTAATTGGAGTATATATAATGTAGCCTGTCCGACAGAACTCAACCAATTAACCCCTTGAGGATTATGACGTGTTTTGACAGTTGATGGTTGATTTTAATAGGCGATTGTATTCAGATTAGGAAAGCTATTAGAAAGTCAGAGGGCTAAATGAGATTGCCTTCACCCTTTTGATGCCCACAGATCCTTCCTAAGTTGCATAAACTCATCTAATAACAAATATAATAAGCTGTCAAAATGCGCCATAATCCTCAAGGGGTTAATACAGTTTAGATACATGATATGTCTTTCCCATTAGATTAACCTTTCAGCACGATGACGTAATTAATATTCAATTTGGGTGATCACTAGATATTTCATTTAGTATATAATTTACCTCCAGGATACAAAGGAATAAATTCTATCTCAATATATCTTCTGCATAACATAGGGCTCTCTTAAACTGCATACAATATTCTAGGATAGCCAGTATAAAATGGTTATAAAGCTGTCATCATATTTGAGGGGGTTAATCTAACTTATGTCCTTTATTATAAATACAACAAGAGCTGCAAATAAAACATGACCTACGAAAGCGACCCATGGCGCACGCGCAAATTTGCAAGAGTACACCAAGTTTTAAGTCAGTAAAGTTTGGCACACAGCGTCAACCAGTCTCAAACATAACCACACGTCAAACAGCCCAACTTTATCTCGCAACATGGACACTGCGAGAAAAATTCCTGAAACAATGCAAAGGTGCACAAGTTAGTCCTAGCTGGTATCAACTTTAACCTGGACAAAAGAAAACCAAGGGCCAAAATCTACCAAGACCTTCATCCTTCCACCAAGATAAGTTCATCAGCAAAGATATAACCGTCAGAAGAACAGGTCTTATTTCACGTCCCATTGCCGTCTTTACAGTAGAGTCTAGATGGAGAGAAACGTCTGTAGGTTGATTACGACATAGGAGGGGTGCGATGATGTAAGACAAAAATAGGAAAAGAATGAAGATTGTTATCGGAATCATATTTATTATCGCCATCGTCTTGTGGCCGTATAAGTGGATAAAAAGGTGCTCTGTGTGTATTAGTTACCGTAGGTAGTATTTAAAATAGGACTTCAGAGGTTATCAACCCTTTTGCACTATTATGCCAGCACACTGTAAGTCAAGAATAGCGTCCGGACTGGATCCCCTTTTCGAGAGATCCAATCTCGTGTGTGTGTGTATTATGCCAACATAAATATTTATTTTGTTATCTTGGCAACAAAGAGGTCTCCGTTTAAAGCGATACTGCAGTAGTTACACTTCATCGTCTTTATTAGACCAAAAATATTTTATGTTTAGGAATGGTGCATGTTATCTATGGTATACTAGCCTCAATAAAGCGAACATAACTTAATTGCGCAAATATTGGTCATCGATCTAATATCTACAACAATTTAGAATTATTATATTGCATGCAGGCAACGTTTAGTATGTTATGCACCTTGATTATATGTTATAGTATATTTATACGGTAACAAACCTCTCATCTGTTCTAAACCGAGGCAATAATTATGATATGTATATATATGAAACTGGCACTTCAATTAATCTCTCTTACTGCGTTTAAATACTATTATGCTATATGGCGATTATGTAAGCAAGTTTACTGTAATGGTTAGACTAACTGAGGGAATGTATTTTTCATGTTCCTCAATACTGCATGTTCCTCAATTTTGTTCAATAGATTTGACCATACAAAATTGTGTACGGTATACCCACTGAAAGTACATGAGATCTGAACTTTGAGATAAAATAATATGTCACTGGATATGACGTAATGTGTAGAGCATACCGGCAATATATTGTGTGTAAATTGGAATTGAACTTGATTTGGGTGCTGAGCCTCAGACCATGTGCCTTATGTTATGCTACATTATACTATATTTTCATACTAGCAGTTGAAGAGAATAAGAAAGTATACAGAGAGTGGTTACTTAGTAGGGGTAGGAGAGACAGAAAAGGGAAAGGTACTTGGATATCAAAGAGAGTGGTGAAGAAAGGAGTAGATGAGGAATTTTGGAAGGAATTTAGGTGTAAAGTGGAGAGATTGTAAGAAACTGTTCTGGAAAGAGGTCAAGAAAGTCAGGGAGGGTACCAAGAGAGGTAGTGAGGGTGGTAACGATAAGAATGGGCGAGTGCTAGCAGAAAAGCAAGAGAGAGTAGAGAGATGGAGAAAGTACTTCAATGAATTGTTGAACGTAGGGCATGAAACGCCAGCACACATAGTTGGATGGGATATGGGAGGGAGAAGAAGAGAAGTAGTGGAGGATAATAATATAATATAATAATATACTGTATATATATAATAATATAATATAATAATATACTGTATATATATAATAATATAATATAATAAATATAATATAGGTGGGAATCAGGTCAGAAGTGTTAGAGGCCTTGCACATATTGAAGATGGGAAGAGCATCAGGGATAGATGGAGTGTGTGGGGAAATGCTGAGGTATGGTGCTGAGATAGTGATTGAATTGGTATGGCATAATGTCTAGACTAGCATGGGAGAAGGGATGTGTGCCTGAAGACTGGAAGACAGGCATAATATTCCCCCTGCATATGGGTAAAGGGGAGATAGGAGTGTCTGGTAATCACCAGGGGATATCTCTCTTAAGCACAGTACACTGTAAACAAATCATGTTGGTTTTACAGATTTGCTCTGTAAATTGACAGACATTTTTCTGTATACATAATTTACAGTATTTTTTTGTGTATAATTTACAGATTTGGTTTAAGTTGCTCAATTACAGATATACTATAAACACCAAATGAGGAGGAGCACTTTATTGACAACGTTTCGCAGAAAGCTTCTTCAGGTCACTAACAGACGCTAGGTCCTTGAACGCCTTCAGTATCCGTCATGACAGGTGGGGGAGGGGGATATGTAGGACCCCCCCTCCCCCTATTTTCCGCCTCCCCCACTTGTCATGACGGATGCTTAAGGCGTTCAAGGACCTAGCGTCTGTTAGTGACCTGAAGAAGCTATCTGCGAGAAACTTTGTCAATAAAGTGCTCCTCCTCATATGGTTTTTATATTCATGCTGTCAACTTTTCTAAGTTATTTCAACATACAGATTTACTGTTTTTAAAAGAAGACATTTCTGTAAAATTCAAAGAAATATCTGTATTTTCATTAATCTCCCTCGAGTCTTCAGTTTACAGTTTCTTTCTGTAAATTATTATAGATTTTCGTCCAGTTTCTTATTCTCAGCCACCATGTCTGTTTACATCTGAAATTTGAACCAAGAGGAAAGATTCAGCTCCTAACTTGTGAAGCTTTTTTGTGGGATTATGCAACATTTGACCTTCACCATGGGTCCTGTGGACTGTGGGTGACTCAGTGGTGGTGATGGCGATTAAAGTAAGGCTTGTCAAAGGCAGTGTCTAAGAGAAACATGCCAAGCATGTCAAAAGATCTTTTTCCTGTATCAGTGGAAATACTCAAAGAAGACAATGCTATCACCACCAGGGATCAGCTGTAGGAGGTTTTTCAGACTGATGTAAGAATATGTGATGGGTGTGATGGTTAAATGAAGCTCACAATGATTTCTGTATTATGTTGATACAAGGTTTTTAGTGGAGTGTCATCGATGTGGTGCAATGATTTATGAGAAAAAACCTAAAGCTTCAACTACAAGCAGCACTGATAAGAAAACTCCCTTACAAAATAACACTAGTTTAGTTTATCATGGTAATAGTACCAGTAACAATAACTACCTATTGAAAGAAGCACTTACAAAATACAGAAACAGTAACCCATCCTACTTAATGCAGCCTGTGGTTTATTTGTCAGTGCGTTTCAAAGTTTTATTAGTTTTAGTAAGGGCTGTGTTATCGGCGTATCACTGCACACGGTTACGTTCGCGTCTAATTTAACCAATTTTGTCCCCAAAATTAAGGCATAAACCATCTAAATATCCTTATTACCTAGTATTATTAGTGGGGTCTGTCGCACCCACACTCACACTAATTGGCTAATCAGTGGGGGTGGCAATCTCCAGTTTCATAATAATACTAGGTTAGGTTAGGATATCTTAACCCTTTTACTGCGGTTGATGTACACCCAGAACTGAAAGTCCCTGCATAGGGTTTACCCCCTTCTCCTACTACCCCAGAAGGTAGGAACGGGGTGGGCCCTGCCCAGTCCCCCTTACTACTCCTACCCCAGGCAGAAGGGGCGGGCTGGTGGCAGTCCATCACCCCTTACTTCCCCTACCCTATAATGGAGAGATTAAACAAGCAGGGCCCCCACTCACACCCTACCCCAACCCCACACAGGAGGAAACTGACGATTACAACCATTGTTTTCCACGAACACAGAATAAAGTAACCTTGCAACGAGGCCGAGACCATGTCAGTAATTGGTAATCTATATATATTCTATATATGCCAGAACAATGTTGCAATAAATTATCTGATTTTACAGAATGAAGATCATTTACACTATCTGTCACCTATCCGTAGCTTGACACACAAACATTTATGAATTATGTGTAATTGGTATTCTATCATGTTTGTATTTATAATGTAAATTTCCAATACCATCACCCCTTCTAGTTATTTTAAAAATTATTGTATTCACCCGTGGCCAACCCTTCGGGGATCACGGCGTCAGGCAATAGATAGATAGATCGATAGTATTCTCCCACCCGCTCAATATGCATTGGTATTTAATGGATTTGCATATTGAAATGGTAATCTTGTAATTACCTCTGAAGAGATGTTGGAACTAACTAAAAAACATATTGTATGGATTACTTAATTGATTATAAGTGGTATATTCATTCAATGCTCGATCCGATCCGTGGTTAGGCTTTTTGGTGCATATTCGAGAATATTAACACTTTCTCTCTCTCTCTCTCATATACTGTATATATATATATATATATATACCGGTATATATATTATTATTATTTTTTGTTTTTCTATACTTCAACTACTCCCTCTCGGGCATAGGCTGATAGCCTTTACACTCTACCGCTGAATACGGTGAGGCCAGTGAGGTCTTGTTCCAGTTTAGTGGGTGAGACATGCGAAGCACCTATTCACGGCTCGAACCCAACTCCATCTCCGAGGCTGCTTCGCCCCTGCGCTTCACAGTTTCACTCCCCAGGCTCGGACCCTCACTCTCAGAATGCCACCTATTGAGCAATTAACTCACTAGGCATTGCCCCCCTATAGCATATTTTGAATATGGGAATATTCATACAGTGCTATTTTAATCAGGGAACAATGAGGGTATTTTGTTTTGGCATTTCGGTGTGCTGTGGTAATGCACTGAAACTAGGTACAGCACAAATTCCATCCCAATAATATCTTCCCATTGACATATTGGGATTCGAACCCGGGTCCATTGGATTACCAGTCCAGTGGCAAGACCACTCTGCCACACCTCCCCTATATATATATATATATATATATATATATATTAATTGCCATTTTAATGTATTACAATGTTCACTGCAGTCATTCATTTTTTTTGGAGGGGGGGGGGGGGCTATCAAAAAGGTATTTCATATGTTTTTTCCACCAACCAACTTTACTTCTAAACTCAAATCATGAAATCAACAAATACATGTGACAGTCCAGGGATTCGAACCTAGGATGCTCACACCGAAATGCAGTGCATTTATGCATTACGCTATGAAGACAGTTTTGCAGACTTCAACGAGGTATGTCATAACTTTATAACAAACTAGACATCTACTTATCTTTTCGCGGATATATCATAATGAGGAGAGCATTATATCCGCGTAGCAACTGATAGTGAAATTATTGAAAACTCACTTCCCAAACAGTCTCACAGATACGATATTAACTTAGCACTCTAGTGTTGTTTTAATTATACTGAACTTTTTCGAGTATATGTCATCTATATGATTAAATACATAATTTTCATAATCGCTTTTTATTTGGAACGATGAGTGTATGCTCAATGCATACTATGCAATTACGAAATAAAAGTTCAGTAATAGCTATTCACCATCAATCCTACCTAAAATTGACAGTTATATTTTATCAAATATTAAATGCAAGGTAATCGGTAAGAAAATGCTTATCTAATTCCTGCTATAGAATCTCTCTCTCTCTCTCTCTCTCTCTCTCTCTCTCTCTCTCTCTCTCTCTGAAAATGTTGTCTCGGTTCTTAACCCATTGCTTCGGCTATGTTTGGGCTATTTAGGGCATATTCAGGCAATCATCATCCTATGATTGGCCATGATGATAATGTGTTCACGAGTTAACTGTATCAACTGTACATATATTTGATGGTTTCATTGTTGTATTGGCGTATGGGTTCATTGTTGTATTGGCGTATGGGTTCATTGGTGTATTGGCGTATGGGTTCATTGGTGTATATGGTTTCGCATTGAGATTTTGGGTTATTCATTCCTGTAGATGTATGAATCCCTTGATTTAAGACTTAGGCTATTGCTTCATATATAAATGTTCCAAGACAAGTACTGTGTATAGTAGATCTAATAAGCCAAGATTACATTGATGTAATTGTGATCACTAATGAATATATTATTTATATATGTGTTAGATATTCATGGGTATTCACCATTATTAGTTCATGTATTATAAAATATGATTAGTGTGTATATGTAATTT
Source organism: Paralithodes platypus (assembly GCA_032716605.1). Classification (NCBI taxonomy): domain Eukaryota; kingdom Metazoa; phylum Arthropoda; class Malacostraca; order Decapoda; family Lithodidae; genus Paralithodes; species Paralithodes platypus. Next base: position 13,414,469 of record CM064579.1, read on the forward strand.
GGTTCAGTTATGACTCCAGGAGTCGTTTGTTTCGGACTTATAATTTAGCGCTTGTCACAAGTCATTTGTTTATATTGCTCCGCATGTAGGTGAGTTGTTCCTTTTCTTCATTTCTTCTTTCATAAGTTCGCAGCTTGTCGTGGGTGTTGGCGGGGTCACGGAGCTACCTTGGTGTTGTGTCAGTAATTTTCGCTATTTATTTGTTAATGGTTCCTGGTATATTGTCTTATCAATTTACCTTATTGTTGTGTTTGAAACTTACAACATTATTGATTTAACATCTAGAATTTAAGTTTCAGGTTTGTTGTGATGTAGACTAGTCATAGATAATATATAATTATCAATGCTAGTATACTAAAAGACTTGAGCGTAAAACTTGTGATCATTTAGTTATTAAAGTTTCCTCGCCATATCCACATTCCAGTATTTGCGGTGTCGACTGTACCCTTTCGTCTGCCATGGTTCCCGAGGGTGTCTGATTGTTAATGCGATTCACTTAGGTTTATGGAAGGGCCATAATGTAAGTAAACTTCTTATTGTACCTTGTTAAGTGATATCAATATTTTCCTTGCATGTAAAACTTGTCGGGTCTATTTGACATTGATTATAATTAGGATTAACATGCATTAAGTAGTAATTCGTTATCAGGCCATTGTTAACTTTACAATAGTCTAATTTAGTCTCTTCTTAATTTTGTAAAGCCTTTAGTGAACATTGATTTAGGGAATTGTTAGTGTGGTACCCTGCAGTGAAAGGCGTCTTTATAAACTCAATGATTTGGACTAGTGTTGTACGGTCGAGCTAATAAGTTGCGTATCGGGTGTCATTGTGATTGGCTCGCTGTGTTGTCTGTCAAGTGTTGGATGGGTTGGTTGAGTGTGGGACTATACTTTTATATCGCAATTGATATGAATAAATCTAGTTATATGTTGCTGATGCCAATTGTTGGTCAGAATATGATTGGTGACGATGCATCGCTTATTAGGCCGATTGTGCACAGATGTATTTAGGTATTTATTCGTACTATGAAGAGTTAATTTATCTATAGACCGAGTGTTCTGGTGTATTAGGTACTCCCTTAGCATTTACTTGGTTTGCGTATTTGTCACATTACTTGTTAAGAGATCATTATTATTTATTGGGTTACTATTTACCTTTTGTACAGTCGTGGTCATGATTTCTTATTGGCCCTGTGAGGCGTGAGGTAAATTGAGTCTTGTCAATAGCCTAGGACTTTAATCTTGGGTTTGGGCATTATATCGGTATAGTTCGACAGTGTAGCTTTCTCGTACCTCCTAAGTTTGTCCAACTATTCTGGTTCATGACTGTACTTTGGTGGTTTTGGGCTGTCTACTTCTAGACTAGGTAGTGTGAAAATGAAGCATGTATATTTAGAACAGTGGAATTTATTGTATTGATATTTCAGGTTGAAGCTTTTCGAATAAAGACTGCAACTGCCCTTGTGTTTCCTGGTGAATCCTACACTGAATGATAAATCAAGCATCTGCATTAAAGAACTGTATTCTGCCAAAAACTAGGCGAAAATAGCTTCAAAATGAGACCAGAACGGGCCCCGTACGTGGTCTGGTTCACCCGCAGCGGTCCCAGTGAAACGCGGGAAACCCGCTATTTGGTAGCACTCGCTCGCTTGGTTACACTGTTGAGAGAGACCGAGAGAGAGAGACCGAGAGAGAGAGAGAGACCGAGAGAGAGAGAGAGACCGAGAGAGAGAGAGAGACCGAGAGAGAGAGAGAGAGACCGAGAGAGACCGAGAGAGAGAGAGAGACCGAGAGAGAGAGAGAGAGAGAGAGACCGAGAGAGAGAGAGAGACCGAGAGAGAGAGAGAGACCGAGAGAGAGAGAGAGAGACCGAGAGAGAGAGAGACCGAGAGAGAGAGAGACCGAGAGAGAGAGAGAGAGAGAGAGAGAGACCGAGAGAGAGAGAGACCGAGAGAGAGAGAGAGAGACCGAGAGAGAGAGAGAGAGACCGAGAGAGAGAGAGAGACCGAGAGAGAGAGAGAGACCGAGAGAGAGAGAGAGACCGAGAGAGAGAGAGAGAGAGAGACCGAGAGAGAGAGAGAGACCGAGAGAGAGAGAGAGAGAGAGAGAGAGAGAGAGAGAGAGAGAGAGAGAGAGACCGAGAGAGAGAGAGAGAGAGAGAGAGAGAGACCGAGAGAGAGAGAGAGAGAGAGAGAGACCGAGAGAGAGAGAGAGACCGAGAGAGAGAGAGACCGAGAGAGAGAGAGAGAAACCGACCGACCGACCGACCGACCCGCGCGAGACACAGTGTACCTCAGTGAGCCGCTCGCTGCTCTGAGGGATGGAGGTGGGCCCCTCACGCTCCCGCCCACTGACACTCTATTTTTACGGTTTTTACAGGCTTTTAAAGCCTGGAAATTGCTGTAACTTGCCAGGACGTTCCAGAACGTCACCCGCAGCGAAAGGGTTAAGGGATACCAACAGATTTTTCATTTACTTTTGTAATTATTATTTTTATTGATTCTACATTAGCAAACATCTATTATTAACGTTAATCTTTAGTGCAAGTTAATCGGTATCAATTATATTAATAGTATAACTGAATAGTTAGGGTCATAGGATTTATCCTGCATAATGTTGGCAGGCCTGAACTGTAATAACTGTTGTTCCAGTAGTAGCAGAGAAGTTGGTAAAAAGCTCTATATGAAGATCCATACTAATCTCAGCCTAATGTCAGAAAGCAATAAGGGTTAAACGAGACTCAAACTATGCAAGTATGTAGTTCGGGGGAGGAAAGGTGATAGTTTGGCAGACGACACAGGAAAATCGGCTTTAGAACACCATGAATAGAGACGCATTTAGTATCAAAGTTTAAAGAACGTTACCAGCTACTCTAAATATACCAATAACTCATGAGGGAAATGCTTTACCACAAATGTTTGCCTCGATGTTAATTAATTGTTCAATATATATATATATCCGACGTGAGATATGTCTACCATTTGCTTACTACTGCTTATTATAGTGATATATGTTATCATATCTGTTATATATATATATATATATTATATAGGGTCTATATATACAGTATATATACTCTCTCTCTCTCTCTCTATATATATATATACAGTATATATACAGGTATATACAGGTATATACATATATATACATGTGATTTTACAGTATTAAGTTATGCACGAAATATAATACTGTAGGTCTATGCAGTTTGCTATATTTAGTAACCCACTTCCTTGATAATATTTTCCCATAGGTGGTATACACCGAGACACCATAAAATACAATAATTCATTACTAGATTATACTGCTTTACATTACTACCAAATACAATAATTCATTACTAGATTATACTGCTTTATAATACTACCAAATAGCAAACATGGCAAATTGTTATGCTGTCAAATGTAAAGCGAGTAGCTATTGTATTATTGTGTATAATTTCTACATGGTAATACATGTAGGCCTATAACAAATCATATATTAAACCTCTGAGAATCGATGACACTCTTCTCTTCTGCTTTATGGCTATTATTAGACAATGTAATTCAGATTAGTACATTATTTCACATTGGTCCTTCCTAAGCTGCATTTATTCGTCTAATTATAGCCAGGATACACAATCAAAATGCGTCAAAACCGTCAGAGGGTAAATTAATGAAGGTAAACACGATACCAATTACTTATGAAATTGATAATGGTGTGTGTGTGTGTGTGTGTGTGTGTGTGTTTGTGTCAACCTCCTGTCTGGCATTGGGGTGGGGTGTAAGTGTGCGTGGGGGGGGGGGTAGTTTGTTCTCTTCATGGGTGGGGAGGGGAAGGAAGGGGTGACAGACAGGCACACCCTGCCCCTTCCGCCTGGGGTAGGAGTAGTAAGGGGGACTGGGCAGGGACCACCCCGTTCCTACCTTCTGGGGTAGTAGGAGTAGGGGGTAAACCCTATGCAGGAACATTCACTTCTGGGTGTACATCCACGTCTTGGAAATATCCTGGAATTATTAACCCATTAAAGCCTGTGGAGACGAGTGAAAGACCGTGGCAGCCGCGACACTGACTCGTATACTTCACGTGTCGCGAGATATATTCAGTGTTGCAAAAGGCAAATGCAGCAGAACATTGTTAATTATTGCAAATATTGCTGATGTCTCCTGTAACACTGTAGCTTTTTATTTTATTTTTTATATTCCAACTACTCCCTCTCGGGCATAGGCTGAGAGTCTGTACATTCAACCGTACATTGAACGGCGAAGCCCGTGAGGTCTCGTTCCAGTCTAGTTAGTGAGACATGTGAAGCACTTTGAGATACAACCAGCCCCCGATATCTTGCCTTCGCAAGATGCACAGTTGCCCATCCACAGCTCGAAGCAGCCACATCTCTGAAGCTGCTTCCCTCCAGTGCTTCACTGATTAACCACCTAGAATCAGACCCTCACTCTCAAAACGCCACCTATTGAGCAAATAACTCACTAGGTATTGCCCCCCTGTATCATATTTTGAATATGGAAGTATTTATACAGTGCTATTTAATCAGGGAACAATGAGGGTATTTATTTGGCGTTTCGGTGGGCTTTGTGGTAATGCACTGACAGTAGGTACAGCACAAATTCCATCCCAATAATATCTTCCCATTGATACATTGGGATTCGAACCCGGGACCATTGGAATACCAGTTCAGTGGTATAACCACTCCACCACACCTCACCTACACCTACGTAAGCTACAGAGCTCGTTCTTGTGTCATTTGAAAGCTCTTTTCTTTTAGTTTATTACTGCAAATATTTCATTTCAGTCAAGCACTTGTTTGAGCAATCAGGAAATACTGAATGAGCCCTAATATATTGAAAAATCCCCCACACTGATAGGGTAAAAGTTAAATTTGACACAAATGTAACTGTGTTTTAAGTGATGCACCCAATAACACAACCTTTACCCATGTTCTTAACAATATTGAAAATCTAATAATGGTAAAATGTTACAAAACTAGGCTAGTGATCCTTTAATTATTTGTTTTCTTCTAAAACTGAAGGCTTTGTATAGGTTATTTGAGTTGTTCCTGAGTGTGATTTGTAGTTTGGATTAAATACATTTTCTATCCCAACAATCTAGGTAATAGTTTGAGAATGTGGAGTTTTGCGTGGGGAAGAAAATAGGGGTAGTATTACAGTATAGTGAATATATTGGCTCTGATATGGGTAGGAGTTGTGTTAGCGGATGTATCGTCACTTTGATTATGTTGCGCTCACAGGTACGATATATATAGTTAGGTTAGATTTGTATTTACTTTTTCCTATGTGGATGAGGGATACAAAAGACAATGTATTAGGTCTATATACCTATTGCCAGACACCATGATCCCCGAAGTGGTGGCCACAAGTAAGTCACCCCCTTGCATCTTTGTCCAATGTCAGCTGATGCCCCTCCCATCCAACACCGCTTTCATGCATATACCTCTCAACTCCATCCTTCCACCTCACTCTCAGTCTGCTCTCCCTCTCTGTCCTTCCACCTCACTCTTTGTGCATATTCTTAGTCAGTCTCTTGTTTCCCATGCATTCCACATAGCCAAACCATCTCAAGGTGTTCCTTTTCACTCTTTCCAGCACATCCACATCCACACCACACTGCTCTCATACTTTCTCATTCGTCTGTCTATCCCACCATGTAACTCCACAAGCACTTCTCAAGTAACTCATTTCCACCCCTCTCACTCTTGATTTCTGTCTCTCCAACAGCGTCCGTACTTCACTCCCATATTTCAGTGTAAGGATTACCACATGGCATCTGGTAATAGGTAAATAGATAGATTTTCATGTTGATTAAAGATCTACTGAACACTATTCAATTTTGTCTGTAAGCACTCTTTCCATTAACATTCCCGTTCTTAAGTTGCATTTTATACTGTTATACCAAAGGAAAAGGTAGCCGGCCATGGTAACCAGCTACCCGCAGACCTCGGGAAATACCAGGGCGACTTCAGCCGACCTCCACACCAGAACCGGACACACACCTACAGCCAGGGGCACAGACGACAGGCTCAACACAAATCAAACCCTGTACGGCACCAGAATCACCAGAGGCATCGTCGACCATTGGGGCGGCATAATAACGAAGCCCGTCCTTTAACCGTTCTCTCTCAAGCAGAACGGGGGAAATATAGAAAAGTCCCCCCGAAGACAGGTGTACCAACCCCCCACCAACACCTAGCCAGAACTACTTCTTGGAGAACCAGCAGGCGGTAACACGGCCCCATATCTACAGGAGTGACGTCACCACCACCAGCCGACCCTGGGTTAGCCGACGGCCAGGTCAACACGCCAATCTGCAAGGTGCACCCCATACACTCCACAGGCCCCCCCATCAGGCAGCCCTTCCAGCGTAAGAACCCCATTCAGCGCTGTGATGAGGAAAAGCAAGTCAGAGAAATGTTAGATGTAGGACTAGTGAACCCCTCCACCAGCCCTTGGTCTTCACCCATCGTGCTAGTAAAAAAAAGACGGCTCCCTGCGGTTCTGCGTCGATTGAATAATGTAACGATTAAAGACGCTACCCCCCCTGCCACACATGGAGGGAGCATGATTTCTACTCTCGGCTTGCAAGCTGGGTATTGGCAGGTACCAGTATGTCCTGACTACCAACAAAAAACTGTTTTTTCTTCAAGCAGCGGCAGACACTATGAATTTAACATACTACCTTTCGGCCTATGCAATGGCCCCGCTACTTTTTCCCGAATAATGGATTCCGTCTTGCAAGGCCTCACCTGGGAAACATGCCTATTGTATCTAGACGACGTCATCGTTTTCGCCAACTCATGGAAAGAGCATCTAGCCCGCCTCACCGAAGTTTTTGTTGCGGATACGACGAGCCGAGTTAAAATTAAAACCTTTAAAATGTACCCTGGGATGTGACTCCGTTCCTTACTTAGGCCACATTATCTAAAAAAATGACATTTCACCCAATCCGGACAAACTTGCTGCGATCCGGAAAATTTAACCACCGCAATAAGTTAAAGGCGTACGATCTTTCCTCGGATTAGCCTCCTACTACAGGCGTTTCGTGAAAGGCTTCGCGTCCATTGCCAAACCCTTACATGAGTTGACGCATAAAGACGAGATATTAGTTAGGACCGAGCCCCGCCTGAATGCATTTAACACACTCAAAGATGCCCTCACTTCGGCCCCAGTAGTAGCTTTCCAAGATTACAGTCCACCATTCCGCTTGTATACAGACTTATCTTTAACAGGTATCGATGCCGTACTAGCTCAAATCACAGATAATAAAGAAAACATTGTAGCATGCGCCAGCCGCACATTGACCCAAGCCGAAACAAACTATGTCGCAACAAAAAGAGAATGTTTAGGACTAGTATGGGCACTGCAACATTTCCTGTCATACCTATTGGGTGCAAAGATCACCATCATTATTACAGACCATCATGCTTTACAGTAGCTCTGGACGTCTCAAACCACGAAAGCATTAATAATAAGGTGGCGGGAGACATTAGCAGAGTTCAATTTCGAGACAACTTATAGACCAGGGAAACTACACACGAATGCCGACACACTATCTCACCTAAACACGTCCCTCCCTTGCCCCAGGCCGCGCCTTGTCTTACCCCCCCCCCCCCCCCCCGGAACCGCGCCTGTCATGTCTATAGCCAGCATCTCCACGTGGGACATAGAAAACAAACCCGACTTGCTACTGCCAAACATGGCTTCCACTCTCACTCGAATAGGGGATTCATTATATACCGACTCCGACCACATTGTGTTAAGCCCCAACGAGGCAAAGAAAACATTCACATTCCTTCACGGCGGCAACGCCATGCAATTGGGCTGTACAAAACTGTTGCAATCATTCAAAATGACCTACTGGACCACCCACCCTAACCCCCTTGCCAAAACAACAGTAGAATCCTTCCTTGCCTGCACGGGCGGTAAAGACACATCACGAACCTCAGGCCTATCTGGCACCATCACTGCCTCCTTGCCCTGGCAACTCCTATTCCTTGACACAGTAGGCCCCCTTCCCTATTTAACTTGTTTCTTTTTATCTTCACATTTGTAGACACATATTCAAGATTCCTCATTGCAATCCCCGTCAAATATCACAGCGCAAACCACTTGCCGGTGCAATACTGAATCATGTTTTCCCCAATTTCGGCCTACCTCAGGCCTTACACATGGACAACACGCTGGAATTCTCTGGCGAAATCTGGGCATCCCTGTCAAAAATTAGGCGTAACTTAATTTCACATTCGTCCCCTTACTGGCCTAAGGGCAACGCCGTATGCAAAAAAAGTCACAGGAGCATCAATAACCAAATACGTACAAGGCTCCTTGCCCATTTAAAATAAATAAAATAACGAATGCGTATCAAGTAGTCATCAACTACCACGGAGAGACTAGAATATTTTGGAATCGCCATGTTAGAAAGGTACACATTAGCGACACGAAAGAACAAACACCCACGCCATACCCACAGCCCACATTTAACCCGGCCGGGTTACCCGCGCCACCCCCTCCCTCATACCCACCACACACACTTCCCCCCACACCTCCCGACCAATTTCAACCTCACTCACATCAATTCCAATTCCCACCCCAACCACCACAACCTGCAGTTCCCCCACCTTTCCCCAGACACCTACCATCACCACAACCTCCAACCCCTCCACCTCCCCCCATTAAAAAACCTCCAGGTGCACCACCACGCAACCCACCATCAACCGCCAAACCTCAAACACCCCTACCCCACGCCACTAACCAACCCCACCCTCTCCGTCCACATACTCTCCCTACTACCCAAGGTCAACCTCACACATCCCCACCCCAAAAACCTCCCACCTTCTTACTCCCACCCCCTAAATCACCTACCACCTCTACACCTTCTCCACCCACCACAGACATCCCACACTACTACCTGACACCGTACAAACCCCAATAACTTCACAACCCACCCAAAACCTTCCCTAAAATCAAACCACATCTCCACAAAACCCACAAAATCAACCCCCTCTTCCTAACCCTACCACCCATGACTTTCAAACTTCGTCACATAATGCACCTTGCAGCACCCTACCTATTGAAACCACTTTCTATCCCACCTACCACACCACAACCCCACTACAACCTCCTAAGATGCTCATAACTATAACAATCACTCGCTTGGGCAGTCTCGTACCCCCCAGACAGATTAGGAATTAACTGTACTTTTGCGTCCCCAGCGATTGATAAAAGGGACCCACACAGGTCAGAGGTCACCAGTTACCTGCACCATAACACACCGAGCACACCTAGAGGAGCCTCAGAAGTCCCAAACATGCTGATCCGTTATGTTTTGTGGACCTCAGTAGAGGGAAAGAAGTGGCGCCTGAGGCTTCCAGATCAACTACTGGAGATACTATAATTTACCAGCCAGTCCACAGTACTCACCATCGTCAGGAGGGACAGGCCCTGTAATGACTTCACCTGCCACTGGTATTACTTCGTCCAACACATGTAGCCCTTCGTCGTCCCGGCTTCAGAGAAGAAGTTCTTTCTCCAGCCACAAGGTCGTGACTTTTGTACAGGAGAATTTGGTGTTATATCGAAGGAAAAGGAAGCCGCCCATGGCAACCAGCCACCCACAGGCCTCGGGAAATACAAGGGCGACCCCAGCTGACCTTCACACCAGAACCGGACACACACCTACAGCCAGGGTCACAGACGACAGGCTCAACCCAAATCCAACCCCGTACGGCACCAGAATCACCAGAGGAATCGTCGACCATTGGGGCCGCATAATAATGAAGCCCATCCTTCAACCGTTCTCTCTCAAGTGGAACGGGGGAAATATAGAAAATTCCCCCTGAAGACAGGTGTACCAACCCCTCACCAACACCTAGCTGGAACTACTTCTTGGAGTACCAGCGGGCGGTCATACAGCCCCATATCTACAAGAGTGGCGTCACCACCACTAGCCAACCCAGGGTTGGCCGACGGCCAGGTCAACCCCGCCAATCAGGAAGGAGCATCACCTGTAGAGTGAACGTGGGAGGGGATACGTAAACAGATACTGAAGGCCCTACCATTGTTATCCCCCCTTCCGCCATCACCAGAGCGACAAGGACCTATGTCAATGCTTAGAAGGGCCAAGGGCGCACTTTTTCCATGTAGCCAAGCCGGGCCTAGGAAGACCTAAGGAGTCAACATGTACTCAGACCAGGTTAGGAAAGGTATTTCACCCTTCCTTTGAGCTGAGTGTCAATGACCTCCCTTGGTGCTCCGAAAGCCCAAAGTCTCAGTGTGGTAGAAAATAAGGAGTATTCAATATCTCCTGGTCCTCTGTCAGTTTCACTGCCGAAACCATTTTTGGACGTAAAAGTACTTTCTGTCTCGATAAGCCTCACTGCTGAGATTATCCGTGGTCTGTCTATCAGATCCTCTCGTAATGTAAACTTGCATTAGATTAGTCTTAGTTCTAAGTCAAACCTTCAGTACACTATCAGAATTAATCTCGCCATCTTATGAGTAGATTCTCACATGCCGGAATGACCAGTCATTCATCTAGCCACTGCCTACTCATATATAGGTAAACTCTGCCTTACCTTGTATCTTTTTCTAGTCCAGCTAGGAACCTCGTTCATTTAACCACACACGAGCATCATTCTTATATTATTTAACATATATCTTCTTTGTCTAATTCTGTGTATGTCGTGTATATATTATTGTCCTAGTTCTGATTCGTACAGGTAAATAAAATACAGTGAATACCTAATTGCTACCATTTGACCTTGCTATGTGTAACCTCCTTAAGGTGACCCTCAGGAAAATAAAATTCCTAATAATTATTGTTATGTCATGTTGTGACTCTTATGCCCTATATCTTCAATCCTGTAATTACAATAAATGTGTGAAAACCTAATTCGCCTACTAATCCAATACCTCTCCCTTTAGCAGTTTAGGACACCCATACAAACAGTCTAGTTTACGCGGCCCTCACTCCTCAACATCAAATAACGAGGGCGGGTATCTTACATACGTTGCATTGGATTGGTACTTTAACTCCTTGGCTGCGGGGTGTTTTGGGCTATTTAGGGCATATTCAGGCACTCCTGAATGATGAATCAAGCATCTGCATTAAATGAACTGTATTATGCCAAAAACTAGGCGAAAATAGCTTCAAAATGAGACCAGAACGGGCCTCGTACGTGGTCTGGTTCACCCGCAGCGGTGCCATAGAAACGCGGGAAACCCGCTATTTGTTAGCACTCGCTCGCTTGGCAACACGGTTGTGAGAGGCAGGGAGAGACCCGCGCGAGACACAGTCTACCTGCGTGGGCCGCTCGCTGCTCTGAGGAACGGAGGTGGGCCCCTCACGCTCCCGCCCACTGACACTCCATTTTTACGTTTTTTACAGGGTTTTGAAGCCTGGAAATTGCTGTAAATTGCCAGGACGTTCCAGAACGTCACCCGCAGCGAAAGGGTTAAGGTTTCATGTTTGGTATCTACCAACACTACCTCACACCACTGGCACCCTATACCTTCTACGCCTTTCATGATGAGTATATAATTATCATCTAGGTGTGGGTCTAATATATTTACAGTATACTCAGCGGTAAGGGAACATGCTTTTGATTGTGGTACAAGCGTGGATTCTAGTAACTTTAGTATACTAGACCATGGCAATAATACAGATTTAAGGATTTTAGAATCCCTTTACATACATAAACAAAAACCGTTATTCAACAACACTGTGTCTGCTGCCCCTCTCAATATATTTTAGGTCGCGAGTGTACTCTGATTTGATGTATTTATTTTATTTGTTTTTGGCATTTGACTAAATTCCCTAGATTTAATAATTTTAATATTTTCCGTTTTTTGTCAATGTATGTGTTTGTTTGATTATGCTTTGATTTATTACTTCACGTAATTTAAAATATGTTTTAATAGTAATTTTCGTTGATTTTAAATTTCACTGATGTCATTATTTAATGACGAAACATTTGGCCAAAATAAAGAAGAAAGATGTAGTTGTTCGTCATATCCCTTGTCCTTTTGTTCATCCTAAGACTTCCGTGCCGTACGACAAAACCTATCTCAGATGTAATTCGCAACCGATATGGACACCCCACGCTCCAGGGGTTCCGAAATTTCGAACATCTATCAAAAAAGTTAGAAAATAGCAGACTAGACCTCCATTTTTTGACATGCTGTAAATCATATAATGTGTTTCCTAAGTTTCTATGTTTTAAACTATACCGTAACAATCTTATCAACTCGCAAAAATACAAGTCATGGCAAAAAGAACTTCTGGATTTAGAAATTGATGAAAAGAAACAAATCAGAGATAACGAACTAACAGTACAAAATGCATACCTGTCACTTAAGAATAGTGTATCGAAGCTTCATTTGTGTTGTTTGAATACATTTGTTAATACAAAATTAGAGACAGTACGAAGAAATTTATCCAAGGTCCATGATAGGAAGTTAAGTAATATTGGTGCTAACTCACGGCTTAGTTCACTAAATCCTAATAAAGTTATCTTCAACTATTATGATGTGACCCTATCTAGTAGACTTAAGTTCTTGCTATCGTTTGGATTAGATTTTTGTTTTCCTGTGTATAAACCTTCATTCTATAAATTATTTTTGGCTTTTGAAAGGGTAACTAATAGATTGAAACGCTGTCAACTTGCTAATGGATTCGATTTTAGTGCAGTTAAACAACTCTTACGCAATGTTGCATTTACAGAGTTTTTTAGCTTCTTGCCTATCAAGGTTTTTTCGCCTATTTTTACTATATCTGACCTACTTTTATTGAAGAATTTAGGTAAAAACAAGGACTTGGTGATTTCTAAACCGGATAAGGGAAAAGGTGTTCTGCTCAATAGGTGGGATTATGTATCGAAAATTAATAATATCTTGAATGATTTAACTAAATTTTCTAAAGTATTGCACACGGACTTGTTTAAACTATTCCTTAAGCTGGAAGATAAAGTTAATCGTATGATAAAGAAATTAGTATCCTTAGGAACGATTTCCGAAGACGATTCAAAGCTACTCAAACCCCATGGCTCCTCCCTTGCTATTCTCTACGGCCTTCCGAAGATACATAAACCAGACCTACCTCTTAGACCTATTATGGCGGCTTATAACACTGCTTCCTTTAAACTCTCTACATTTTTGGTACCTATTTTGTCTCCTCTAACTACCAATGAGTTCACAGTAAAAAATTCATATGAACTATCCGAATCCTTATCCAAGTACAAATTGCCGGCCATGTCTTTTATGTGTAGTTTTGTTATAGTTTCTCTTTTACCAACATTCCCCTAAATCAAACCATAGATCTTTGTACAGACCTATTATTTGAGAACATGGAATCATTCTTGGGAATGAGTAAACTAATATTTAGATCTTTGCTTTCACTTTGTACGAAAGAGTCCTATTTTGTATTTAACAACTTGCTATATAAGCAGATTGCTGTAGTAGGGATGGGTGGCCCCTTATCGTGTACACTCTCGAACATATTTGTGTGGCACTTCGAGAAGATTTGGCTTAACTGTAGTAGCTCATCTTTTTCAAGGAACAGTCATGCTACTTTATGTTTGGATTATATTAATTGCCAACATCATAATATTATATTCACGTCGGAGATGGAAAGTCAGTCAAAGTTGCGCTTCTTGGATTTGTTGATAAAAAAACATAATGGATCTTTTCCTACCTCTATTTTTCGCAAACCTACGTTCACTGGACTTGGAACCAGTTTCTTTAGTTACTGCACTTCCATATTTCGTTTAAACTCCCTCAAAACTCTAGTACATAGAGCGTTTCATTTGTCATCTACATACGAGTATTTCCATAGTGAAATTTCTTTCCTCAAATAATGTTTTCATAAATAATGGCCTTAGTCAATTTTTATTTGATAAAGTAGTCTCAAATTTCTTGAATCCACGTTACCAACATAAACAGGGTATCCCTACTGTAGAGAAGGATATTATCGTATATTTATCTTTTCCATACCTAGGCCAAATGTCTTCTACTATTGAAAGAAATTGATTCATTCATAAAAACACCTTCAAAATAAGTTCCTTCTTTTATTTTAAGGACTAACTGCCGACCACCTTGCGTTCGTCACTTGTTTACTTCTACCAGTGCCCTAGCTGCCAAGCAGGGTCTGACGCTTCTGCATAGTAGCCACGTGCGGGCATGCACGCGCGTCGGCTGCCCAGCCGTTTAGAAACCGGCTGGCAGCAGCCGGCCGGCCGGCTTTTCCTTAGTATATATCGTACGACAATGTAACTAATGTCTGGGATATTCTTATGTTGTTTCACAGCTTGTAGCTGCCCTTATTCTTAACCAACGCATCTTAGTATATTTTATTCTCGATAGTTGATTGTTTCATTATAATATATAAGATGAAAGTCTAGTGAGAGTGGGAGGAGACGAGCGGGAGAGAGAGACCGGCTGGGGGACGTTGCTTCGCGCGGAGAGTCTAGCTAGGGACGAGCCTGATGTGCCACGTGCATTTAATGGCAACGTTAGGCTTAGTTTTGACTCGCGCACGGGGTAGACGATTTTGACCCGGCAACTGTGTTGAGTGTTGCCAAGCCTGGGATGTATTCTGCATGCCTAGTGCGGGGTCCAGACAGATTCAAGACTCAGAGCTCACCTCACTGTCGTACCCTTCGGACCCCCTTGATATCTATCCCTCTCAACCCCACTTAGAAACTTTCTCTTACTTTGTATACCTTCCTTCCACTACTTCACCAATCTATTTAATTATCCCAACCCCTTGATAGACCTTATATCTATTATTGTATTAACGACGAGCTCTCAGATAACTAGATAGGATTTTGGGCCTTATGCAGGGATGTAATTGTTAATGAGACCTAGGAAGCTTTTTTGTTGTCTCATATTTGGTGGTTTCATGCTTGCTAGTGTGTTCTTGTGTCAGGTTAGCAGGGGCTAGACCGGAGGGGGGGCTTTTTGCGATCCTTTAAGTAAAGTCTGCTGGTGCAAGTCCTGTGGACCCGCACAACTTTACTAGGATACCCGTGGGAGTCTGGGGGCATTTTCTTGTCTGTGTCCCTGTGTGTCTAGTGTTGTGTTGTGTGAGGGCCCTTGCCTAGTCCACTCAGCACTGCGCTAGCACGTCTTGCTTTTGTTTTAGGGTCACCAGGAGAGAGTCAGATACTTGCGATCTGAGTCTTTCAAGAGAGCACCCTTTCAATTAGAGTAATTTGGCGCACAGACTTCGGAACGTCCCTAGGCTAGAGCAGGTGGCTCAGCCCGGGTATCCGAAGCCTATATCCTTCCGGCTAGACCTCTGCCACCTGGCAGATTAACAGCTAGGGGTTTATTATCTCTGTATGCTTGTTATTGTGCCACAGTTTACCGTTTGTGTGAGCATTGCGAGTCAGGATGTGGCTTAGAGACTCTGTCCGAGCAGGCTTGCCTGACTAAGAGTGAGAAGCACACCTGTATGTGGTTATGTTGCGAGTTGCTGCCTTTATTTAATTATACCTATGCCATTATACACTGTAGGTCCTATCACTAGTATTTATTCCTGCTTATGAGTTGAGAGTTCTCTAAATCCGTAACGTACTTTCTCTGCTAAGCATCAGATCCTAGAGTAGCCGCATGCAGTTTAGAACCCCGCATCTTGTCTACCGGTACGATGTTTTGAGGACTGTTTGCTTTCACCTTCTTTCATGCAGGGGTGATTAGTTGTATTAATTAACGTAACGTTAAATGTACTTTCTTCTAGTTTGTTATTAAATTGTTTCTGCAATTTAATTCCGTTATCTATCTTTTCCTTGAAGCTTTAAGTCAACTTAATTGTGTGATCTTTTATATAGCCTGCTTGACTATCAGCAGTCTATAGTGCGTGCACCCTGTAACCGAGTCATAGGATACCTTGTTGTCCAGGCAGGACTCTTGACGGTTTAGGGTGGTTTGTTGCCTGGGTTTATAGATAAGGGTTGGATCTAGCGTTTTCCGTTGTTGCTTGTTGCCGTATACCTAGTCCAATAGAAAGAGCCCAGTGTTTATATATCCCAGGACGTAACAAATGGCGACCTTGCCAGGATTTACTGTACAGAGGAATATAGTGGTCATTTGTTTTGAGATTCCTTATGATTAGAGGAATACAGTGGACATAGTTTTTTTTTTTGAGCAACCAATATAACACATTAAAGACTTTAAATAACATTAGTATATACATGCTTGCATAGGAGATAAGGCACATTCTATAACCGTGATAATTACTGCAGTACACAAACATGTCTTATATATCAGAACACAGTGATGGGTCAGGTCACGATACAGGCTCAGAGGGAGAAAGACCTGTGGAGTGGCTAGTCGATAGCGAGGAGGGTGCTAGAAGATTTTTAGAGGTGCCCCTTACCACTGCCAGAGTGTTGAAGCTGAATAAGTATGGCTTAAAGTGTGTGGCAGGTCTTCAGGGTCACCAGGGTTTAAGTGGCATGAGGAAAGATCAGCTGAGGATTTTGATATTGGGTTTAGAAGGGAGAGACCTGGGTGGAGAGGCGACTGGGGGCCCCGGTCCCCAGCCCCCCCTCCACTCTACCCCCGTATCAAACGTCAGGGTGCCTGAATTTAGTACATACCCCAAAGTTGATGGTCAATGGCAGCGTGGAATTCAATCACAGGGACCCTCCCCATTAAATGCATCTTCCTCTCCTCAAGGGTTGACTCCAGATTTGTTGTTTCGGCTTGAGATGGCCAAGGTTGGGGCTGCTAGAGCTCAGGTTGAGGCCGCCGAAAGACAGGTTAGTGTGCAGGCTGAGGTTGCTAGAGTTCAGGCTGAGGTTGCTAGAGCTCAGGTTGAGGCTACCGAAAGACAGGCTAGTGTGCAGGCTGAGGCTGCTAGAGCTCAGGCTGAGGCTGCAGAGAGAACAGCTATACGAGAGGCTGAACTGCAGGCAGAGTCTACTAGGTATCTGGCTGACAGGGAGCTGGAGAGATCTCGAGTGGAGGTAACAGGGCGAAATATTAGGGGAGGTAACAGACATTGGGACCAATCATTGTCGCACCTGCTTAAACTAGTTCCTGTGTTCGATGAGTTATGTGTGACTGAGTTTTTTATGCGATTTGAGAAGAAGTGTCAGGAACACCAGTGGCCTCAGGAAAAGTGGGCAGCATTAGTTTCATCAAGACTCCTAGGAAAGGGGCTAAAAGCGTATGATGCACTACCTTTAGAGTCCTGTGTTGTTTATGATGACCTAAAGAAGGCTGTGCTACGGGCCTATGAGTTACAACCAGAAACCTACCGCTTGAAGTTTCGGGGTGTTACTAGGGGCAAGGATAGTACCTTCCTAGAACACGCCCGGGACTTGTCTGATGCACTACGACATTGGCTGCGTTCTGAGAGGGCAGCTACTTTTGAGGAGTTGAGTGAGCTGGTTCTCTTGGAGCAGTTCTTTAAGTGCACAGGTGGGGACTTAACATTAAATATAAAGGAAAATAATCCTAGAACTCTCCAGGAGGCAGCAGAAATGGCTGACCGCCGACTGTTATTAATTCGAGGGTGCGAAGCAGCAACTAGGAGTGAGTCGGGTGAAAAGGATCTTACCCCTCCCCCTCCCAAGAATTTTGATACACATAAATACACAAAACTATGTAGCACTGACAATAAAACTGAACATAAACCAAATACCGTCCCGTATAAGAAGTCTAATGGTACCTCCCACTCCCAAGGGAAACCAAAGAGTAAAGAGTGCTTTGCATGTCACAAGGAGGGTCACTTTGCAAATGCTTGTCCGAACAAGCCACCAAACAAGGTTGTGTCATTGGCCCACAGCATAAGGGTGTTGCCTATATCTTCTGAGTTTGCCAAGGTTAGTTCGTCAGAGGTTGGGACACAGCCTGTGTTCAAGAGTCCGGAAGGCTCTAACCCTGTCCGCGATGTCTTTGGGGGTCATAGAGGGCATGGTTTTGTGAGGTGGGCTGGCGATAGGCGAGGAGTTAAGCTATTGCGTGATACTGGGGCTTCTCAGACCTTGTTAAGGAACTTTACTGGTAGACCGATTAACGCTGCTCGGGTGGTGGTAGTTCAGGGGATCAATGCTACGAAGTCCTACCCGCTGGTGCGGATGGAGCTGGAGGTGGATGGTGTGGCGAAGGAGCTGGATGTCGGAATTGTAGAGAACTTGCCTGTTGGGGGCGTCGACCTCCTCCTCGGCAACGACTTTGCGGTGCCTGCTTCTAAGGTTTCACCCTTGGTCGTTGCCGAGAAGGCGGCCGACGTTAGTAGGGAGGAACAGGAGTGGGTTGAGAAGTGTAGCGTACAAACCATGGCGTGTGTTGTGACGCGTTCTCAGACATCCGGAGCCTTGCAGCCACCACCTCAGTCTATCAAACCACGGAGGAAAGATCACAAGAAAACTGGAAGTGTTGGTCAATTGGAGAGTTTTGAGCCGGCAGTGTTTCTTGGTGACTCATTACTGGCACCTATGTTAGAGTCTGGAGAGGCCCCGGGGCCTGTCACCGCTAGTGCAGGTGCAGGGCAGGAAGAGACTCTGCGACAGCATCGTTATGCGCAGCGTGAGGAAAGGATGGCTCAGCGGGACATTGGAGGTGGAAATAAATTATTTAAGATGAACTTGGATAATCTCGCACCTGCTGATATATGTTCATTGCAGCTGGAAGATCCTGAAGTCAGGGCGTGTGGTAATGGTGCTGTCGAACTGGAGAGCGATGGGGATGCGCAGCCTGGTGATTTTTTCTTGTCCGAGGGGATCTTGTATCGGAGACATCAGGATCCCAAGAAAAAGTTGGATGGCGGGTCAGGATTAGTGGACCAGTTAGTAGTACCGAGGGTGTGCCATGAGAGCTTATTGAGATTAGCTATATGATGTGCCTTTGGCAGGGCACCTGGGGGTACGTAAGACGGAGGCAGCTCTGAGCAGGCTTTTCTGGTGGCCTGGGTTAAAGGCGAGTGTCGTGTCATGGGTGTCACAGTGTCACACTTGTCAAGTTGTTGGGAAACCCAATCATGTCATCCCGAGAGCCCCGTTACAACCCCTCCCTGTCATTGGGCCGCCCTTCAGCAAAGTAGTTATCGATATGGTTGGCCCATTGCCCCCCACTAGTGTCGGCAATAAATTTGTACTAACTGTAATGGATGTAGCAACATGGTATCCAGATGCTTACCCCATGCGCAACGGGATGGCTAAGACTGTTGTCAAAAACCTACTTGTCTATTTCTCTCGTTACGGCTACCCTCAAGAGATCCAGTCTGATCAGGGATCCAATTTTAATTCTACTCTGTTTAAGCAGACCATGCACCAACATGGGATAGTGTCTGTGGTGTCCTCTGCCTACCATCCCGAGAGTCGGGGAGTTTTGGAAAGGTGGCACTCGACTCTCAAGAGTATGTTGCGGTGTTATTGCATGGAAAATGGGAAGGACTGGGATCTAGGTCTCCCATACGTTTTATTTGCTGCGAGAGAAGTACCTGGGGAGAGCTTGGGATTTAGCCCGAACGAGTTGGTTTTTGGACACAGGGTCAGGGGGCCCCTCCTCATAGTCAAGGAGATCTGGGAGGGAGTCTCAAAGCCATGCTCGCTTCTAAAGTATGTAGTTGAAAGCCGTGAGAGAATGCTAAAGAGCTTGGAGGTAGCAGGTCGGAACCTTAAGAGTTCACAAGCTCAGATGAAGGACAGATACGACCAGAAGGTGAAGCTGAGGGAGTTTGAAGTAGATCAGGAAGTACTGATACTACTGCCTCTGGTGGGACACCCCTTGTCTGCCAAGTATTCTGGTCCGTATCGGGTTGTAAGGAAGGTTTCTGATCTCGACTACTTAGTAGCTACTCCTGATCGTAAGAAAAAGAACCAACTTTGGCATGTAAATCTGATGAAAGAGTATGTGAGGCGCCCCTCCGAGCCTCTCACTGTCCCGGTGTTGATCTGCAGCGATCGTGGTGGAGAAGGAGGAAGGGACAGTCAAGCTGCGGGGGAGGATAATTGGGATTGTCATGTTTCCGCGGATCGGTGGGCGGGGAATTCTAGACAAGTGGCTCACGAGTTGATATTGCACCTGCCTGAGCAACAGCGTGTAACTGTGCAGCACTTGTTTGATTCAAACCCAGCTGTTTTCGCGGAGCATCCTGGCCTCACTACTCAAGCGGTGCACGATGTCGATGTTGGGGACCACCCGCCCTTTAAATCAGTGCCATACCGTGTTCCCCCTATTAAATTACCAGCACTTTGGGAAGAGCTGGATTATATGGTGACCCGTGGGCTGATTTCTGAGGGTGCAGTAAGGTGGACTTCCCCAGTCACACTGCAGCCCAAACCAGATGGCAAGGTGCGGTTTTGTATAGATTTCCGCAGGTTGAATGGTTTAACCCCCACAAATGCCTACCCTCTCCCTCGCATGGACGACAGTGTGGATAAGATAGGAAAAGCCAAGTTCCTCACTAAAATAGACCTTGTTAAGGGTTATTGGTAAGTGCCCTTGTCTGAGCGAGCGCGAGAGGTGTGTGGGTTTGTGGTGGACGGTGCCACATATCGTTGCCATGTTATGCCATACAGGCTGAAAAATGCCCCTGCAACGTTTCAGAAATTAATGAACGACATTGTAGCCGACATTCCCAACTGTACGGTGTACCTAGATGATGTCATAATATACGACTATGATTTTAACAATCACTGTGCTCACATCGGACAGCTTTTTAATAAACTGAATGAAGCAGGTTTGGTGGTAAACCGGGGTAAGTGCGATTTTGTCAAAGCCACAGTTTTGTACCTGGGGTTCGAGGTGGGGAAGGGTCAGGTGTGCCCTCCACAGACAAAGATCAAAGCCATCGATCAGTTTCCCCAGCCTATGACTAAGAAACAAATCATGCGGTTTCTAGGTATGATAGGCTATTATCGTCGCTTCATCTAAGGCTATTCGACTGTACTTGCACCTTTAACTGACTTATTATCTAAGGACAAGAAGTTCCGGTAGTCTCCTGAGTGTGAAGAGGCGTTTTCCTTGGTGAAACACCTGTTATGTACCCACCCCATACTCAGGGCCCCAGACTTCAGCAGACCTTTTCAGCTGGCGACTGATGCCAGTGGCGTAGGGGCTGGGGCTGTCTTGTTACAGACAGATGATGAAGGTATCGAACATCCAGTGAGTTTTTACAGTAAACAATTCAATAGTGCACAAAGGAATTACTCTGTAATTGAAAAAGAACTCCTGGCGATTGTGCTGGCGCTCCGGCACTTCGATGTATGTATTTATTTGATTTGTTTTTTGCATTTGACTAAATTCCCTAGATTTAATAATTTTAATATTTTCCGTTTTTTGTCAATGTATGTGTGTTTGTTTGATTATGCTTTGATTTATTATTTCACGTAATTTAAAATATGTTTTAATAGTAATTTTCGTTGATTTTAAATTTCACTGATGATGTCATTATTTAATGACGAAACGTCTGGCCAAAATAAAGAAGAAAAATGTCATTGTTCGTCATATCCCTTGTCCTTCTGTTCATCCTAAGACTTCGGTTCCCTACGACAAAACATATCTCAGAAGTATATATATATATATATATATATATATATATACAGTATATATACATGGGGGAGATTGTAGGCACCATTCGAACAGAGCTCTACCCAAGAGAGGCTATCTGCATTTGATAAGGAGCTGCTGGAACTCCTGTTTCATTTGCTTGGCCTCTCTTACTGATTTCCTTTGTGCATCACTTACACTGAGAGTAATCCAGCTCGTTCTCACAAACACCTCCTCCTCTTTTCTACTTCACTACACTAGACATGCACACCAAACATCTTTTTTCCACAACAAAATTGTTTTTGTATGATGATGAATATAACCTCAGCCTCGGAGGCCCAGTGGGAGGGGAGGGGGGGTACCATAAATACCCCCACCACCTACCTACCTTCCCCTGACGACCCTTCAAGATGCTCTGGACCACGGCCTGTCACTCTTACATCCAACTTGTCCAACATTCGTGGCCTTTCCTTTAATGTTCACTCTTTAGAACACCACCTCTCCTTCTACAAACCTGACCTTCTTTTCCTCACTTAAACTCAGGTGTCTGAAGCAACTGTATCCTCCTACTTTCTCTATCCTAGTTTCAAAGCCAAGGCGGATGTTGTGCATACGTGCACAACAAACTCAATTGCTCTCATATTCCCGATTTTGACTCCTCTGAATTCTATATTTTATGGCTCAAACTATTCTATCATTCTCATACTAAATATTTCCGTGCTGTCTATCTTTCCCCTAACTCTACCTAATTTCCTAAATGTTTTGACTATCAAAACTCTAAAGTGGAACACATTCTATCCATTTCTCCTTTCTCAGAAATCTCCATCTTAGGAGATTTCAACGTTCACCACCTCCAATGGTTCTCCTCTCATACTACTGACCAACCTGGTGAACAAGCCTACATCTTTTCTATCCTAAATTACCTAGAGCAGTTGGTTCAGCAACCCACCCGTATCCCGGATCGCTTTTGAGATCGGCTCAACATTCTTGACTTACTTCTAATTTAAAACACTGTCGATCTTTTCTCTCGTTTGGGCTCCTCCGACCATAAACATATCTCTGTTACCTGTCCTATCTCTTCAGTACGGCCACACAATCCTCCCAGTTTTCTGCGCTTTTGGCACATTCGCGCTGCCGACTGGGATGCTCTCCGGTAGTACTTCTTTGATTTCCCATGGAATTATTTTTGCTTCGGTGGCCGGGGACCCTCGGAGAGTGCTGAACGCATTACCGAATTAATCCTATCGGGCATGGAGGCATACACTCCATTTTCTTTCTCTCACACAAATGCAAAAATATCTTGATTTACTCACGCTTGTTCTACTGCTGTCCGCAATAAGGAGAAAGCTTTCAAACGTTACCGACACCTTAAAACTCAAGAGTCTCATTTTTCGTATGTGTCTGCCTGAAATCAAGCCAAATCTGTCGTTCAACTTGCCAAACACTCGTTCATCAATAATAATTCCACTGAACTATCCAATTCTAGCTCTTCTCAAGCTCTCTGGCATCTAGCCAAAGACCTCTCCAACAATTTGTCTTCTCTGTCTTTCCCTCCCCTTTTCCACTCTGATGGCATAAACATCACTTCTTCCTCTGACAAAACTAAACTCTTTGCTCAAAATTTTGCTAGAAACTCCACCTTGGATGATTCCGGTGCTATTCCTCCCTCTCCACCCCCCCTTTCTCCTACTTATGCCTAACATCCTAATCTCTTCTAAAGATGTATGTTCTACCCTCTCTGGGCTTAACCCCTTCTGTACCGGCGACGTCTGATGTATTTGACTTCAGCTACATTATAGGTTTGACTCCTGTAAGGAGATAAAGAAAACCTAATATTTAGTAGTGGCCCCGGAATCAATGACGAACATGCCTATTACATAAGGCATCCTCTTCAAACACTAATCCGCCGTAGTTTGAATCTACCGCGCAGAGCATTTAAAATCTGAGGAGCCTTCATCATGAGCGCACGCGACCTCACTCATGGTTTCAGTCATTATGAATTGGGTTCTCACTACGAAAAAACTTCGTAAAAAATAAAAACAAAAAGAAAATAAGAATAACTATCCAATAAGCTTTCCATCATATCGTGGATGTACTTGTGTGGATCTTTGACCAGACGCTGATTCAGGCGTCATTCTTCCTTCACTGACATATCAAGTAAACCAAAATCCTTAATACATCAACGAATGGGAAGGGGATGGTCGGGAGGGCCCCAGTCGTCAATGATTACGGGGCCACTACTAAATATTAGGTTTTCTTTATCTCATTACAGGAGTCAAACCTATAATTTATTAGTGGCCCCTCCATCATTGACGAACATGCCTGATTTCTAAGACTGGAGGGAGACATTCGTAATCATATCATAACTCTAGAAAAGCAGATAATCAAACAACCACATAGTATTCTTACTTTGAAAATATATTTAAATACGGCGCAGCCCATATATATACAAGAAAGGGGTTCAGGCAGGTGCGTGCTTCAAAGAAGCCTGCTTGACAAAAAAGGGTAACTCTGAAGATTCTGTGAACAGATCTGTAGTTACAAAGGCACCCCACTCAACGAGTGGTGACAAAAATAACAAGTTATAAGTTTACATGTGCACATAATAAACCCCAAAATAATCGTGGAGATAATTTGCAAAAGATCTCCACTGTTTAATACTAAATTGCTTTCACAGCTAAAACTACTATAACAACCCCGTTGTTTTGTACTAACATTGTACTAGCACAATTTCTCGCAGAGAAATTTTCATATCACATTAACCATAAATTGTATCACAGCTCTTACACTCCGGCGGGGTCTAGGGTGTCCTATGTTACACTGACTGCACCCCCCCCCCCTTTTCCTTGAAAGTAAACAAAAGTGACTGAAGGGCCACCTAGACCCTCTGCCTTAAAGCTATACATGGTAAGGAAGGTTTGTCTAGAGCAACTGACAAGTATCTAGTCAAAAACGTATGATTAGACGCCCACAACTGTGTGGACGAAATATCTTCTACTGAAAAATTCTTCAGGAAACGTAAAGAGGCTGCCCATTTGCGGAAATCGTGGGCCCTACCCACAACGCCGGGATTACTCTCTTTAATGACTTCGACCAGAAGAGAAGCTAATCTCCGTTTCAGTAAGCGTTTACCCGTACTCGCTACCCATAAAGCACCTTGGGGGTTTAGAGGAGCCACTCTCAAATATTTGGTTAGAGCTTGCACTGGACATAGATTATGATGCACCTTTCCCCTTTTTAACGCCGGCACCGTGAACTCAAAAAACACATGTGCACTCTGCTCTTTCTTGGCTACAAATCCCGGGGAAGGTGCAATGTGAATACATTCATTAAGTCTACCAAACCAAAGGCAATTAGGTGTGTTGCTCATCGCCGCAAGCTCAGACACTCTGTTCCCGGTGGCCAAAGCCAAAAGGAATACAGCCTTTTTTAAGAGTAATGCAAAATCTGCAGTATTTTGGTACAGACGAGAATGAAGTAAAGACAATGCCTTGTCCAGAGACCAAGTAGGCATGAGCTGACGGGGAGGTGGGCGGAGTTTAAAACATGCCCTCATAAAACCTGTTTCCTCCGCCACCGGTATGGAGAGACCTGTAAGGTCTAAAAAGGGCACTCTAATTGCAGTTAAGTGATTTTTTAACGTTCCCACAGATAAATGTTTCTGCTCAAACAGATAATTTAGATAATTGAAAACTAATGCTACTGAGGGCACAGTCTGTTCTGTTCTAATGATCCAAGAAGTAAAGGCTTGCCAATGTGATTGATACTGTCGTTTCGTAGACTGAGTATATTGATTTAATAATTTATTGGTCACATCTCTACCGTATGGTGCTAGCCACTTGGCCTCCTGAATGTCCATAATGCAAAAGTCAGCGAGGTCGCTAGGTTGCCAATCGTGTCTAAGTGGAAATATCCGACCGGGAGCGACACCGGGTGCGGTCACCACGTCTTTAATTGCTGGTACCACAACTGCGCCAGCCACAGGGGCACGACTAGCGAGACTAAGCCTCGATAATATCGTAGTTTGTTCACTACGTGGCACATTAGTGACGCGTCTGGCGGCGGAAACAGATAGATGGAGCTCCATCTGTTCCAGTCTGTCACTATGGCGTCTGGCCCCCCTGCCGGTGTTTTCGTCCAGCGGGTGAGGTATAGAGGGAGTTTGTGAGTCTCCTCGGACGCAAACAGATCCACTTGTGGATGGGAGAGCTCTGCAATCATTCGGTTGAAAATGGGTTGCTTGAGCTCCCATTCTACTGTCATGCTCTGTCTCCGGGACAGAGCGTCTGCCCAGACGTTTGCTATGCCTGGGAGATAAGATGCGTGAAGATAAATGTCTAGTCTGTTGGCTAGAGTAAAAATCTCTTCCGACACGTTTAGCAACTTCCTTGACCTCGTTGACCCCTGTTTCTGAATACAGTGAACTGCGTTCAGATTGTCCATTCTGAAGGCCACCGACTTGCCCCGTAAAGCAGGGCCGTGAGCCTGAAGGAAATACAAGGGGACTAGTAATTCTTTGACATTGATGTGGGAGATTTCTAAGTGGGACCAAAGCCCCTGACCCTGGTGCCCCTGATTTGACTGAAATCCCCACCCTATTGTGCCTGACACATCTGTGTCTACCCATACCGTTGGCGGAGGAGAGGTCCATGACATTATTGAGTGCAACGTTTCCCTCTTCGCCCAGACCGCTAGTAAGGTGTGGATTAATTTCGGGATGGGCCATAACTTTCCCGCCAGTAAGAGTGGGAAATATTTGTTGCCTTCCAATATTAAACGTTTTACTTTCAACCGGCCCAACATAACAGTTAATTGAATCCAGTTGAGAGAGCCGACCAGAGACTCCCAGACCCTCCGCGTCGTAGTCAGACTGTGAAGAAACATGAACAGTTTCCTGCGAAACCTGTTGCGATTGTCCACACTCTGACTCAGAGTGAGAGCAGCCGTGTCCCAGACCAGCCCTATCCACTGAATTACTCGTGAGGGAACAAGGTTTGACTTTACCAGATTTACCTTGAACCCTAGAGTTTTGACATGATTTAAAATTATGTTGACATGTTTGAACGTTAATTGCTCTGTCTCTGCCACCACCAGCCAGTCGTCTAGGTACCACAACACTCTGATTCTTTGCTTTAACAACGGCATCAGGGCTTGCCGGACTAATTTCGTGAATAATCGAGGTGCCAGGTTCAAACCGAACGGCATCCTTTGAAAAAAATTTTTTTGGTGCCTGATCCGTAAGGCCAGAAACCTTTGAAATCTTTTGTTGACCGATACGTGCCAATAGGCGTCTGTCAGGTCTAGGGAACACATCCAACCTCCCGGCGGAAGTGTTAGCCTGATTTGGTGTACTGTTAACATTCGGAATGACTCGTTGTGAATGTAAAGGTTCAGATAAGACAGGTCTACGACCGGTCTCATCTGAACACTGTCCCTTTTGGGAACCAAAAATAGCTAGGACGTGAATACAGGGTAATTTGGGGGGACCGGGATGATGACATTCTTGGCAATAATTTCCTGGACCAGTGACTCCACCTCTAAAGAAACAAAATTCGCCGTTGTCGGCTGACGTAAGCGAGGTCGCCGGAGCCACTGCCAAGTGATGCCTTTGCATGCCACCATCCGTGCCCAAGTGTTTAACGGCCATGCTTGGTGACACGTTCGGAACGACGCAGTTAGCAGACAAGGGTTCGCCGGCTGTACTACCCTCGGATCCGCCGGCCTTAAGACTGGCACCGGGAGTGAGAGAGACTTTAGTTTTTTGATGGTGGTGGAGTTGGTGGTGGTGGACGCTTCGCCAGCTGGCTGGCATTGGCCGAAGACGGGGCCCTGACCTGGCTTATTATGGCCGCGTCCTCTCTGACCTGAAAACCTACTCTGTTTATGCCTGTACTGACCTTGAGGGGAGGAGGAGGACTTAGGTGGAAGAAAGGGCTTAGATCCCCCCGGCTGAGCCTTAGCGACTGGCCTGGGTTTGGGGAAGTTAAAGGCAGGTTTCTTAGAAGGGGTGGGACTGTGTTTAAAGGCCTGCGCCATATTAAACACCGTTCGCCACACGTCCGGGGACATTAAAGAGGGAGTGAGCACTGGTGACATGACCACCTGATTCGCAATGCGATCAGGCAGTTTTCGGACTAAGGACATTCTGAGGTCTTGTCTCGCTCGTACCGCCTCAAGCAAGGCGGTGCGGATGTCATCCAAAGATTGGATCGACGACGGAAGAAGTAGTCGCCGGGACAATTCAACCAATCTTCTGGCATGAGCGTCTGCAATTGCCTGAGTGGACCGGAGCAAAGACTTTGCTACCTGTTGAGACACTATGTATTGAGAGAACAGGCGAAAAGCTTTCCCCCTTAGCTTATATTCTCGGTCTAGGTGAGTTGGGGTAGGGGTAGTGAAAGGGTCTTTTAGCTCACAAAGATTAATTTTAGGGGCAGCTAAGAAAGCAAACAAAGCTGAAGGGACTCCGCCGGCAGAACACACTGGCATGGAGAACCAAGAATGAGTATCTTGAGGGATCTGGTGGGAAGTTTTGGAAGTGAATGTGGTCGCAAAGTTTTGAGCCTCTGTCTCCCATTCCACCCAAGGTCCTGGACCCAACTGCCCCACCTTCAAGACTGGATTAGCTGCTGCGTCTGTGACGGTTTGCAAATCAAGTTCTGAAGTGAGAGCTGACAGTCTTAATGTCATTAAACCCATCAAGCTTAGACCAGTCTGAAAACAATTTTGAAGCTTAGGCAGGGGGTAAAGCTGGCTTAGAAGCATAAACAAAATAGTCCTGGTGATAATAACTAGGTATAGCCTTTATATTGACATCTAGTACATTTCCCAAAGTATCCAAGGCCCTTAATTTCTTAGATTTTATTGCCCTGGATGACCCACTCACGCGGTACCGGGAGTTCCCCTGACAAGGTAGGTTGGGCGATCTCTGGTTTAGTGGGGGTCAAAAGGACCCATGACTCATCTGGTCCGTAAAGCAAGGGCATAACTACCTTTCTGAGAGGCGCTTTGTCGAGAGGGGGTGGATTGACATCCGTTATAACCCATACATTTGAAGTGGTCAATGCCGCCGTAGCAGGCCTAGTAACCACTGATGGTGACAGAGGGGGAGGGTGAGGGATCTGAGTTAAAGCAATAGAAGTCATCAGAGGCCGTACCGTAGAGCTTGTCATGGGAGCTCCCAAGTCCACTGTGGGAGTCTCCTGTTGTTGGCCAAAACATTTAGATAAAGCATTACTAAGTAGCCCATCAATTTCCTGTGCAGTGACAAATTGACTTGATGTACTCACTGGTGAATCATTAATATCCTGCGCGGCGTCTAAGCCTGAACCTGACTCTTGCCCTTCCATATAATTGAAACTTCGTCTTTATCATCCTGTTCCTCCTGAGAAGATCCCGCCGAAGCTGGGGTACCTTGTTGCCAAGATAAGTCAGGAATAGAGGATGGGATCGCTGCGTCCCGGTGGACGTCAGCCACTGTGTGAATAGTTTGAGCCGGAAGTGGTTGGTCAGATCCTGGCCGAGAATATCGCCGAACACCGAGGCCTTGGCCTACACTCCCTTGGGAGTCTGAAACACTCTCAATCACCGAGCCCCCTGAACTCTCCAATTCCAGGGTTAAAATGTTAATGGGTAAATCATCTTTAGTTACAGGCACTATACTGGACCCTTGAGACCGAACACAAACTCTGTCTGGGGTAGAGGTACGATGAGAAGCACTAGAAACTGGTGAATGTCGGGAGGCCTTTCTATCCTGGGAATCCTTTTTTGGAAGATTTATGGCTGCGGTGTGACCGTGAACTACTCTTCGATTTGGAGGATTTATCGCCGTGACCACTGGTGGAACTTTCCGTCTTACTCTTCTTACTCGATGGTGAAGAGGCCAGACTAGGTGGCTGGTGTCTGAGAGGTGACCTAGACCGAGATCTCTCCCGAGACGAGGAAGCTGCCGCCGAGGGTGTAGGCTCTCTTTGACGTTTCGTAGTGGCAGCAGAAGACACAGAACCCTGACCAGTCTCCGCCGGCTTACGACTAGTTACTCGAGAGGAACATTTAGGGGGAGGGTGCTTGAAAAGAAGCCTATCCCAAAGAGGGACGTTGTCACATTGAAGTGACTTATGAGCTACAATCGTAGTATACGCTAACATCTGTTGCCTAACCTCTCGTAAGGCGACTGCTGCGGTCTTATTATTGTCGCGGAGGACCTTGACACTCAATTGGGAGCAAAAGGAACAGTTACGCATTACCCACAGACCCCTTGAACGGTCTAGACATTTAACACACTTCATGCAAAGAGTGTGCGCAAAAATAGGGATACCGACACAGGTAGGGGTAATGCATAAAGCAAAAACTGGGGCAAAGGTAGCCATAACAGAGACTGGTGGGGAAAACTACTGCAGGGTCTGTATTGGTCCGCCGGAGCCCAGCTCTGGAAAAAAGAAAATTTCCAGGAATTAATGCTCATAAGGTTAACCCAACATGTTCGCACACACGTGTTAATAACCCGCCGGGTAACGAGACGTAATGTCACAACGATCACGGCTCGCTACGCGGCGGGACTCTATAAAGATTTCAGAATATCTAAACATGTCTTAAGAAAGTTAAGAATACCCTCTGACATAATATAAAGGACCAGAATGGCGTTTATAGTCTTTCCGGTGGTAACTGTTTCAGGATTCAATTTTGGAAAACAACCCCCCACAAAGACGCCGGCACCTGAATTAATTAGCAGAATAACACAGGGCAGGCTGATACGAGATCTGATTTCTAACGAATTGTCACGAAAGATCGCCGTAAGTTTGAAGGCGGCGATACAAAAACGTATCTCTCAATTAACTGGTTAACGAAATTGAATTGTAAATTCCTTATTTCCTCCTCCCAGGAGCACCCGCCGGGTGTGAAACATTTGTGAAAAAGATTTTAACCTTAATTGAACCTTCGATCGCCGTAAGTGTGAAGGCGGCGATACATATAGTATCACTAAAATGGATCGGTTAACTAACTGAATGACCAAGTCATTCATCCCACCCTACCAAGGTGCACCCGCCGGGTGAGATGTAAAAACGTTAACCCCATAAGTTCCTGTCCCCACTTCTTTGTAAAAGATCGCCGGGGAGGAAAGCCCTCAACAACAGCTGGGTTTTTCCTTTGTTTTGTAAAACCGGGTAGAAAAACTTCATAACATAATGTCCGCATGAACAATGTTAGATGGGTACAGCCAATCCGCCGGGAATCTAAGGGAGCCTGAAACAGGCACCGACACAGAGACGCAGTCCTGGAGAGCCACAGACACCTCATCGCCGGGGACACAAGCCCGTGTTGAAACCACGCGTGGCCCAACACGGCTCTCGGCCGGGATTTTTCATGGTGAAACCGAGAAAAACCCGCCGGAAAGTAACCCACCCCGTTCAGAAACCATCTGAACGCACAGAGGACCCGAGAGAAAGCCAAGTACGACTAGCCTAGGGACCACACAATAATCCGTGGAATTAGCCAATACACAACTAAACCCGGATACACATGACACAGGAGGACATATTTATAAAATAAACAATAACACTTGTACATGTGGCAAAGCTACGAGCGGCTGGCTAGGCCTAAGTAGACGGCATAAGAAATGTTGAAATATAAACAAAAACACTGGAAATATAACAACAGGAACCACCGCCAACACACCACTGTAGCAAATACTTCCGACAAAGGGAAGACCGACTCGGGACCCAGAAAAAACTTCACTAAGTGAAGAAAAATACGCTGGGAACGTCAGTAAGCAACGCTTACCTCATCAGAAAGATAAAAGGCAGCATAAAAAACGCGTAATAAAAGCCGCCTGCATCACAAGCTAACTCAACTGTGAACAGTTCACATGTCCACAACAGGATCACGAGGGTACATACGAAATAGATGCCCCAAACACACGACCCAAAATACACTGCACTGCGGGCAACCAGCCCAGGACACTCCTGCTACGCATATCCTAACCTTACTCGATACATCCCGGAGTAAACAAATGAGAAAAAACTCGCTAGGGACGCAGCAAATGCGGAACCAGCGGAGTGTGGGGAGACACGTCCGGGCAGGCTGAGCGCAGAGCAGAGAAGGAAGAATGACGCCTGAATCAGCGTCTGGTCAAAGATCCACACAAGTACATTTAGCAATTTTATAAAGCATACGAAAGATATATGGTAACTAAAAGGACTAATTGAGATATTATGTGGCCTTTAAATGGGTAGACGTCCTTCCTAATCTGAACAAAATTGTCTGATAGTTGCCAGAATATAATGAAAAGGACATCACAGGTACAAAAGGGGTTAATACTAAGAAGGTGTACGGTCCGGATGGTGTTCCTCCTGTTGTACTAAAAAACTGTGCTTCCGTGCTTACCCTTTGCCTAGGCAAACTCTTTCGTCTCTGTCTTTCCTATAACGTCTTCCCTTCTTGCTGGAAGTTTGCTCTCATTCAACCTGTCCCAAAGAAGAGTGACCACTCTAAACCCTCCAACTATCGTCCAATTGCTCTCATCTCTTGTGTCTCTAAAGTGTTTTAAACTATTTTTACTTCTAAATTTCTTATGTATTTATCTTCTCATAATCTGATCTCAGATCGCCAGTATGATTTCCTTAAGGGTTGCTGTACTGGTGATCTTCTTTCATATTTTACTAATTCCTGGTCATCCTTCTTTCGGGACTTCGGTGAGACCTTTTCTATTGTGCTAAACATATCGAAGGCATTCGATAGAATCTGGCACAAATCTCTAATTTCTAAACTACTCTCCTTCGGTTTCTATCCATCCATCTGCGTCTTTGTCTCTAATGTCCTTTCTGGCCGTTCCATAGCTACAGTTGTGGATGGCCATCGTTCACTTCCTCATCCTATCAACTCTGGTGTTCCTTAGGGTTCTGTCCTTTCTTCATTTCTCTTTCTAATTTTCATAAATTATCTTCTCAATTGTACCTCCAGTCCTATCCATTCATATGCAGATAATCTACCTTACACTA
Organism: Paralithodes platypus; assembly: GCA_032716605.1. Taxonomy (NCBI): domain Eukaryota; kingdom Metazoa; phylum Arthropoda; class Malacostraca; order Decapoda; family Lithodidae; genus Paralithodes; species Paralithodes platypus. The sequence continues at coordinate 13,446,968 of CM064579.1, forward strand.
TTCAATTGGTTTTCCAGAACTTCCCAGCAAACAATCCCTCAAAGACAAACGTAATGAAGCCATACAACACTTATCATCTGATTAAACTAAGGGGTTCTTTACCCCTGCACAGGTTCTTGCTCTGTGCAGGTGCACATTGTGTCCTTGTATTAAGTATTGTTCACGTCTTTGGGGAGGATCCTCTCACACAGCACTTTTAGACAAAGTAGAGAGGAAAGCCTTTCATATCATTAACTCCCATCCACTCATCGACTCTCTGCAATCTCTCTCTCTTCGCCGCAATATTGCATCTCTCTCGCTATTCTATCGCTACTATAATCAGTGTTCCTCAGAGCTCTCTCATTACGTATTACCCGTATTGCAATACAATCCCACCCCTACTCTGTGCAACTCTCCAACTCAAGAGTGAAATGATGCTCCTAATCTTTCTTCTATTCAACAGCTGAGCTGTGGAACACTCGCCCTGAATCCATATTTCCCTCATCCTATGACTTAAATTGCTTCAAACTCAGAGTGTCCAGGTATTTTGGCTCGACAATTCCTTGATTTTGGCCCTGTCACTCTTTCAACTCTGGGGGAGGCACTCGTCACAGGCAGTTTTACCTTTTGTCTCCCTCATACACAGAAAAAAAGTAATATATATATATATATTGTCCATACTTTTATTTCCAGAAGCATAGACAGTCTTTAAATTTTAAGTGTAATTATTATGCGTGGTTGTAATCCAACTCGCTTGGTAGTGTGTTCTCAAAAGCTTATTTGGGTGGCTTAGAACAGATTCCTGCTCGCCAGGAACATAACTCGCGTTGAAATAACTATACTAGATCACTCAATTCACTCCCATAGACAATAAATACACGATAAGGTTCACACTTATTATTTCTTTAATAGCTAGATATAGGGGCGCATCAGATGATTAGCTATGGAGCATAACATCAATGGGTAAATATGTGACTGGAATAAGTTAAACAGATTTGACTCATTCATGAATATGGTGTCACTTACAAAACAATAAAATCAATGTACATATTAATATATATCATCACTGATGACAATCTCAATAACTAAACAAGGTGTATAAAGAGAGTTATATATCGTACGGTATAAATGTGGGCAGCGAGTATCAGGGTCCCTAGCACAGGTAAGCTAGCATGGCAGTGGCTGGAGGTCACGTGACCAGGTGGGACAACAAAAGGTCAAAGTAACCGCGCTAGTATAGACTAGACTTACTGCGAGGTATATTTGTAAGTCTTAACTATATGGAATATTTGTTCACGGAAAGCTAGATACAAATATTACGTTAGTATTGGAAAGAGGATAGTTTAATTTATGAAAAGATGATAAGGTTCAACTAGTGAATAATTTGACATCGGATATACGAAAATTAATATAGTCTCACATGAACTATATGAACTTGTAAAAAGGAATTTCTATTTTGCAAACGTAATATAGAAATAAAATAGCCGAGAATTTGTAGGCTCAGAGTATAATATAAAATAAACTCACAAAACTAAAGTAGTGAATCAAAATAGCCAAAATGTATAGGCTGGGAATATAAAATAAAAAATAATTCATAGAACTATAGTAATGAATCAAAATAGCCAAAATGGATAGGCTAGAACATAGTTAGGTAAATTGAAATTCCCAAACTGATGATATTCACCGTATACCGTGGTGGACCGAATTATTCACAAGATTACCTAGAAATTAAATTAATGAGAAAACATGGAGGAGGTACTGGAATGTACACGGAAAAAGAATTTAAGGAAGTATGGATTACTAGTTATCTGAAAGTATATCTTACACTGGGCCTAGAAATGTCCGTAGCTGGATAGTATTTTAATTCAAACTAGTATAGTATTTACGCTCTCTCTTTGAACACTTTTCTACGTACATAGATATACACTGATAATACACATAAAATAAGATCTACTGGTGTTCATAAAATGTAGAAATAATACATTCATATGTATGTAAGTCGCACCCCTATATATAATATTTTAGGAAATATAACGAAGTTATATTCTGAGTATTATAGTTATTAAATACGAGAAAGATGTATATAAGGTTCTCACATATAGGAATTAAGGTTTTATTAAACTGCGGGACCAAACGGGCCTTGATCAAATTATAACTTGAACACTCAATATATCTTATAAAGCCTCCACAATAATTCCAAAACTCAAGAACTAAAGAAACACTTAGACTGGTGAATAATGATCCTGTAGATTAATCTGGTCAGCGATTCACTTTGTACGCATCTAAGTTTCTCTTATTTATCAGAGGGAGAATAATCTAGAATAGATTAGCTAGAATAATCATATCTAGTATTCACAGGGCATCTAGATTTTTCACTTCTAGTGCTGGGCTACTAAACTAAACTTTCACTTCTAGAGCTTACCCTTCACAACTAGATTTTTCATTTCTAGTGTTACACACCTCTTCTAGAATATTCACTTCTTGTATTGGACACAGACTAGAACGGGCACTTCTAGTGTTACGAGAGCTATTATAGGGACGATTTGGCTTAACCCTATCAGCACTACCTGACCTTGGATCTGATTTTAGTTCATCATTGGCTATTAGACGGATCGACAAAGCTGCCTAACTGTCCTCAATTTCTGTGAGGTGATATTCAAGGTTTAATTTGGATTATGTTTAATTGACTTCGGAATATTAAGGGTATTGTGATTTCAGTTTTTGAATTATGGTGAAGTTAATGGCCTTAAATATACAATACATAAATGAATACATGGGGAATGTTGTTCTTTATCTTTCAACATTCAACTCTTATATTTAAGAAGCTACATGGTTGCATGATAATTTATTGTCCTGCAATTCATGCTTTTATTGATTATCACTTATCTATGTAACGTTTTCTTTAGTCACTGTGGATCTGTTCTCGTTGATCGTATTGGTCTCCCGCATTGTCGAGTGACTTATTCTGAACTTATCTGTTGTAATAACATATCGGTTCTTGATGAGGAATTTGCTTAAATTCCTCCTCATTGTAGTCCAAATCGGGTCCTTGGGTTGGAGGTGTCCCTAATCTGTATCTCCGACCTTGCGATTGGTCCGGGAGGAACCCAGGTGATTGGATCGGACTCGGATCATACTCGTTAAGGGGCCGTGTAGTTCTTGTGACTGTCGGTAGATGGTGTGGTTGATTTATGGTAGACTGTTTTGTTCCTGGGTATGTTATAGAACGTGTTAGAGAACGTTGATTAAATAGCATCAACTGCGTTGTTCCTTTCTCTGTTTGTGCTTGTGTCCCACTCTTTTTCTTCCCTCTTCTTCTTACTCGTAGGCTGGCTATTTTGGCTTGTGTCTGGTTTACTTCTTCCTCAACTGTTGATATATATGTTGAGGTGCTCATGTCGCCTTTAAGCTGTGTGTCTTCTAGGTACTGGGGTAGGTCTGGTGAGGGTTTTGTTACAATGTTTTTTGAACCCGTCATTACAGTAATCTTAACCCATACAGTCCCAGCGCCGTATATATACGTCAGTGAAAAAGTCACTCCCCAGCCCCAGCGATGTATATATCCGACAGTAATGTACTTGTCTTGTAACTGCCTGTACAAAGCTAATTGATTTTTTTTTTTTTTTTGTCTTCTTAAAAAAAAAAAAAACGTGATAGATCCATTCTTGCCTCATCTCTTGAGGTGAAAAGGTAGTCTCTCCTGTCATTTTGGCCACATTGCCTGTGACTGCTGGGGACTTTTATTACTGTATCCTACGGTACAGTACGGGTTAAGTAATAAGTTTGTAGGAATAAGAATTATATAAATATGATTTAGTATAAATGGGAAGAATATCGAATTATGTTCTGTATTAGATATTAAGTAGTAATATATTAATCCTATAAACTTAGGTAATTAATAAATGGAAGGGTAAATATTTTCCACCCTACCAGCGCATGCGTGAATAAGCAAGACAGGGAGCCGTCACTTGCTCTCCGATCGCCACCGCCGACAGTACTATTTCTTTTGTTCTCTCATTCCATTTCATTAATACGCTAGAACTAACCTCAACGTAGATTCCCATCAATTCACCGATCATCTATTATTATCCTCATTATAAAACATTTGCTTGTGATGCCACAGTTATCAAGTCTTTTTATGCTTTTCTTTTGCCACAATTCGAGTACTGCTCACCTGTCTGGTTGTCAGCAGCTGACTGCCATCTCAAGTTGCTTGACAGGTCACTAAATTCTATCAGTTTTATTCTACCTCATTTGTCTCTTGATATGTGTCATCGACGTAAAGTTGGTGCCCTTAGTCTTTTATTTAAAGTTTTTAACAACCCTCAGCATCCCTTACATGGGGTTCTGCCTGGGCCCTATGTCCGGGCTCGTGCAACGATTGCACAAGCAATCTTAATGATCTTGCCATGAGCCGTGTAAATTTTTCTACTACACGGTGTTCACGGTGTTTTGTGTCGGCCATGGTTGACTTGTGGAATAAGTTGCCAAATGAGCTAGTCAATTCAGCTAATATCTCCATGTTTAAGTCTAGAGTTAATGCTTTTTTGCAGCTTTAATTCTAATTTTTAAACTTATTTTTTTCTATTTTATTGTATTATATTTATACTTGATATCCTCCACTGCATAATATGTTATCTGTGTTTAATATGTGTATATGTACAGTATACAGTATATGTTTGTTTTTTTCCTAAGTTGCCGTAGTCTCTCTCCAGTGCCTCCGGGTGTTTTGTGTGGATTCATCTTGCCGGTGTTCCTGCACCCTGGTTGGCAGACCAGGGATGGTTTGGCATCTCATATATTTTAATAATGAAAATAATAATAATAATAATAATAATATAATTTAAGTCTAGAGGCCCCTTCTGTACTTAACTATCCACTAAACTTCATCTTTAATCATCCCTTGTTTATCACTCGTTTTCACCAATTCTACCGCCATCCTTGTTGCCTAGTTCCACTCACATTAACCCTATACCGTTGCCTATGTCCCAGCAACCAGGTAAATATACTAGTGTGTGGTTCATCAGCTCTACAGTTAATTTCCTCCAATAATAACTACATAGTAAATGGTCCTTCGAATATCTTAATGATATTCTTGTATCGGTTGTTTGGTGTCATAGTGCGGCGGTTTGTTGTGACTTGAGCGGTGGCGCGGTTGTTTTGTTCCCCTATTTCCCTATTTGTTTGTGTGTGGTTGTCGGCCGCGAGGGTTGCCTAATGTCCCAAGTTTTTTTTAGGCATGGTGCGGCAGGGGGGGGGGGGAGGGTAGGGGGTAGGAGAGGACTTTGAACCTGAGAGGGCTAGATATCCTGGGGCCATTCATAAAGTGGCCATAATTGGACACTCGTTTGTCAGGGATTTGTACGTCGACAAACCCATATATCATCCCTATTTCACTGTTAAACCTCTCGCAGTCCCTGGCGCCACAGTAACCTCTCTATGAGGAACAGAGGCCTGGATCCGATTGGTCAGCTGGAGACCTCACCTCACATTTCTAGTGATTGGGGGGAACGACGTGACACGCGGGGTCGTGCCAAAGGAACTGGCTAATTTGATCCAGGAACTGGAGAGGGAAGTAGAGAGTGAGACTTGGGGCTGTTGTCGAATCATCGGCATCGAGAAGCGGCAGAACCCTAGGGGCATTAGAACTGACTAATTTAATAAAATCAGGAATTCTGTCAACCAGAGGCTCAAGAGGAATCTGCCGTACAACCGGAGCCAATACTCCTCAATGAACACGTCGGCCAATGATTTTGCGGCTGACGGGGTCCACTTAAATTACCCCACATCAGACTGGCTGTTCAGGGAGTTGGTGGAGTCGGCTTTGGTGATTTTCGGTGCCTATGCGACAGCCCTGGTGGACAGATCCTTTGTGGAACTAAATATGCACTAGGTTGGCCCAACACGATATCTAATTAGGTTAGCTTTACCCTTTCAAAATTATTAATATTTAAATTTAGCATTATGTTAGCCTAACCTATAATTTAATTTTCCTTCAAGTTAGCATCATGTTAGCCTAACCTAAAATTTAATTTTCCTTCAAGTTAGCCTAATCTTCTAAATTTAGCATCATGTCTGGTGATAGCTGTCCCCCTGGTATCTGAATGGGGTGTTTCCGGGTGGATGGGACTCGATAGCCTTGGCGGGCAACCTATCTAGGGGAAAAAAAACTACACAAAACCGATGGGCGACATGCTAATCGGTGCCACTTACAGGTGGCGATTTTTATAACATACAACAACAACAACATGTTAGCCTAAGCTAAAAATTAAATTTTCCTTCAAGTTAGCTTATTCTTGTAAATTTAGCATTATGTTAGCCTAACCTAATATGTAATTTTCCTTCAAGTTATCCTATTCTTTTAAATTTAGCATCATGTTAGCCTAACCTCTTGAATTCAAATATAACTTAACCTACTAAATGTAATTCTTTGTTGCAATTTAGGGTGTTGGCCTAACCACATATGATAAACTAAATAAATGTATTTCAACATGTATGTTCCTTTGATCCTTGATATGACAATGGAATAAGTGTCCACTAATGATTACCGCCGCTCGTGTTTAATTGTTAAGTCCGAACCAAGTTTGATCGGCAGAAAAAAATTATCTTTCGGCTGAAACATTAGTTAAACAAAATTGTATTTCGCAATTTCCATCCGTTTTTTACTAAAGGTAACTATGGACGATCTAGCCAAAGGCAAACGCTGCAGGGCAGGCATTAACAGTTCATTAACTGTCCTGTCAAAAGATTTAGAGGGGTTCTTGGAAACCGCAACTCGGGTAGAAGTCAAGGCAAAATTGCATTGCGTGCAGACACAGGTTGCCAAGTATGAAGACAATCAAGATGTTTTGTTGCCGCTATATACCTCTGATGCTGAGTAGTATAAGGAAAACCATGAGGATACCATCTACTTATTTGATATTTATGGGATAATTACTATGCTGAAGGAGAAACTTGGTAACTCAGAAGGGCATAATCGGTCCGGAACAAAGAAAATATCGGGTGTTAAATTGCCGCACCTGAATTTGCCTACCTTCGCTGGCGACCCCCCATTATGGACGGGATTTTGGGATATGTTTAGATGTGTGGTGCATCACAGGACTGATATAAATGTGATTCAAAAGTTGACGTACTTAAAGGGTCAGATGCAGGGAGATGCCTATATACTAATAGAAGGCTAAACGGTTGAGGGTGCAAGCTATGCCCCTGCCGTGGACTTGCTTCAGGAGACCTTCGGGCATTCCGACAGAGTAAAAGCAGCACACAGCATGAACTTTCATGACCTTGTCTCACCTAAATGTCAAACAGCACAACTAAAGGCTTCTTACGCCAATATGGAAAGTGCGATGCGATCTATGACTAGTCAAAGAGTAAGTTCAGAGGAATTCTGCGTGGTTACACTATTAAATAAATTGCCATCGCCAGTTAAGGAGACCGTTAGGAGGGAGATGAGTGATCAGAGTCTAGATTATAGGACTTTTACACAGTATTTTCAGGCAGAGCTCTACAATATGGTGGGTCAAGATACCCCTGTGAAGGAATTTCCCATGGCTACAGCTACATTCACGACACAGAGCGATAGTAGCCGATTTGCCTGTAAATTGTGTAATGGGAATAATCATCCCTTGTATTATATGCTTTATATATAAGACAGGTTCTCTCAGAATAAAGAGAGCCAGGCAACTACGGCTCTGTGTCGGGTGTCTCTCCAGTGAACACGGTAGTAACGGGTGTACAAAACCTAATATTAAGAATTGCAAATTCTGCCGTGGCAAAAAATTTCACTCCCTGTGCCAAAAACCGAGAGAGGTGAATTACGTAGGTTGTGGTAATAATATAGTAGAGTCAACTCCATCAACCTCAACAACAATGTCCGTAAGTATGAGTAAACAGACAGTAATTTTACCCACAGTTCAGCTGCCTGTAAAGGGTAAGTAAAATCGAGGGTATTAAGTGTTGTCATAGATTCCAGTGGTTATCGCTCAAAAAGTGCTATTGGTATCTTTATAGATACAGGGAAAGTGCTTATCCCTCAAATTATTAGTCAGTGTCCGAGACTTTGTGAAATATTTGACAACACTTATTAACCTCGACCGTACAAGAAGACCGTAAAGGTCAGATCGCTACTTGATCAGTGCTCGCAGAGGACTTTCGTGAAGAGCTCTGTATTACCTTCCCTTTCTTATGAATCAAAGGGAATGGAACAATTGAGTCTCCACGTCTTCACTGGAACGCAAACCTCTCGTGAGTATCCTGTTGTAGCACTAAAGTATATACATACTGGCAGATTTCATCGTCTTGACGCAATATTTGTCGATGATCTCCCCGAACACAAGGCCGAAACTAGTCTAAAAATTGAAATAACTAGTTTACAGGGTCGTGGCATAAAATTGGCCGACTCATACGTTATCGAGACAGCTCAATTGGAGCTACTAATAGCTGCCGACCAGTACTACAACATAGTGCAACCTGGCTACAAAAGGGCCAGAAATTTGGTTTTACTTCCTACCAAATACGAATATGCCCTTAGTGGTTCCTATGCGGCAACCACGTTTAGTTCCAACACGGAGGTTGTTAAAAAACCTAAAGTGGCAGTGACCCCAGTAGATCAATGTATGTCTACCGGAAAATTTCCATGTCATAAAAAATGACGTGCTTTGTGGGATTTAGACCATATTGGTATATCACCTAAAGAGCATTAACAAGCCGAACGGCAAGCTTTGACCACATATGAGAAACAGTCATGTATGATCCTGAGAGTCAACAGTATCAGGTACGTCTGCCCTGGACCGAAAAGAAGGGACAGTTGCCCACCAACAAAGGCTTAGCTGTGGGTAGATTACGAGGACTCCAGAAGAGATTTGTCTTTCCCGTGGTTTCATTGAGGAGGTTCCATTCGATGGGACCGAACCAGAGTTAAAGAAAGAGAGAAAATGCTTGACTAACCCAGTGGTTCCATAAATAATAGTTGATGTGTTCTTATAGGACAAATTAAGAGAAAGATACTAGACGTATGTACATAAATAAAATTATGATGTGGTAATAGGATAATAGTTATTCTTGATAGAGAAGGCTCCATACCGATTAGCTATCAATAGTATAGGATCTGGTAGGACAGCAAATAGATATTGAAATTAAAGTAAGAGGGGATAACTCTTAACCCTCTGAACCCCAGCTAGTTAATAATAAATGTACCACCAAGGACCGGCAGGTTGTGAAAAAAAAGTATTTTTCCAGAAAACACTAGGAATGGGTTAGAAATGAAGGAAAACCCACAAAAAACCGATCCCCTAGGTCATTAAGGGGTCCTACGGTGCGCCCGAAAGTCAGAATTAACATGGGAAAATGGGTAGGCAAAAACAGGCAATAACAGGTTTTTGCGAGCTCACGCGCACGCGGTTGGACTTTGAGAGTTTTCAACCATAGGCATTGTTGTGTGGGATAATTACACAGTTCCAATACAAATCTGAGCGCTCTAGGTGCCGTAGGACCGGAGTAATTAACCGGGACGCACCTTATGTGATGCTGGGGTTTAGCGTTACAAACATTGCCGACGCAAACAGTGCGTCGCTAGGGCTCAGTGGGTTAAATAGATAACAACTATAAGGCTCAGGGGAAATAAAAAATAGTTGCAATTAGATCAGCTTTAGTTTGAGAAATAGGTAGGGAGGACACTAGTCCGTATGATCTATGAAATCTTTTGTTATAAAGGAAACATTATCAATCATATTATTTGAAGGAATATTCAGTTAGTTTCGTGGTAAGCGTTATGAGCATTAAGTCCAGGATAATAATGTAATCATAGAATCTATGTAGAGGATTAAAGCGGTGCATCTTGTTCTTGTAGGGGTTTTGAAGTACTGATCATATTAAGCCATTTACTGAGTTTTATTATTGAATAGGTGGTATATATGACCTATGACTTATTGGTAACAGGGTTAAGAGAACATATAATCTAAGAGTGATATAGATAGGGCAATCGAGGTCAAGTGTAGTAACGCCCTGGTCTGATGAGTAAATATATTGTATAGGGTTAAGAGGATATATAATCTAAGAGTGTCGGAGGTAGTAACGCCCTGATCTCTGAGTAGACACGGTAGGGCCCGGTAAAGTTATCTTATTATGGAGTTTAGTTAAGAATAAATCTCTTGTTCTATATTGGGAAATAAAGGTCATATTTATAAATGCCCTGGTCTCTGGAGTAGACACGGCAGGGACCGGTAAAACTATATTATTTTAGAGACTAGTAACGTGACTTTGGATCGAAGTTGAAGTGAGTTAATACCTGAATAGCGGGAATCCAAATAGGTGGTAACCGGAGCTCTAGAGTTCCAATGTACAACCTATGGTGGGTCGACGAAATATTCAATATGTGTCTTGAACTAATTTCGGCCCGAACAGAGAAATAGTTGATAGGTTAGTAGTAAGTTTTGTTAAATAAAGTATACAAGCTTCTAAATGACTGTCGAATTTATTCCCCACCTTAGTAGTATATTTGGAATAAGAAAATAAGTACTACATATATAATTAATACTTATCCATATGTGCCTATTTTACTTTTAATATGAACATATGAAAATGGGAAAGTAAAACAAAAAATGGGTAACAGCAATTGGCTGGTGAGAATTGTATATTTTAGCCCCGCGGTCGTAATCTGGCCTTGCTCAGTGAGAGACGAACACCCTCACTCTCTCGTATCTTACGTGGGACTGAGAGACCAGGGGAGCTTTCAGACTGGCTTGGAGGGTCGGAGTTACACTCCTCCTCCCACCTCCCTCTCTCCCACCCGTCCTCCCACGAAAATACTCTATTAATATCGTGAATAATAGAGAAAATACCTGATAATTGAGGAGGGGGGAAAAAGGGGGAGGGGGGGAGGATGGGATAGGGGGGGAGGGACACATGTATAGGAGTGGTAGAAATGGAGGGAAATTATCTCACCTAAGCACAATTTTTTTTGTTTTAGTGCCACTGGGGTGTTTTAAATGTTTTTTGTTTAGGCCTAAGATCTTAAGAGTCTTCCCGCAGCTGCCTGGTTAAGCTTATCTTATATATTTTTAGTTTATATTCTATGTGTATGAAGGAGACAAAAGGCAGGTTGCCTGTAACGAGTGTCTCACCCAAAGCTAAAAGAGTGACAGAGCCAAATTCAAGGGACATTGGGGTTAAAATGCCTAAACACACAAAGTTTAAAGCAGTTTATGTCATAGGATGAAGGAAAGATTGATTGAGGGAGAGAGTCCTGCTTGTAGAAATTCACTGACCCTGTAACTGTACATGCTAAGATTGGTATGCAAGATTCGAAACTGCATAATAAATCGTAGGCTTGTGCAGCATTCTTTAACTGTCTTTGTGGTGCAATGCATAAGTGTGTTGATTTTCGGTGTGAGCGTCCTGGGTTCGAATTCCCGGACTGCCACAAGTGTTTGTTAAGGGGAGGTCTCCACTCGAGGGATATTTTTCTGGACCCCTTTCTCCCTCATGTTTAGCCCCATTGCTTTTGAGATTTTATGACGTTTGCCCCATTAGTTTAGCGATTTTAAGAACTTTCACCCCATACTAAGACCTTTCGTGCCATTCAGGTGTCGATTTTATCCTGGCGAGCGATAGCGAGCCTGTAATTTAAGAGGAACCGGCCTTCGGCCGGGAAATTTTTCTACCGAAAAATGTACAAATTTATCTTGAAAGGGGGTCTAGGGGGTGTAATTTTAAGCTTTATGAAAACGTAGGGAACAAACTAAATACCTCCCCTTAATTTCATTAATCGAGTTTAGGAGTAAAGTTGGTCAGTGGAGAGAACATAACCATAAATTAGATCTAAAGTGGCATAAACAACAAAGCTGCTCTCTCTCTCTCTCTCTCTCTCTCTCTATATATATATATATATATATATATATATATATATATATATATATATATATTTATACATATATACATATATACATATATATATATATATATATATATATATACATATGTTGCCGGATGCCCGTGATCCCCGAAGGTGTGGCCTCGAACAAAACGGCCCCATGCACCTCTGTCCCCAGTCAGTCGACGCCCCTCCTCCCATCCAGCACCGCCTTCACTTCTTCACTCCATCATTCCACCTCTCATTCGGTTTACCTCTCCTTCTCTGTCATTCCACCTCACTCTCGTACACTCGCTTAGTCATTCTTTCGCTTCCCATACGTTCCCATGGCCGAACCATCTCAAAGTGTTCCTTTTCACACTTTCCAGCTCACCTACATCCACACCACACCTCTCTCGTACTTCCTCATTCGTCTGTCTATACCCCCATGTAACTCCGCATGCACTTCTCAGGTAACTAATTTCCACCCCTCTCACTCTTGGTTTGAGTCTCTTCACCAACGTCCATGCTTCGCTCCGGTAAGTCAATGTCGGGATTACCACACTGTGATGCAAGGACCTTTTACTTCCATGCTGACCACCCTCTTTCTTGTTACTGCTTACAGCGTTCCTACAACCCTCTTTCCCTGTTGCACCCTCTCCCGCACTTCTTCATCGATACTCTCATCTTTATTCAACACACTGCCTAGATACTTAAATGAGAGGACATTCTCTATAGCCTGACCATTCAACTTGACCTCACACTCTGTGGCTGCACCCCTTTCAGAGATCATAACCTTGCTCTTCCCCGCATTTAACCTCTGATTCTGTTTTTCACACACTGTTCCAAACATGTTTACCAGACCCTGCATCTCCCATTCACTATCGCTCATCAGAACTGTATCATCAGTAAACAGCAGTACAGGCAACTTCCACTTGTTTTCCTCCCTTATCAGAGGTACACCAACATACACTGTTTTTCCTTGTATTTCTTTCATGACTTCATCTATATATACTGTATATTGAACAACCATGGGGACATCACACACCCTTGCTTCAACCCAACATTCAGATCAAAGAACTCGCTCTGCTTATTCTCCACACGTACTGATACCTTTGCACCCTCATACATACTCTTCACTGCTCTCAGCAAATTGCCGTCTACTCCGTTTATCCTCCGTACTTTCCACAAATCTTCTCTATCAACTCTGTCATAGGCCTTCTCCAAGTCCATAAAGGCAGGATACAACTTATGTTCCTTCTCCAGATTTTTCTCCACAACACATTTCAGGGCAAAAATCTGATCTACTCATCGTCTTCCCTTCCTAGACCCGCCCTGCTCGTCACTTATCTATTTTTCCGTTCTCGCTCACTCTCTCAATCACTACCCTACCTTCCCCACTATGCTTAAAAGGCATATACCCTGGTGGTTACCACAAACTCCTCTTTCCCCTTTACCCTTATAGAGGGGGACTATTATGCCTGTCGTCCAGTCATCAGGTGCACTCCCTTTCTCCCATGCTAGTCTACACATTTTCCATACCCATTTGGTTACTATCTCACCACCATACCTCAACATTTCTCCACACACTCCATCTATTCCTGATGCTTTCCCCATATTCACTCTATTCATGGCTTCACACACTTCTGACCTCCTGACCACCCACCTCCTCCTAGGCCAGGAAATAAGCACCAACAAAGTGCCGAGGTTGGACAGAAATGTTAACAAATCAATTTCAGCTGATATGGGTTCTTTGGAGGTATCTCTAACCACACATAAAAGGCCACTCGAATCCACCCATGGCAAATACTCGTTTTCACTGAAAATCCTAGATGCCCGCCGCCGCGGAAGGTAAAATATTGAAATATGCATAACTTTGTTGAAAATCAACATAGAAACACAAATAAAGTGTCTAATCCTACTAATTTTGAGGTGCTCTTTCACTTGGAAATATTTTCAAGGTCATATAAGGTGGCATTCATGCTCAAACGTCAAAATCAACGTAATTTTTGGTATAATATTGAAGGAAAATGTGAAAATTATATGATCCTCTGAACATATCTGTGCGACTATTACACCAGTACGATTGAGAAATGTATATACGTGTATGCAACGCATTTAGTAATACTTTTTTCTTTTATTTCCAAATCTGAGATTGTGATGGCATCCCCCAAGACAGATGCGGCGTGTTTAATTTGTAGAGACACTATTTCATTTAAGAACGATGAATATTCCAGCGTTGGACGCAAAGGCCTCACTTCCATTAATAAATTCACCCATAGACACAATGAACTATATCCAACGAACCCCATCCCAATATATAAATTTGATGAAAATGGAAAGCAATATGTCCACACATTATGTCGCAAAAGTCACACAAACAGCAGACGATATGAGCAGATCGGTAAACGCCAACATGTCGATGAAACTGGTCCTACCTCACACAAACTGCGATGTGATACTAAAAAATTCTCATTTCACACTGACTGCTATCTCTGTGGGATGCATGTTGATCAGGAGAAGGCCAGAAAGTATCCCACCAATGTTGAATATGAATTCAGCCATGTTATGCTCCTCACTGTGTCAGAGACAATCTTGCAAAGATGTAATGAACGTCGCGAAACTCATCCAGACTCTTGGGCTGATGCAGTTGCACATCGACTTGCATGTATTAATGATTTACAGCAGAGGAGGCCATTTACCACCGCAGATGTTTCCAATATTACATGTCACCACGAAATCTTACACTTGACATGTTACCTACAAACAAGGATGGAGCACCACCTCGGAAACGAGGACGTCCTTCTGGTACCATCGATGAAATGAAGAGATCGTCTTTCATGCACGTTATTGAATATCTGGAAAACAATGATGATGAAACTGTCACTCTAGATGAACTCTATGAAATCATGGAAAGCAATGCAACCAGTGGAGAGGTTTATTCCAAAAAGTATTTGCAAAGGCAACTCTATGCACATTATGGGAACAGAGTATCGATAACTTCAACGAAAAAGCAACCGCTGATTGTCACACTCGCATCTAATGTGAAGCAGTTGATTCAGGATGCGCACTCAAAAATGAAGGACAACCCCGATGCCATGGATTCGTTGATCAAAGTTGTCGGCACCTATATCATGAATGAAATAAAGAATGCCGAAAAACACAACAATTTATATCCAGACGCCTCTGATATAAAATCGCTCGAACACAATCTCTCCACTTTGACCCCTGCCCTGTCTCTACTGTTACAGACAATCATCAAGAGAAAAAGAGCAGACCATCGATGTGCATCTATTGGCCAACCCATAATGAGCTCCACTTGTCCAAGAGCATTCCTCTGTCCTCTGCAAGTTGGTCTGTGTGTAACTTTGGACCAGTCTTAAGAAGTGACGGTGCAACTTTCCAGTTAGAAGAAGTGACGGTGTGTGGTCAGGAATTTTCACAGACCTCTTCATAGAGCAAGTTCTGATGGCCAGCATCAAATCAACTGGCGGCTTAACCCAAGGGCGTGGATTCAGTGACAGCACTCGACTTCTCTTCCTGCTCTCAAGACCTGTGTGTGCCAATATAAGCCAGTCCATTTTCGTGATAGCTGGTTTATCTATGGATACACCTGATGGACATCGTGAATTAGCAGCAGCCAGGATACGTCGTGACATGAGTGATATACAGAAGATTCTCCAAGTGTTCCTTGAGCGTGGCGTATTCAACAAACCATCAAAGAAGATTGTAAGTCTATCAACTGGCTTGGTGGCAAATGATTCTGTGAATGCATATGAGGCTCAAAGTGTTGGAAAGAAGATCCTTGATTCCATGGTCGGACAATCTGTCGCAGAATACAAGTTTTCTCAGAAGAATCAAGTTAAGACCCTGGCATCAGCTACTCATGTGAAAACATCTTCTGGTGCCCAAATTGAGATGGATTCACAGCGTCTCTATCAGCGTCTTCTTCTTACAGGTTTCAATGGTGACATACAACTTCCAGATCTCTTCCGATATGAGATGTGCTCTTTCCCACCATCTCTCTTTGACAACCATGTGTGCATGAGGATGGGGGATAAATCGGAAATAATTCACCATCTCCTCAAGCTTGTTCCAGAGAGCAGTAGTGCAATGTCCTGTGACATGAGTATGCAGTACATCATTGATGGTGGTAGCCTGCTTCATAAATTCTCATGGCCTAAAAATGCCAGCTACTCGAAGATCTGTGAAATGTACGTCTGACACATCAAGCAATCATACTGTCATGCTTTGGTTGTGTTTGATGGGTATCATGGATCTAGCACAAAGGATGAAGCACATCGTTGCAGGCTGGGGAATGATATAGGTGCTACAGTGTTGGTTTCACCAGAAGTGCATGTAACCATGACCAAGAAGAGCTTTCTTGCCAATCCTTCCAACAAGCAAGCATTCATCAATCTACTTGCAGAGCAAATGACCAAAGCGGATATCGCCGTTGAACATGCAAAAGGTGATGCTGACTACAAGATATGTATGTCAGCATGTTTTCATGCCAAAGAGAAGCCAACGCTGTTGTCGCAGAGGATTCTGATGTGTTCCAGCTGCAAACGCATCATGCCAATATTGCTGACAAAGACTTATACATGGTGACATCCAAACAAACAGTGTGTGTCACAACTTTGGCAAAGAAGATTGACCCATTACTCTCCGGCACCCTGCTCTTTCTGCACACTTTCAGTGGGTGTGACACTACGTCTAGACCTTATGGGATTGGCAAAGTGTCAGTACTCAAGAAATATGCAGAACTAGAGCGGTGTAGTTCAATATTCATGTCTCCATCTTCATTTAAAGCAGAAATAGAAAGAGCTGGAGAAAATGCCTTGTTGATCATCTCTGAGCCTTGACTCGGCAAGAGTGGACAAGTTTCAGCAGAAAGTGGGTACTGCCACGCAGTATGTGTCGCCAGAGAAGCTTCTGCCAACATCTGATGCAGCCATTTTCCATAGTCATCGCGCATACCATCAGGTTCAGGCATGGTGTGGTAATGATCTTCCTGCGGAAGAATGGGGCTGGACGAGTTCTCCTTCTGGCCTATATCCCGTCAAAATGTCTCAGCCGTCGGCACCTGATCGACTACTTAAGATAATGCGATGCAATTGTGGTGGAAAATGCAACACAAGAACATGTACATGCCACAAAAATGGGCTCCATTGCACTCCAGCTTGTGGTCAATGTAAGGGCATTACCTGTTTGAACGGTCCACCTGTGGACATTGAAGAAAATGAGGTGGAAAACGATGATGATGAAATGGGACTATAAATAAATTAATGTGTTTGAAAGTCACTTTGGAATATATACATATACATATTTATATACATATATACATACACAATATACACAATACAATAATACATATGTAAAAGTTTATAGCCGGTTGTTCAGACAATTAATTTTGCTCATTTTAGGCCAAAATTTAGATTTTTCGAGGATTTCAATATGAACACATCTTCCAATCTCCTCCAAAGTAACTTTAAATGGAAGAGCACCTCAAAATTAGTAGGATTAGACACTTTATTTGTGATTCTATGTTGATTTTCAGCAAAGTTATGCCTATTTCAATATTTTACCTTCCGCGGCGGAGGGCATCTAGGATTTTCAGTGAAAACGAGTATTTGCCATAGGTGGATTCGAGTGGACTTTTGTGTGTGGTTAGAGATACCTCCAAAGAACCCATTTCAGGTGAAATTGCTTTGTTAACATTTGTGTCCAACCTCGGCACTTTATTGCCTGGCCTACCTCCACTACTTCTCTTCTTCTCCCTCCCATACCCCATCCAACTATGTTTGCTGGTGCTTCATTCCTTACATTCAGCAATTCGTTGAAGTACTCCCTCCATCTTTCGATTTTCTTATGTTTCTCGGTTATCACTCGCCCATTCTTATCTTTCACACCCTTACTATTTCCCTTGCTACCTTTCCTAACTTTCTTGACCTATTTCCAGAACAGTTTCTTACACTCTCTCCATTTTACACTTAGATTCCTTCCAAATTCTTCATCTGCTCTTCTCTTACACTTTCCTTTAGTACTCTCTTCACCACTCTCTTTTTCTCCAAGTACCTCGCTCTTTTCTGTATCTCTAAATCTTCATTCCCTCTACTACCCAACCACTCTCTATAAGCTTTCTTTTTTTCTTCAACAGCTATTTTTACCTCTTTAGTCCACCACATTGTACCCTCCCCTCCCCTCTCTCTTCTCCTTTTGTATATATAGAGTATATTCCACAAATAAGCCCTATTTTATCACAACAACAACACTCCCGGCCACAGACTGTACTATAATTCTACTTTACTTCGATCTTCACTGTTAACTCTTCCTGTACCAGTGACGTCTTTATTTTTATTTGATTTATGTAACATTTAGAAATTTTCATGAAGCTTAAGAAGGATATATGGTAGCTATATGGATCACTTGAGATGGTATGTTGCCTTTTTATGGGTAGACGTCCTTCCTAAGCTGAATACTACATTCGGCGGGTTTGACGAGCACCTGCTTTAATACCCATGCCTTCCATTTAAAAGCTAATGCTATTTACGATTTATGGGGAGATGGTTGATTTTGGTGGCCCATTCGTTTGGCGATTTTAAGATTTTTCGTCCATTTCCTTTATCAATATTTAGACCTTTCGTGCCATTTAAGCGTCGAATATTTCCTGGCGAGCAATGGCAAATCTGTAATTTATCAGTAACCGGATTTGGCCTGTAATTTGTTCGGTAGAAAAATGTACAAATTTATCTAGAAGTGGAATCTTGGTAACGCTTTGTTTAAGCCTGAGGGAGGTCTAGGTAGGAAACTAAGCAAATTAATCAAAATAAATAATTATATAAATCAACCAATAAATAAACCCTTCCCCCCTTAAGATTGAATTATGATTGTAGTTTTGTATGCAGTTGTTAAGCCATCGGATTAACTTATTGCTTCTTAACATTTACAGTGGTGCTTCATTCACAGTCTATATTCTTCACACATAATGTAAGGGAGATAAACAAAATTACTGTAGGCGCTTGTACGCCATTAGCACTCTCCCTTATAACACCTTCAACACTATGACACCTTTCTGCCTTCGATTCTGCTTAAAAATAGAACATTTTAGGCAGTTTAAGAAGTACGTATGTTATTCATGGGTTGCATTGAGATCATATTTATCTCTCTGAGTCCTAGAGGTCTAATATAATCTAAATACATTGAAATCGTCTAATGGTAACCAGAATACGATGACAATTACGTAGTGGTGGTGAAGGGGATACCTATGATTAAGTGAGGACCTTCAGACCATCAAAGACTTGAATTTCCAAATTAGGTTTATCATTACATAGCTGGAATAACTATGTCAGTAGAATATATAATGGTAATGTGACGGTTACGTTCATGGTTGTATTCATCTTGATGTGCTTGTGTGTCTATGTGTGTGTGTGTAAGAGAGAGAGAGAGAGAGAGAGAGATAATGTGTTGGTTGTGTACCTTGCTTCCCAGCCATGCGTGTACTGTATTTGTATTACAAAATAATACAAATGTTGCGAGTAGTGTGTCGGAGGTTGTGGAGGGGGGGGGGGGGGGGGGGGGGGGGGGGGGGGAGGTATCCGGAAATATCAAACCAGCTAACCCCTTCTGTACCGGTGGCATCTTTTTCATTATATTCTTGTAAATATTAGATGATTTTTGTTTAGCTTAGGAAGTACGTGTACCAATTATATGGCTACAGACTATCTCGATTAATTCTTTGAAATACCATATATCGTTCTTAACCTTCACACAATCGTTTAAATGTAGCTGAAATCAAACACAACAAAAGTAACCGGTACTGAAGGGGTTAACCCTTCCGAGATCCAATACACATTACTTTTGTTTCCAGGCTAATTCTTAGACGATTTTATTCAGATTAGGAAGGGTATAATTATGGAAGTCAGAGGATTAATTGAGACCGTTTTTACCCTTACCGTCTTGGTGGTGTAATGGTTAAGGTGTCTACAAATATGTGTGTGATAACGTGGGTTCGAATCCTGGTGGATCACATATATGCTTTCATTAATTTCATTGGAGTTTGGTGTTGTGGTGAAATTAATAAACCAATAGATTAGAATTCCTTTAGATCCCTTTTAAACTCTGTGGAAAATCGTCTAATGATAGCCAGAATATACTGCCAAAATCCGTGACCATTTCCAAAGGGTTAAAAGTGTCAATCAATAGATGATTTTATTCAGGTCAAGATAGATGTCTACCCATTAAAAGGTTACACACTATCTAAATTAATCCTTTTAGCGAGCATATTTATTTCATAATCTTTCTAAAATCGTCTAAATGCAGCTGAAATCATATATATAACATGTCACTGGTACTAGCTGGGTTCAAATGCCTACCCAAGCTTAACCAAACCTATCTTAATAGTATTAAGGGAGGTAGGGTCTATTTTTTAGTCTATTTATTTATCGACCGACTTATTGAATTACTCGCAAGACCTTCATCAAGCTTAAAATAACACCTCCAATACCCCCCCAGCCGAAGGCCGGTTCCTCCTAAAATGTTAGGCTTGGTATCGCTTGCCAGGAAAAAAATTACACATGAATGACACTCAAATTATTAATATTGACAAATAAATGAAGCGAAAGGTCTTACAATCGCCAAACTATTGGAATGAGAGTCGTAAAACATCGAAACTAACGGGGTTAAACATGAGGGAGAAGGGGGTCCATCAAAAACGTATACTCCCCTTAACTGAATGGACACTGAAACTAACTGAAACGCATGTGATAGTTGTGTATATAGTTGAGTGTGTAATTCGGAAATTACATTATGTTACTCTCCTGCTTTTCATCTTGTCCCTGAGATTATACGAGACAGTGCTGCTATGTATGTTGGTTCAGCTGAAATACTGTATGTTGATTAAGCTATACTTAATTACGAAGAGGAGACATAGACATAGGAGGATGTAGATAGGGTGATATATTTGTGTAATATTTAAAGGTGTAGGCCTTGCAGCCGGCACATTGCCATAGGAGAACGATCGTGATTTAAGGGGAGATGAGTCGTTTTGCTGGTCCTTGTTCTGCCTTACAGTATGTTTAGCCACATTAAATTTCACATTACAAGACGTTCAGCCCATTAGTTTGGCGATTTTAAGATTTTGCGCTCTATTTCTGTGTCAATATTAAGACTTTTGTGTCATTTAGGTGTCGATTTATTTCTGGCGAGCGATAGCGAGCCTGTAATTTAAAAGGAACCGGCCAAATGTACAAATGTTTATTGAAGAAGGGTCTTGGGCCGTTTTTTTTTTTTTTTGTATTATTTATATTCTTGATGGAGGTCTAGGGAGGGAACTAAGAACATGATAAAAGGATACATAAATGAGGAAATATATACGCCCTCCCCCCATAAAAAAACCCAGTTCTGATAGCTTTATTTCCTAATTAACTCAAGGATATGAGCCAAGGAAGAAGTGGTTACATTCAGGCGATCGGTAAAGCGCATACCTCCGCCAACGAAGACGGAGATATGTGCTCTCCAGAGTGCCCCTCTAGTTGATTAAGATGTTTGGCTTTTCTGATCCCTCTTATTCTTTATGTTTAGTCCCATTACTTTTCAAATCTTAAGACGTCCGCCCCATTAGTTTGTCGATGTTAAAACCTTTCGTCCCATTTATATATCAATATCAAGAACTTTCGTGCCATTTAGGTGTCGATTTGTTCCTGCCAAGCAAAATTGAGCCTGTATTTTTTTTAGAGAAGCGGCCTTCGGCCGGGACACTTTTCTATCGATAAATGTACAAATTTATCTTGAAGGGGGTCTAGTGAGTGTTTTTGTTTTAAGTTTGATGAAGGTCTAGCGAGGAAACTAAACAATAAATGAATATATAAAGAAATAGACCAAGAGAAACATTGTCCCCTTAAGATTCATGGTCCTATCATATTTATTTATATATTTGTCTATTTGTAACCACTATATACTGAATATAAATTAATGATGGACACAACATATGTGTAGCATATTGTAGGGAGTCTATATCAAAGCATTATACATTAGAGTAAACTATAAAATGTTCTTATTCCTTAACCCATGCTGTAGCGGTGCCGTTATTATAACTTTATTCTGGATACTATTAGACGATGTTTTTCAGCATAAACAGAGTCTCCAGCAATTAAAAGGTATCGAACTTTCTCATTTATCCCTTTTTACTACCACAGATCAATCTTAAACTGCACAAAATCGTCTAATGTAGCTAGAATAAAAGTAAAAAGACGTCGCTGGTACAGTAGGGGTTAACGGTCACCATGCCATATAAAGACGTCACCGGTACAGTAGGGGTTAACGGTCACCATGCCATATAAAGACGTCGCCGGTACAGTAGGGGTTAACGGTCACCATGCCATATAAAGACGTCGCCGGTACAGTAGGGGTTAACGGTCACCATGCCATATAAAGACGTCGCCGGTACAGTAGGGGTTAACGGTCACCATGCCATATAAAGACGTCACCGGTACAGTAGGGGTTAACGGTCACCATGCCATATAAAGACGTCACCGGTACAGTAGGGGTTAACGGTCACCATGCCATATAAAGACGTCGCCGGTACAGTAGGGGTTAACGGTCACCATGCCATATAAAGACGTCACCGGTACAGTAGGGGTTAACGGTCACCATGCCATATAAAGACGTCGCCGGTACAGTAGGGGTTAACGGTCACCATGCCATATAAAGACGTCGCCGGTACAGTAGGGGTTAACAGTCACCATGCCATATAAAGACGTCGCCGGTACAGTAGGGGTTAACGGTCACCATGCCATATAAAGACGTCACCGGTACAGTAGGGGTTAACGGTCACCATGCCATATAAAGACGTCGCCGGTACAGTAGGGGTTAACGGTCACCATGCCATATAAAGACGTCACCGGTACAGTAGGGGTTAACGGTCACCATGCCATATAAAGACGTCGCCGTTACAGTAGGGGTTAACGGTCACCATGTCATATGACGCGATACTATTACGACCTAGTGGATCATTCTTTAATTCATATGACGATAAATTAGACCACTATAGTATTTTCATTATACTTTGGCAAAAAAGTTAAACACTATCCTCTGTAACTCAAACACAACTATAATAGTCATGCTAATATGTCTACCAATTGGAAAGAGTCAGACAGTTAATAGGTGTGGAAATATACAGCCCGTTTGCTCTAGTCCTTTTTGAGTTACAAGAGGTTAGAGTTAAGGGGGATGGTCGTATTGATTTGCTTATTTACGTATAATTTGTTATTTGCTTTTAATTTCATCCCTAGATCTCCATCAAGCTATAACCCGCCCACCCACCCCCCTCCCTCTCAGACCATCCTTCAAGATGAATTTGTACATTTTTCGATCGAAAAATGTTCCGGCCAAAGGCCAATTCCTCTTTGAAAATCAACACCTAAATGACACGAACAGTCTTAATATTGACAAAGAAATGAGGAGAAAGGTCATAAAATCGACAACGTCTTAAAATTTGAAAACTATTCGGGCTAAACATGAGGAAGAAGGGGGACGAGAAAAGCGACCCAACTCCCCTTAAGATTATTGACCTAATTATAGTGAACAGACTTCAGTGCCTGATCATTATGCTGTATGATAAGACAATAAGATTATGTTTTTGTTAAAGGCGGATAGGGATTTTCTGGACCCACTTCTCCCTCATGCTTAGCCCCATTAGTTATGAAATCTTAAGACGCTTATCCCATTAGTTTGGCGATTTTAAGACCTTTCACCCCATTTTATTGTCAATATCAACACCTTCCGTGCCCTTCAAGTGTCGAGCGAGCCTGTAATTTTGGAAGAAGGCCGGGACATTTTTCTACCGAAAAGAGAGGTTTAAAAAAAATAAATAAAAATATATATATATATACAGTATATATATATATATATATATATATATAATTTGAGCACATTTGTATTGATAACATGTTTCTTAATTAAAGGTTCATCCGATTCTAAGGGTGAGGTACTTGATTGTTCTCCCTCGGCGTTTAGTCCCATTAGCTTTGTGATTTTAAGACGTTCGTTTCATTAGTTTGGCGATTTTAAGGCCTTTCACCCACTTTCTTGTTGTCAATGTAAAGACCTTTCGTGCCATTTAGGTGCCGTTTTTTCCTGGCGAGCGATAGCGAGCCTGTAATTCTAGAAGGGACGTGTTTCTACAGAAAAATGTAAAACAAAATTTTGAAGGGGGGTTTACGGGGTGTTTTTTCTAGCTGTGTGGATGTCTAACCAGGTTACTATAAAATAAATATATAAATAGATAAATATACCAAAATATGAGCAGTAGCCCCTTAACTGCTGTCAATAAAGTGGTCCTCCTCAAATAGTACTTTATATTTATCAACCAATAGGTCACCCCATTAATATACAGTACTCAAATGTCATTATATACAGTATAAGGCACTTGTCTTTGATCCCAATATTTATATCACTTAGGGGGGATGGGCGTATTTATTTGCTCCTATATATATTTGTTAATATTGTCTTTAGTTTCCTCCCTAAACTTCCGTCAAGCTTAACAAAAGACACACACACCCTAGACCCTCCTTCAAGATAAATTTATAAATTTTTTGATAGAAAATGTCCCGGCCGAAGGCTGGTTTCCCTTAAATAACAGGGTCGCTATCGTTCGCCAAAAGATGACACGAACATTCTTAATATTGGCAAAATAAATGGGGCGAATGGTCTTAAAATAGCCAAACTAAAGAGCCGAACGTTATAACATTTGAAAGGTAATGAGGCTAAACATGAGGAAGAAAGAGGACCAGAAAAACGACCCAACTCCCCTTAATAAACAAATATTGCACTGAACACTTGTCAAAATAACCCTTCTGTACCGGCGACGTCCTATTAATTTTATTCTAGCTGCATTTAAGCGATTGAATGCAGTTTAAGAAGGATCTGTGGTAGAAAAAAAGGTTACGAAAGAAGTTTCAAAGCCTGCTAATTGTTGGAGGCCCTCTTTAAACTGAAGAAAATCCCGTACTGCATGGGGTAAAAATCACTTAATAAACGAATATATCACTAAACACATTAACCCTTGCAGTACCGGTGTCGTTCGTTTATCTTCATTGTAGCTACTGTTAGACCGTATTTTTTATATTTTACTCTAGCTATATTAAGACGGTTTTGTGCAGCTTAAGAAGGATCTGTGGAAGTAAAACTAGTTGATAATGATAGTTCGATGCGTGTTGATTGCTGGGGGCCCTTCTTAACCCTTAATTAGCGGCGAGCAACATAAGTCGAGTTAAAAAAAGCTGGACTATGTGGCGGCGCTCGACATAGGTCGAGTGGCAATTTCAGCACGTAATGTGGCTGAGAGAGAGAGACAAGTGGTGGCAGGAGACTAGCGAGCGTATGACTGCTCCAGACCACCGCGGCGAACCTACTGACACAAATCTCAGCTCCCTCCTCCCTCTCTCACTCGCTACATACTCAATTATGTACCGAAAGTACCGAATTACCTGCTTTTTGCACTCGCGTTGCACGGTTATTGCAAGAAAACTATCCATCATACAAGGATCGTTATGGTGTCATTCGAAAGCTCTGTTTATGCCCTTTCAGGGATAGGTACTTGTTTTACGTTCTGGGTCTTATTTAGGCATGAAAATGATCACGTAAACAGCCCTATTTTGGCTAAAAACACCCCGCTGTGCGGTACATATAAATAAACCGCATAGGCCGCTCGTAAGGTGTTAAACTGAATATAATCGTCCACTAGTAACCAGTATACAATGAAGAGGACGGAACTGGTACTGAACGGGTTAAGGGGAAGAACATGTGTATTCGTTTTTTCTGAACCCCCTTCTCCTTCATGTTTAGCCCCATTAATTCTCAAATTGCATTACTTTCGCCCATTTCTTAGTCAATATTAACACCTTTTGTGCCATTTAGGTGTCGATATTTTCCTGGCAAGCGATAGCGAGCCTGTATTTTAGGAGGAATCGGTCTTTGGCCGGGAAAATTTTCTACGCAAAAATGTACAAATTTATCTTTGGGATGGCGATTTTTTTTAAGCTTGATAAAGGTCTAGGGAGTAAATTAAAACAAATATACCTAACGGTAATACTAAAAACTAAAATTTAGTATATAAACCAACTAACGTCCCCTTGAGCAAGGAATACTTCACACATTTTCTTATATATAAATTGTCATCATTTGTGTTTATGTAAATAGGTTTAGGTAGGTGTAAATAGGTGTAAGTAAGGATAGGTGTTAATAGCCCTTCTTAATAAATCTATTATTAACCGTATTGGAGAGGAGGTTGTGGGTTATTGGTAATTGATGTAGTAGACCTGATAGACTTGGTTGATTATAGAATCAGGTAGATATATTTCAACGCCATTATCGTTTTATCTTGATATAAGAACAGGAGCACTCTTGATAGCTAAATATAGTATGAGTATGTATTATGTAGAGTATTTACCAAGTGTGTCTTTACGGATAATGTAACTCTTTATGCACCATACCAGTCAGCCCATGAGATGAACACTACTGATTGTATGGTGCTAGACCCTCCCCATGGATCCCAACACAGTCCACTACGAACATGTACTGTATCTTACACACCAGTGCCACCCTGTGCCAATAGTGTGACCACCATACCGGTCAGACCATGACATGGACAGTACTGATATTATGGTGCTAGATCCTCCCCATGGGTCCCAACATAATCCACTACTAACATACACTGTATCTCACACACCAGTGCCGGTACAGTGCCACCCGGTGCCAATATTGTGACCACCATACCGGTCAGACCATGGCATGGACAGTACTGATATTGTGGTGCTAGACCTTCCCCATGGGTCCCAACACAGTCCACTACTAATATACACTGTATCTTACACACCAGTGCCGGTACAGTGCCACCCTGTGCCAATATTGTGACCACCATACCGGTCAGACCATGACATAGACAGTATTGATATTAGGGTGCTAGACCCTCCCCATGGGTTCCAACACAGTCCACTACTAACAGACACTGTAGCTTACACACCAGTGCCGGTACAGTGCCAGCCTGTGCCAATATTGTGACCATCATACCGGTCAGAACATGACATGGCCAGTACTGATATTATGGTGCTAGACCATCCCCATGGGTCCCAACATAGTCCATTACTAACATGCACTGTATCTTACACACCAGTGCCGGTACAGTGTAACCCTGTGCCAATATTGTGACAACCATGCTGGTCAGGCCATGACATGGACAGTACTGATATTATGGTGCTAGACCATCCCCATGGATCCCAACACAGGCCACTACTAACTTACACTGTATCTTACACATCAGTGCCAGTACAGTGCCACCCTGTGCCAATAGTGTGACCACCATACCTGTCAGACCATGACATGGACAGTACTGATATTATGGTGCTAGACCCTCCCCATGGGTCCCAACATAATCCACTACTAACATAAACTGTATCTTACACACCAGTGCCGGTACAGTGCCACCCTGTGCCAATATTGTGACCACCATAGCGGTCAGACCATGACATAGACAGTATTGATATTATGGTGCTAGACCCTCCCTATGGGTCCGAACACATTCCACTACTAACATACACTGTATCTTACACACCAGTGCCACCCTGTGCTAATAGTGTGACCATCATACCGGTCAGACCATGACATGGTCAGTACTATTATTATGGTGCTAGACCCTCCCCATGAATCCTAACACAGTCCACTACTAACATTCACTGTATCATATACACCAGTGCCTGGTACAGTGTACAAAGGAGTACAAAGGAGTACAATGGAAATCAAGCAACAACAAATCTAGTGACCCTTCTAGGTTGCTTGTCCTCCAAAACACTGAGGATCAAGTGTCCAAACAGTGGTTTAGAGTGGGTAAGTGAACATTGGAAAAGGAATTACTGCCCTGGAACTAATGTCCGTGGCAGGATTAGGAAGTTAGTAGAGGACAGATGGGTTAGTAACTGAGGGGGGGATAAAATAAAGTTATTCATTTACAAACGCAGTCAGTCGCGCAGTCAGTCGCGGGTTTGATGAGAGATATTTGTCTAGGCGGAGTTTAAATGAATCAACGGTGATGCAGTCTATAACGTTTCGGGGAAGCCCATTCCACAAGTTGACAACTCGATTGAAGAAGAAATTCTTAGATTCGTGTGAGTTAAAAGGTTTACCAATAATTTTGCAACCGTTTCCCCGTGTATAATTAGATTGGTCGATAGTGAAGTATTTACTACAGTTCATATTGTCGATGCCTTTAATGATTTTGAACACTTGAATTAAGTCACCTCTTAATCTGCGCTGGGTTAAAGGAAATAAATTTAATTCTCTAAGACGCTCTTCGTATGGTTTGTTCTTTAGGCTAGGTATCATTTTGGTAACTCTACGTTGAACTCGTTCTAGCTTGTTTATATCTTCTTGGTAATAAGGGCACCAGGATTGAACGCAGTATTCCAGAAGAGGGCGGACTAAGGAATTGTAAAGGGTTAGGATAACTTCTTTGGATTTATGCTCAAATGACCTGCCTATAAAGCCAATTATTTTGTTTGCCTTCTTAACAACTTATGAACATTGTTGACTCGGTTTTAGGTTACTCGATATTGTTACTCCCAGATCGGTTTCTCTGTTTACATTCATAACCCTCTCACGTTCTTGACGCAATTTTGAGCCTATTAGGGATACTTTAAAGCCTTTGTTACCATCAGGGGTATTTAAAAACCTTTAGTTTAGTTACTTTAACCTCTTCAGTTGTATTTGAGTTAGCTGTGGGCAGAAAACTAATTTTGGAGAGGTATTTATAGGAGTGAGAGAACTCTATTTCTTATTGCTAATCTGGCAACCTCTGCGTCATATGGTCATGAGAGGGTTAAGCTGAGTGCCATTCATCGAATAGTTTGCTTTCTCATTTAGGTATCTGATATGTAGTACTTTACATTTATCCGCATTGAAACTCATTTGCCAAATTTGGGCCCAACATGACAATTTATCTAGATTGTGTTGCATATCGTCAACTTGTTCTTTTGAGAGTACGCTATTTGCAATTTTTGTATCGTCAGCAAATTTTGAGATTGTACAGGTGAGACCCTCATCTATGTCGTTGATGTAAATTAGAAAGAGAATTGGTCCTAGTACCGATCCCTGGGGTACCCCGCTACTTACATTGGTCCATATAGATGCCTTACCGTTTATGACTACTCTTTGCTTTCTGTTGCTGAGCCAATTTTCTATCCATTTCAACACACCGTCTTGTATTCCATGCGCTTTTAGTTTTAGCAGTAAACGTTTGTGGGGAACTTTGTCAAAGGCCTTTTGAAAATCAAGGTATATAATATCTACAGCTTTACTCTCATCATAGAGGTTGAGGATATCGTGGAAGAAGTCTAAGAGGTTTGTTAAACAGGAATTTTTTTTACGAAAGCCGTGTTGAGTATCTTTAAGTATGTTATTTTCCTCTAAGTGATTTACGAGTCTGTCTCGTATGACCGTTTCTAGCATTTTACATACAACTGAGGTTAAGCTAATTGGACGATAGTTACTGGGTAGGGATTTGCTGCCTTTTTTGAATATCGGTGTTACGTTGGCTAGCTTCCACTGATCGGGCATTGTTCCAGACTGCAAGGACTGCAAGTGCAGCCCTGTGCCAATATTGTGACCACCATATCGGTCAGACCATGACTTGGACAGTACTGATATTATGGTGGTAGACCCTCCACATTGGTCCTTACACAGTGCACTACTATCATTCACTGTATCTTACACACCAGTGCCGGTACAGTGCCACAATGTGCCAATATTGTGACCACCATACCGGTCAGACCATGACATGGACAGTACTGATATTATGGTGCTAGCCCTGCCCATGGGTCCCAACACAGTCCACTACTATCATACACTGTATCTTACACAACACTGCCGGTACAGTGCCACCCTGTGCCTATATTGTGACCACCATACCGGTCAGACCATGACATGGGCAGTACTGATATTATGGTGCTAGACCATCCCCATGGGTCCCAACATAGTCCACTACTAACATGCACTGTATCTTACACACCAGTGCCGGTACAGTGCCACCCTGTGCCAATATTGTGACCACCATACCGGTCAGACCATGACATGGGCAGTACTGATATTATGGTGCTAGACCATCCCCATGGGTCCCCACATATTCCACTACTAACATGCACTGTATCTTACACACCGGTGCCGGTACAGTGCCACCCTGTGCCAATATTGTGACAACCATGCCGGTCAGACCATGACATGGACAGTACTGATATTATGGTGCTAGACCCTCCCCATGGATCCCAACACAGTTCACTACTAACATACACTGTATCTTACACACCAGCGCCGGTACAGTGCCTCCCTGTGCCAATATTGTGACCACCAAACCGGTCAGACCATGATATGGGCAGTACTGATATTATGGTGCTAGACCCTCCCCATGCGTCCCAACACAGTCCACTACTAACATACAATGTATCTTACACAGATAAAAAGATAATGGCGTTGACATATATCTACCTGATTCTATAATCAACCAAGTCTATCAGGTCTACTACATCAACTACCAATAACCCACAACCTCCTCTCCAGTACGGTTATTAATAGGTTTATTAAGAAGGGCTATTAACACCTATCCTTACTTACACCTATTTACACCTACCTAAACCTATGTACACATGGTCAAAGAATTATCTGCACCCCTACGCTGACTAATAATTATATAAGTCAAAGTACTTGTTATTACTTTTAAGGAGTTACGTTATTTATTAAGGGTCAGAGACGATCCTCGCTTCGAATGGATATAGCTGCAGGTAGAGGTGCCAACCTTACCAAGCTGTACACACCACATAATCAGCGCAGGGGTGCAAATAATTCTTTGAGCAAGTGTACAACTTGTATTTCTGGCAATTATATTACCACTACAAGTAATATTCGCTTATTTATTCATATTTTGATTTTGTTTAGTGTCTTCCTCAGACCACCATCAAGCTTAAACAAATACTCCAAGACCCCTCATCAAGATATACTTGTACATTTTTCGATAGAAAAATGTCCATGCCGAAGGTCGGTAACTACTACATTATTGGCTTGCTATCGCTCGCCTATTGTAGGAAAGGTCTTAATATTGACAAATAAATGGGGCAAAAGGTCTTAACATTGCTAAAGTAATGGGGCAATGGACTTGAAATCAGAAAACTACTTGGCTAATCATGAGGGAGAAAGGGGGCCAGTGAAACTAAGCATCCCCCTTTAAAAGACCCGCTTCTATAGCCATTTACACTCCGTTGACCTTTACCTATATTCAGTGACGGGATTATTGGATTAACATCAATCCTCTTACAGAATTCTTTTTAGCCAGGCTTACTGACACATATGCTATACAAACCTTCATGTGTTACTCTCTCTCTCTCTCTCTCTCTCTCTCTCTCTCAACCATTTTTAGTTTCCACATCGATTTGCCTTGTGTGTTCGCTTCATCTCACGTTGTATTTAGTTTATCAGCTGGATACATTAATATGAACACATCATTTTTGAGTGAATATATGATTATACGTCTAAGCCTTACTATATTATTTAAGAATTTGCTCTTTCAACCCACTGAGCCCCAGCGACGACGCAAACAGTGCGTCGGCAATGTATGTAACACTAAACCCCAGCGACGCAGACGTCTGCGTCAGTGTCACTCCGGTCCCAATTACTCCGGTCCTATGGCACCAAGAAGGCTCAGATTTGTATGAGAACTGTATAAGTATCCCACGCACCCATGCCGATGGTTGAAAACTCTCAAAGTCCAACCGCGTGCGCGTGAGCGCGCAAAAACATGTTTTTTGGGGGAAATTGCCTTCAATTTTTTACTCTTGTAAAATCCGTTTTCGGGGGCTCCGTAGGACCATTTTTTTAGCTATTTGGTCGGTTTTTCGTGGTTTTTCCTTCATTCCTAACCCATTCGCTATTGTTTCTGGAAAAAACAAAAAATCAGAATCAGCCGGTCCTGGGTGGTACATTTATAAATATTTAGCTGGTACTCAGCGGGTTAATATATAAACATTCATTGTCAATTTTCTGAAACAACAAAGGTATTTTAGTGTCCAAAGTATGTCTCTAGCTGTATATACCAGTGACATAAATACTCAGGTGTGTTTGAGTTCTTTTTGTTTTATTTTGTATTGTTATGGTTTGTTGTTTATGTTCAGGCTGTGTCTCTAGTCGGCCACCCCCAGCTATGGGGTATGAGCCCGAGTATATACAGTACATACATACATCCATACAATAACGCATAAATACATACATTACATACATACTTACATACATACATACACAACTGAGAGTCGCGGGATAATCAGAGGGGTTGGAAAACAGCAGATAGTAAATACTTCCAAGACTATCCCGGAGTTTAGATTTAAGGGGGAATGGGCATATGTATTTACTCATTTACATATTTTTTATTATTTTGTATTAGCTTCCCCCCTAAACCTTCATCAAGCTTATAAAACACCCCGTAAGACCCCCCTTCAAGATAAATTTGTACATTTTTCGATAGAAAAATTTCCCGACCGAAGCCCGGTTCCTCTTAAATTACAGGTTCGCTATCGCTCGCCAGATTTTTGTTTACAGCTATTGACAATGACACGAAAAGTCCTAATATTGACAACGAAGTGGGGTAAAAAGTCCTAAAATTGCCAAACTACTGGGTCGAAATTAATAAAATCTGAAAACTAATGGGACTAAACATGAGGAAGAAGGGGGACCAGCAAAGTGACCCATCTCCCCTTAATGGTCAAAGTTTTGGGAGGCAAAGAATGTTGGACAGACGAAGTAATGATTGTATTCCGGAACTGATGTTGACAAAAAGACCCTCTGCCTCCAATACCCCTCAACCCCCCCCCAACCCCTTCGGTTCCTGTCTTGTCTGCGTACCTACTTGCTTGCCCTTCTCTTTCTCTCTCTCTCTCTCTCTCTCTCTCTCTCTCTCTCTCTCTCTCTCTCTCTCTCTCTCTCTCTCCCTCTCTCTCTCTCGTTACAACATAGCCACCAGAACAAATCGTTGTCTAGCAAACCTTTGCAGGAAGGAGAACGTGGGATTTGTCGACACCTGGGACAATTTCTACTACGATAACTATTTGTTTTCGGACGATGGAGTTCATCTGAACCAGGTGGGAGCAGCACGTTTTGGGCGTCTTCTCAACGATGCGGTGAAGGATTTTCGGAGAAAAAATCGACTCAGCACAGGACAACCAGGAAGGAGGACCGAAGACAGCGAGGACAGCAACCTGCAAAGGAATTAAATGCTAATCCGCCAAGAACCGCGAATTTGGATAAAGCTCCACCAACACGACGCAAATTCAAAACCGCCAGGGATAACGACCGAGGACCGAGGACAGCCATGAATGTAAATGTAGATCCGACCAGAACCAAAAATGTGATTAAAGAACGTTCTGTGAGTTCTAAAACCGCAACTTTAACCCCTCTTTGGCGGCGACCGCCATAAGGCGGTTAGAAAACCAAGGCCTAAAAAGCGGCGCCCGCCTTATGTCGTATGCGATTTTTAGCACATAATTGGCTCTGAGAGAGAGTCCGACCGGTGGGAAGAGCGCGGGTGGGCTCTGACCGTTCGGCATGAACCCAGTCCCGCCACTGAGGATAACATCACACCCCACCACATCCTTGGTCCCGCAATACAGGGTAAAAACTGAAGAAATTACTGTATTGTAGGGATTTTCCCTTCGTGTTGCACAATCGTTGCAAGAGAACCCTTGGTCCTACAAGGATGTTTCAGGTGTCATGGGAAAGCTCAATTATCGCTCTTTCATGGATACATAATTGTATTACGCTCAGACTCTTCTTTATGCATGAAAAAGAGCATGGAATGAAGCTCGTTTAGGGTAAAACTACCCGCTGGGCAGGTAGTAGCGTTACAAAACTAGCCGCTCGTTGAGTGTTAAAGGATTCTAAGCAAACGCTCGTAGCATACGCAATACATTTTCAGATTTAGAGGAACTAGTGTTTACAGAAAATTATGATGTGATTGGCATAACAGAATCTTGGCTCAATACAGAAGATAGAGACTTTTTAGCAGAGTATTCACTTCCCGGATATGTAATGTTTGAAAACAGCCGAATAAATAAAAATGGAGGTGGCGTTTTATTTTATATCAAAGAAAGTCTTAACCCAACCCTCTTGTTAAAACCTCAAATTGTGAACGTCGACACATCTGTTGTGCCATAAAGAATAATAAAGGTACAAAAATAATATTTGCATTAATATACAGACCTCCAGCTCAATCAGTGCAAACTGACCGAGAAATTTATGAACAAATTGCAGATGTAAGTAACTCACAAGATACCGTATTTTTTGTCGACTTTAATTTACATGTGACCAAATGGGGCGATATTCTTACTTCACACTCCGGACATGACTTGTATGCGAACTTGCAAGAGAGTTCACTCTATCAATTTGTTCGATCGCCGACCCGTGGTAAAAACGTTCAACAAAAGAAGAATTAATAGAGAATTTGAATGTTGGTAATGAATTCAGTAACAGCGACCATCGTACAATAACTTTCACTTTAAAGTTTACTAGTAATGAACCAAATAGCAGCATCGAAAAAGTCGCTAATTTCAAGAAAGCAAACTTTCATAAACTTAGAGCTATGTTTAAAGAAACTGACCGGAGCTTTTTAATTGACAATAACGACATAAATACTTCTTGACAATTATTCGAAACCACTTACCTAAAAGCAGAGCAGGACTGCATACCATCGAAAATACGGCGTACAGGCCATAATAATAAGCCCAAATGGTAGAATAAAGATATTTCAAGCTGTCTGCTTGCTAAAAAGTTTGCTAATGATAGATTAAAATCCTTACAATATGACGAAGAACGGGTGAAATTTGTAGAGCTACGACGCAAAGCCAAAAAGTTAATTAAGCAAAGTAAATAGACCCTGGAGTTACATGTTGCGAATCAAAGTAAAACAAACCCGAAATAATTCTATAGTTATATCAGAAAGAAAATAGTAGTTACTTCAACTGTTGGACAGTTAGTCGATGAAAATGGAGAATACATCAAACACGAAGTACAACTGAGTAATGCCCTCAATACCTTCTTTGCATCAGTTTTTACAACGGAAGACCACAGTGATATCCCTACACCATCGCCGATTCAGATTGATAATTCATATGTTCTAAGCAATATCACCGTTACAGAGAGAGAAGTATTGAATTGTTTAGATAAACTCAAGGTAAATAAAACGCCTGGACCTGATACAATCTCACCTAGAGTCCTAAAGGAAGCTAAGGATGAGCTCTCTAAACCAGTGACATTGCTATTCAATAAATCTTTGCAGTCTGGAACTATGCCTGATCAGTGGAAGCTAGCCAACGTAATACCGATATTCAAAAAAAGCAGCAAATCCCTACCCTGTAACTATCGTCCAATTAGCTTAACCTCAGTTGTATGTAAAATGCTAGACACACTCATAAGAGACAGACTCGTAAATCACTTAGAGGAAAATAACATACTTAAACATACTCAACACGGCTTTCGTAAAAAACGTTCCTGTTTAACAAACCTCTTAGACTTCTTCCATGATATCCTCAACCTTTACGATGAGAGTAAAGCTGTAGATATTATATACCTTGATTTTCAAAAGGCCCTTGACAAAGTTCCCCACAAACGTTTACTGCTAAAACTAATAGCGCATGGAATACAGGACGGTGTGTTGAAATGGATAGAAAATTGGCTCAGCGACAGAAAGCAAGGAGTAGTAAAAAACGGTAAGGCATCTAAATGGACCAATGTAAGTAGCGGGGTACCCCAGGGATCGGTACTAGGACCAATTTTCTTTCTAATTTACATCAACGACATAGATGAGGGTCTCACCTGTACAATCTCAAAATTTGCTGACGATACAAAAATTGCAAATAGCGTACTCTCAAAAGAACAAGTTGACGATATGCAACACAATCGAGAAAAGTTGTCATGTTGGGCCCAAATTTGGTAAATGAGTTTCAATGCGGATAAATGTAAAGTACTACATATCGGATACCAAAATGAGAAAGCAAACTATTTGATGAATGGCACTCAGCTTAAGAATGTAAACAGATAAACCGATCTGGAGGTAACAATATCGAGTAACCTAAAACCGAGTCAACAATGTTCAGAAGTTGTTAAGAAGGCAAACAAAATAATTGGCTTTAAGGCAGGTTATTTGAGCATAAATCCAAAGACGTTATCCTAACCCTTTACAATTTCTTAGTCCGCCCTCTTCTGGAATACTGCGTTCAATCCTGGTGCCCTTATTACCAAAAAGATATAGACAAGCTAGAACGAGTTCAACGTAGAGTTACCAAAATGATACCTAGCCTAAAGAACAAACCATACGAGGAGCGTCTTAGAGAATTAAATCTATTTCCTTTAACCCAGCGCAGATTAAGAGGTGACTTAAATTAAGTGTTCAAAATCATCAAAGGCATCGACAAAATGAACTGTAGGAAGTATTTCACTATCGACCAATCTAATTACACGCGGGGAAACGGGTGCAAAATTATTGGTAAATCTTTTAACTCTCACAAAGCTACAAATTTCTTCTTCAATCAAGTTGTCAACTTATGCAATGGACTTCCCCGAGATGTTATAGACTGCAGCACCGTTGATTCATTTAAACTTCGCCTAGACAAATATCTTGCATCAAACCCACGACTGACTGCGTTTGTATATGAATAACTTTATTTTATCCTCCCCTCAGTTACTAACCCATCTGTCCCCTACTAACTTCCAAATCCTGCCACGGACATTAGTTCCATGGCAGTAGTTCCCTTTCCAATGTTCCCTTACCCACTCTAAACCACTGTTTGGACACTTGACCCTCAGTGGTTTGGACGACAAGCAGCCTAGAAAGGTCACTAGATCTGTTGTTGCTTGATTTCCTTTGTACTCCTTTGTAATCCTTTGTAAAACAATATAAATAAATCTATGTAGAGGTTCGAATCCCGGGAGGATCACATGCTTTCCTTAATTTAATTGGGAGTTGTTTAGTGTTGGGAGTGAAATTAATTAATTAGATTATTCCTATAGTTTCAGGACCACTTCATAGCTAGGTTAGTCCTTCGATATCTGTAGCCCCCCAAAAAATAATTCCTTTCACTTAGGCATTAGGCTATTCAGTGTGCAGTTGGGTTTGAGTACACGATTATCCAGTATTCGATAAATGGATATACAATCATATAGTCATGTACTTAACCTTTAACTGACTTTGTTGTAATGGTTTGTGTTTAAGATCTGTTTGTGGTATCCCAGGTTCGAATCACGGGAGGATCACATGCTTTCATTAATTTCATTGGGAGGGGTTTGGTGTTGTGAGTGAAATTAATTAATTTTATTTTTTGTGCAAAATGAAATAAGCACTTTGCAAAGAAAAGCTAATATATATATATTATACTTGTGTTAATACTGGTAAAGTATGGACAAGCAATACCTAATCCTTTATGTCTTTAAGACATTTTGAGATTTTTCTGGTTTTGAGTCGTAGAAGATTGTAGCAATAACAAGCCTGTGGTTGATAGCTAAGAACTTGGTACTCGTAACTGCATTGAAGTACCCAAGGACAACGAGTTTGTCCCGTGCGTTCAACAATAGAGTCCAACTTGGTGTACGACAATTCTTTCTCTTCTAAATTACTCATTGGTGTTATGAACATACACTGCAACCAGAGAAATGAAGCCCAAAACATTAATTGTTTTAAATATTGACAAAATGTTTGACCTTGACTGTTGAGCTTTATCATATTGTATTTATCACAATAACATAAATACACTAGAGGCCATACAAAACAAAGCTGCAAGATGGATCAGACATGATTACAGACACACTAAATCTGTCACTTTGCTCAAACAAGACATTAGACTAGACCCACTTGCAACAAGAAGACAAATATACGGGCAAGAGATGTTATATATAATCACTAATAACTATAAATAATGTATACACCACTATTGTCCAACACCATATGGCACCACACACACTTTAGCCTCTGGCACCCAGGCCTGTGGAGGCAGCAAGTCCTTCAGTTCACACTAGACTCTCACATAACCAACCAGCGTCTCGGCGCTCCTGTAATCAACCCTGGCCAATAAAGGATTGAAGAGTACTGGTGTTATATCTCCATTCATCTTTATTATATGGCGCAGTGTATATCAGTATCTGAACCTACATGGAGAACCTGCACTACCTAGCTGAAGCTGCAGCTGCTGTGGAAGCCGGCTTGCCACCATGCGGTCCCTACCCTGCTACATCTACCTCCCAACCGGTCGAGCCTTCATTGCCCGATGCCCTGTCTCCATACCCATCCATCATCTACTTGAATGAAAGGATCGACGCCCTCCAATCGAGTATCGCCACCTTTCTACAGCATCACCAGGACCAGCAGCCTCCACAACTACAACATCGCCCCGCGACAGCTCCACCACCGCCCCGCCAGGATCTACAACATCGCCCCGCGACAGCTCCACCACCGCCCCGCCAGAATCTCCAGCCCCACCAGCCTCTACAACATCAGCCCCAGGCCAGTAATGTTATCCACCAGGCTGACCCCTCCTTTGCCTCACACCCCACCAGTGATACACTTATTCATCCCTCTACACAGACACCCACACCTCATACATCTCCCCATGTCTCAGTGCCCCACCATATGCCAGTTCCCCATGTCTCAGTGCCCCACCATATGCCAGTTACCCATGTCTCAGTGCCCCACCATATGCCAGTTATTCCCCACATGTCTTTGTTACATATGAACATGACTGATCCCCTTACCCACCCTATCAAGAGTGAACATCCCACACCCTCCCCACCTGACGGCCAGGCCCACACTGGTGTCGGTAGCGATGGTCGGTATTACGGCGGCCATTATGCCCCCCCTGGCTATCGTACGGCTGGCAACAACCCTCATGGCGCAGCCTCTTATGCGCATGACGTCACCCATCACACGACGGCCCCTCCCCTTGGATATCGTACGGCGGGCACCAACCCTCACGGCGCAGCCCCTTATGCGCATGACGTCATCATACCACCACCACCTCAAGTCCCTTCCTACCCAGCCCAGCCACGCCCAGCCCCGCCCTGCCGGGCTGCCCCTACGCGGCCCCAGGCCGCTTTACATATGCCGGGACACGCCCTACGCAAATTCTGGGCTGATTGGGAGGTCTACAAACGGCTCGTCCTTCTACCACCTCACGAGGCTACCATCGAGCTCTACCAGACGTGCGACCCTGCCCTTCAGAGCGCCATATTTGCTCACAATCAGGCGTTCTCCTCATTGCCAGAAATCGACCTAGCAACTCTCATCACACAACTCGTCCATCGACAACGGAACCGCGCAGCCGTTCGCCACCAATTCCGGTCTCTCCTCCAACAACCTACTGAACAGATCCGGGACTACGTCACACGTATTACGGAGGCCACTTTGGACTGTGGCTTTACCTGCCCCTGTTGCCACACTGATGTCTCTGACAAACACATACGGGACCAGGTGACTATCGGGATTAGTGATTCGTCCCTTCAGCAAGATGTTTTAACTAAAGACAGCACCCTACCTACCTTACAAGATGTTATCAACTACTGTGTGGGGTTCGAATCTGCGGCACTCGATCAGACGGCAATGCAACCGGGGGTACATGCTGTGAAATCACCATACCAGCGTCTCAAGAGTACTTACCCATGCCCCGCCCCTATCCAGCCCCCCGCCCAACCCAATCAGTCCCCGTCGCCCGCCCCACCACCTCCCCACTTCATCTCCCACACGTTGCTCCGGGTGTGGCCTATCTTCACATTCACAAGCCCAACGATCTTCGAAGTGTCCTGCACAGGGCAAGACCTGCACGGCGTGTCATAAACCTAACCACTTTGCCAAGGTTTGTAAATCCACCTCTTCCCAGTGCAGTGGGTGCGGCCTATCCACACACTCTCGAGCCGAACGCCCATCCAAATGCCCTGCTTGGGGCAAGACCTGCCCGTCGTGCAACAAACTCA
The DNA here is from genome assembly GCA_032716605.1 of Paralithodes platypus. Classification (NCBI taxonomy): domain Eukaryota; kingdom Metazoa; phylum Arthropoda; class Malacostraca; order Decapoda; family Lithodidae; genus Paralithodes; species Paralithodes platypus. The sequence goes on from CM064579.1 coordinate 13,486,833, forward strand.
ACCATTACTCCACAGTTTGTCACTCCACGCCCTCACCTTCATCCGTGGCTGTTATCATTGGTACTATCAAACAGGCTGTTAACAAACCACCACCCGCACGGCTCCCCTCCTTGCCCATTACCATTTCTACTGCCATGTCGCCCCACTCTCACCCCACCAGCGTCACGGCCCACCCTGACACAGGCGCCCAAGTATCTGTGGCTGGTTTGCAATTACTACGGGCACTGGGCCTCCAACGCCACCACCTACAGCCTACTCACCAACGGATCACGGCCGTGGGGGGTCACACTCTCCAGGTCCTGGGTTATATGCCGACTACCATTACTGCCACTGATGTTGCCGGCACCCCCTACACTACTGATGATGATATTTTTATTATTCAGGCACAGTCACCGTTATTTATTAGCATTTCAGCTTGTAGGGCACTACATATCATCCCTCCCGACTTCCCCACACCTACCCCCTGCATGGCCGCCCACACAGCCCAACCACCACCCACCTTGACCAGGACCCCTCCACCACACCGGCCCACTTCCCTCCCCTTCCCACCTAACGACCTGCACCTGTCTGACCTTCGTGACTGGTTTTTGTCACAGTTTGCGTCTTCAGCATTCAACACCACCAGCGGCCCACTCCCCACGATGTCTGGCCCTCCCATACACATCCACATCAAGCCTGGCGCATCCCCACGGGCCGTGCATACCCCTGCCCCTATACCACATCATTGGGAGGCCCAGGTCAAAGCAGATCTCGACAGGGACGTCGCACTGGGCATTATTGAGCCTGTCCCCATCGGTACCCCTACTACCTGGTATTCTAGGATGGTGGTGGTCGCCAAGAAAACTGGACAACCCCGCCGTACAGTTGACCTGCAGGCACTCAACCACGCCTGCCTTCGGGAGACACATCACACCCCGAGCCCATTCAACTTGGCCCAATCCATCCCTGCAGGCACTCGTAAGACAGTCCTAGACGCCTGGAATGGATACCATGCTGTTCTACTCGACGAATCCAGCAGGGAGGCTACGACTTTTATCACGGAATTTGGCCGTTACAGGTATATCAGGGCCCCTCAAGGTTATTTGGCAGCTGGCGAAGCCTATACCCGACGCTTCGACGCAATCATACAGGCTGTCCCTCGTAAGGTGAAGTGTGTCGACGACTCCCTTTTGTGGGACTCTTCAGTCGAGGAGGCATTTTGGCACACTTTTGATTACCTGGTCCTCTGTGCAACCAACGGTGTCACTTTCAACCCTGACAAGTTTACCTTCGCCGCCCCTTCAGTTGACTTCGCCGGACTCACCATCACAGACACTGGAATTAAGCCATGCACGTCCATGATTAAGGCCATCCGTGACTTCCCCACGCCCACAAACATCACGGGAGCCCGGTCGTGGTTTGGTCTCGTTGAACAGGTCGCCTGGGCCTTCAGCATCAAACCGGAAATGGCGCCCTTCCGGGAACTTGTGCAGTCCAAAACCCCCTTCCACTGGGATGAGGCACTCGACCGTACCTTTGCCACATCTAAGGACCACATCACACACCTGGATGAGGAAGGTGTCTGCTCCTTCGAGATCGGCAGACCCACGTGCCTCGCCACAGACTGGAGCAAAACCGGCCTTGGATTCCTCCTACTCCAACAACATTGTTCCTGACCAAACGCATCTGCCCCCACCTGTTGCAAGGTCGGTTGGAAATTTATCTTCGCCGGCTCCCGTTTTACCACACCTGCGGAGTCCCACTACGCACCCGTCGAAGGCGAGGCTTTAGCAGTGGCTGACGCCCTTGACAGATGCAGAATGTTTGTCCTGGGCTGCCCTGACCTCGTCGTCGTCGTGGACCACAGACCTCTACTGCACATCCTTAACGACCGGTCCCTTGACAACATACCAAACCCTCGCCTGTTCAAGATTAAGGAACGTACCCTACGATACCAGTTCATCATTCAACATACGCCTGGCAAATGGCACCGCGGCCCCGACGCTGTCTCCCGCTACCCGACCAGGCCCTCCGCGGACACCTATGATGTGCATAGTGCGGCCGCCAGCGAGCTTGATATCCACTCCGTTGCCTTGGCCTCCCTCACCATGCTCGCCGCCATACCTGACCCAGTTGTATCATGGTCTGACCTTAAATCTGCCGGCCAACAAGACAGCGAGTATACCTCCCTTCTTCAGACCATCCCCGAGGGCTTCCCGGACTCCAGAGAGGCGACCGCCCCACAACTACGACAGTTCTGGAGTGTTAGAGACCGCCTCACTTCCGTCGACGGGATAGCCCTCATGGATCAACGACCAGTCATCCCCCATCATCTTCGGTCCAGAGTTCTCGAGGCCCTTCACTCAGCTCATCAGGGTATGACTGGCATGAAGGCCCGTGCACGTGCGAGTGTTTACTGGCCAGGTATTGACAAGGCCCTACGCAACTGCCTGGATACCTGCCACTACTGCCGCGCCCACGCCCCGTCCCAGCCGAAAGAGCCACTCATGTCATCTGACCCACCCCAATGGCCATACGACCAGGTAGCCGCCGATTTTTTTCATCACCAGGGCAAACACTACCTGGTCTATGTCGATCGCTTCTCCAGCAATGTCCACATCTTCTACCTGCCACCAGGTAAATGTGATGCTCACCACCTCATCTCGGCGTGACGTACCCTCTTCACCCACTACGGAGCACCCCGGGTACTGGCGAGCGATGGTGGGCCCCAGTTCACAGCCGGGGACTTCCAAGAATTCCTGGCACATTGGGGTGTGTCACAGCGGGTCAGCTCTGCATTCTACCCTCAGTCTAATGGCCGCGCCGAGCTGGCTGTTAAAGCAGCCCGCCGCATCATCGCGGACTGTACATCCCCCACTGGCTCTCTAGACAACAACGCCGCAGCCCGCGCCCTCCTCCAATACAGGAACACACCCCTCTCGACCATTGACAAGTCACCAGCTCAACTTCTCTTCGGCAGGACCCTCCGGGACCACGTCCCCTGCAATCCTGCACTTCTCCACCTCCACCCCCACTGGCTTCTCTTGGCCGAAGCTCGTGAGGCAGCCCTTTTTCACCGTAACGCTGCCCTAGCCACATACTATAATGCTTCAGCCCGGCCTTTATCACCACTCCACGTCGGTGACCGGGTCTCCGTCCAGAACCAGGGGGGCAACAACCCGACACGGTGGAACAAGACTGGCACTGTAATGGAGGTGCATCCACACCGCCAGTATACCATCCGGGTGGATGGGTCGGGGCGAGCCACACTCCGCAACCGCCGCTTCCTACGACAGCTTCGTCTACCGCCCTCCACTCAACCTACACTGCCCGACTCCACCATCGCCTCGTCGGACGCCAATAGGGGGGGGGAGGGGGGAGATATAAATAATGTATACACCACTATTGTCCAACACCATATGGCACCACACACACTTTAGACTTGCGGGCGCCTCTGGCACCCAGGCCTGTGGAGGCAGCAAGTCCTTCAGTTCACACCAGACTCTCACATAACCAACCAGCGTCTCGGCGCTCCTGTAATCAACCCTAGCCAATAAAGGATTGAAGAGTACTGGTGTTATATCTCCATTCATCTTTATTATAATAACTTAGTAGGCATAGACAAAGACATATATTTACACCCTACAAGTATACAATTTACGAGACGCAGCCATAACCTAATTTACCATACCTGTCAGACAAGCAGAGACACGTTTAGACAATTATTTTTCAGCCGCAGCATCCAAGAGTGAATCACCTCCCATCTCATATAGTTATTAGTCCCATTCTTGATTCTTTTAGAACTAAGATCACCAGTTATTATATCCCTAATCATGATCCTTCTCCTGATCGTGCCCCAATCACTAGTCCCCATGCAGGCTGGGCTCAGTATGCGGCCTCGTATCAAGCTTAGTATCCCTTCCTATTCTGTAATTTACACTTGCAATAACTCAATTAAATAAACCATTAGCTTATCATGTTTTGTGTTTAGAAGACCGTATGAATTATGGCCTGTAACATGGTATAAACCTCGCATTCGTACCTGGTATATAGCTGTCACAAATGCATATAGAATACACCTGTTCTTGGTTGAATTTCAGCTTCCAAATCATCACTTGCTTGGACACACACCGTCTCACAACCGAGGCCTGTGGCAAACTGATATTACTATGGGAGTGAAGGACTGAAGGTTAGAGGCTTATGGAGGCATCTGGCAAAAATCAGAGTGTCTCAATACTACCAAGCCATACGTTAAATACTAAAATATTTAATGTTCTTTCCTCTCACTAAAACATTACGCTTTCCATAATACAGTTGGGTCTGAGTATAATTATGATTAGATTGATATCCAAAATTCAAAAATGGATATTAATCGTGATCGTGTACTCAACCTTTAACTGTGTTGGTGGTGTAATGGCTTAGCTAATTATATGCTGGGTGTGTTGTCCCGAGTTCGAATCCCGGAAAGACCATATGCTTTCAGTAGTGTATTCAAGTACATTGGGGTTAGTAATGGATGATTAATGTTAAGAACGGGGTGTTCCTTAATAAATATATGGGTACGTCAACCACAGCAAGCAATAGTAGGTCAAACCAGTACGTCACCGCACTGAATGCTTTATGTATCTCGGCTTGATGTAGGCATCGTGCTTGTCGGATGTACTTGTTTCCTTACATCATGTGAAGAAATTACAGATGAAATTATAAATCTGGGGCATGTGTGTTGAATGTAACTGTATATGGGAGACCGAAAGAAATACGGTCTCTTTCCTAATTCAAAGATCATACGACTGTTCACTATGATGTGATGTGATAGTATCTGTGCTTGTACAATTTAGTCTTCATAGTTAATGCAAATTAGAAAATGCTGGTAATTCTTTATTTTTGTAGTCAAAATTCATAGCAGAATTATATTCTCGACGTTGTTAGTGTGAGTAACAGCTATTTGCTTTAGTGAAAGGTGAATTTGAGCTAATTTCAGTTATATCAAGAGAGGAAGTAAAACATAACATTGTGTGAGGACTTCAATAATTAAAACTGTTTACATTATTTCAATACCATACCAACTGTTAAAGTGTGTTTAATGTATTTATCATTATATGTATGAAACAATAAAATTATATATATATATACAGTATACTGTATATATATATATATATATATATATATATATATATATATATATATATATATATAGGGGCAAGCAACACCAAGGTAAACACGAACATCTTTATTCTGGTACCGGTAACGTTTCGACATTAACATATGTCATCATCAGACCTAAAGCAATAAGAAATAAATGTATTAATACATTATGTTGACATTTAAAGCAAATATATTTTTAATAATGATTTAGAAAAACATAAAAAGTTATAAATCGCGAAAAAAGAGATAGAAACAAACACAAGCAACAGAAACAGCTAAACCATATGTGAACTACTTGTAGATATTGTAGGCTAAACTGTACACAATACCTTAGAAACATAATAGGTTGGAGGAGAATTCGTGGGTGCCCAAGGTGGGCTTAAGATGGTGAGTGAGGAGGGACTCTGCTATTAACCGGGTGGTGTCACCAGAACAACTGAAAATTACTGAAAAATCTGCTTTGTTAATGGAATGGCCTAAAGGTTCACAATGGTCTCGAATGGGTGAAAAGGATGGTTTAGAAATGGGAAGTCCAGTTCTATAAGATCGACCCAGGTGCTCCGCAACCCTCGTGTTTAAGTGCCGTTTTGATTGGCCTATATAAGTTGCATTACAGCAGCTACATTTATATTGATAAACAATAGAGGATTGCAGAACATCCGGGATACGATCTTTGAATTTGAAATGACGAGACAAAGTATTGGTAGGTTTGAATATTATTCTGAGGGACACTTGGGGATAGAAGCAACGAATCAATTTTGTGACTTTATGGCGTATCGAGTAACTTGATGGTCCTAAAAATGGCATAGTGAAAAATATTACCGCCTTTTTAGCAGTCGGTACGGGGCTCGGGACTTGGACAAGTTTATTTAGTTGTTTACCGAAACAGTTTTCATTCATTGAAAACTGTTTCGGTAAACAACTAATTTTCAGTTGTTCTGGTGACACTACCCGGTTAATAGCAGAGTCCCTCCTCACTCACCATCTTAAGCCCACCTTGGGCACCCACGAATTCTCCTCCAACCTATTATGTTTCTAAGGTATTGTGTACAGTTTAGCCTACAATATCTACACGTAGTTCACATATGGTTTAGCTGTTTCCGTTGCTTGTGTTTGTTTCTATCTCTTTTTTCGCGATTTATAACTTTTTATGTTTTTCTAAATCATTATTAAAAATATATTTGCTTTAAATGTCAACATAATGTATTAATACATTTATTTCTTATTGCTTTAAGTCTGATGATGACATATGTTAATGTCGAAACGTTACCGGTACCAGAATAAAGATGTTCGTGTTTACCTTTGGTGTTGCTTGCCCTTATAAGACTCCGCTTCCCCTGAGGAGAATCTATTGCCACTACTATATATATATATATATATACCGTATATATATTTTTGCGTTCCCCCACCCCTTTCTCTGCCTTGTCTAGTAGGTGAATTATATAAGGGGAATGTGATTTCTAGCTACCCGCCCGAAGTAGGTAAAGTAGTACAGCAAAAGAGACAGACAAATGCGGCTAAGGTTGGGTAGAGGATGCCAAACCTCACTCTGGACAGGACCAGCATTGCCCCAATATTTGTAAACACACACAGTTTACTTTAGACAGAGTGATAACCAGCTCTAAAACTATAGTCAGTTTATTTTCATCTGACGGTAAATTGCAGTCCTCAAGTACGTTGTTCAGCTATAATACACCAACTCTTTGCAAACTCTCTCTCTCTTTGCCGCAATGATGCATCTATCTCGCTCTTCTATCGCTACTACAATAATCAGTGTTCCTCAGAGCTCTCTCAGCGTATACCACGTCCTCTACGTAGGGTACGTAATACCCGCCTTGCAACACAATGCCACCCCTACTCTGTGCAACTCTCCAACTCAAGAGTGAAACGATACTCCCAATCTTTCTTCTACTCAACAGATGAGTTCTGGAACTCCCTCCCTGAATCCATCGTTCCCTCATCCTATGACGTAAATTGCTTCATACTACGTGTGTTCAGGCATTTTGGCTCGACTGTTCATTGATTTTGGCCCAGTCGCTCTTTCAACTCTGGGGAAGGTACTCGTCACAAGCAGTTTTGCTTTTTGTCTCCCTCATCCACATAAAAAACAAGTTTACTATTTGTCCATAGGTATCGAAAACAAAGTTGATAAGAGATGCAACTTATCATCAGCTGGAAAGAAACATATTGTAAATTAATGGTTGGTTACAATAGTGAGATAAAAACAAGATAAGGCTAGACAAATTAGGGCTCACGAATTCTATAAAGGAGAATTTATAGCCGGTATCACACGAGAGCATTTATGGCCAACATTCGATGATCAACATTGTTCTGGCAACAGTTCTGGAATATTTTGCACTGGTATTGGAAACTAAAGTGTACCTAGATGAATGTAGTTTACCAAAATATTCTATATGTTGACCTCATAAGCTGCCCGACCAGTGTTGAGGATACATGTGGAGTGGAAAAGCGCTCGTGTGATACTGACTTAAGGAATGGCAAGATAATGGTATACTGGTGTTTGGGAAAGGGAGAAGTTGTAAATCATGGTAAATTCTGGGTGGCTGCACCGAGGGAAATGGGGGCTGAACCAAGATAGATATCCCCATAACAACTGGAGCCTCTACTACGGCAACGATAGCTTGTACGCAAGGGACGGGGTGCATTTAAGTAGGAAAGGGATAGGGATGCTAGGAAGGTTAGTTGATAGAGCAGTTGAGGTGGGCTGTTAAATTGGAAATGTCCCATCAAAAGAAAACAAAATAAATTAGGTGATAGAAAGAATAGTCAGGAAAGGAAATTAGATGTTATTAATAACAGTGAAACAATAGGTGATAATGCAGTAATAGAAGTTAGTCGTATAAATAGTGGTACAATATCTACCTTAGTACAAGATAATAACAACAGTCAAATAGATACTTATAGAAGAAAAAAAGGTCCACCAGACACCAGTAAAAGAAATATATTGAGATTATATTACACAAACTGTAGGAGTTTATGTAATAAAATGGATGAACTTAGAGCACTTGTTAGCAATGAAAATATAGACATAATAGCGCTTACTGAAACACGGATAAATACAGAATCCAAGCATTTTTTAGCAGAATTTGATATACCAGGTTTGTTTAAATATGACCGAACAAGTAGGAGGGGCGGCGGAATAGCAGTGTTTGTCACACCCATTGTCAGGAGTTAATTAAAATGCTGTACTAAATCAGGTATTAGGTTAAATAATGATAACGAAAGTGTTTGGGTAGAGGTTAGCGAAGGTAGCGAGACCATAGTTGTTGGAGTAATTTATAGACCACCAAATATGAGTAGATATGAAGGTAAATCTTTATGGCAGGAAGTGAAAATAGCATCAAGGTTTATCAATGTGTGCATTATGGGGGATTTTAATTTTCCGAAGATAGATAGGCAGCATCAAATCGGCGACTCAGATTTTGAAGAGTGTATTGAGGCGGTACAAGAAAGTTTTTTATTTCAATTCATTGACTCGCCGACTAGAGGTAATAATATCCTTGATTTAGTTTTCAGTTATAACGAACATATGATAAATAATGTTGAGATAGGGGACCAACTAGGAAATAGCGATCATAAATATATTTATTTTAATATACAAGGGACAGGAAACACTAAAGAGAATCCGTCACTTATCCCAGATTTCAGAAAAGCCGATTATGGTGGGATAAGAAGAGCCTTAAGGGTGGACCCTATTGTTAAACAATTAAGTCAGGATAAGCCAGAGTTAAACTTGACAGCTACATATGAACAGTTTATTTCTTCACTTCACAATGCGCAAAATAAATATATCCCAAAAAGAAGATTTAGATCGACACAGAACCAACCAAAATGGATGAATAATAAATTAATAGATCTTATAGGAAAAAAAGAAAGTAATATATAGAAAAATTAAGAAAGGCGAAAATCACCTACTTATTTACTATCAGACTCTATCAAGACAGGTCAAATAGAAAATTAGGAAAGCAAAAAGAAATTATGAAATAAGGATAGCCAACGACTCAAAAATAACCATAAAACTTTTTACCAATTATATAAATCTAAAGTTAGAAATGTAATAGGCCCTCTTAAAACTTCGATAGGAGAAATTACAGAAAATTATTTAAAAATGTGCAGTACATTAACCCATAACTGTCGGGGCGCAACATAAGTCGAGTATAATAAATCTGGACTATCTGGCGGCGCTCGACATAGGTCGTGTGGCAATTTCAGCACGTAATGTTGCTGAGAGAGAGAGAGACAAGTGGTGGCAGGAGAGTAGCGAGCGTATGACTGCTCCAGACCACCGCGGCGAACCTACTGACACGAATCCCACCCAGTGCTGCCGTTTTTCCGCAGTTATTTGGTCCGCTGTTTACAATTTATTTTACAAAAATGGATATATTGATGGAGTAACTTGGTAAGAATTAGGTGTGCACCTTTTTGTCTGTATGTCTGTCAATCTATATGTACGTATATGTCTAGGCATTATGCATTTTTTGTATGCATATGTACAGTAGCCCTATGAAGTTCGTAGTCTCAGAAAATATAATTATTAAATTATGAAAATGAACACTTGCGAGTTTCGTTCTATAAGGAAGTGGGAGTTTTTGTACATTTATAGATACATAAAAACCAATTCAACATACTCTTTAGCCCTCCGAAACCTACATTAGTATTGCATTTATGTTTACTATCGATGTCTACAACTCCAACTTCCTTGTAGAACGAAACTCTCAAGTGGTCAATTACATTTCTTTTCAGATTGCTGTAGGAAACATTATCACTTATATTTTTCTTGATTCATCCTCTTTTTACATTAACTGTTGAGCTTCTAATAAATCTAATTAAGATTGTTGGAACTCTGTAAACTGTAGCCAATATTTGGGTATATAACTGTGTAGGTTGTATACACCAACAAACAAAATTAGTGTCGCCGCTCCAAAATATCTACTTTAATGTTGTCTATTAGAATAAGACAAATGTACTCCTCGCACACCTGAACAAAGCTTGGATATATAAGCTTTGTTCAGATGTGTTAGGGAATAATGTTATCTTATAAAACAAAAGAGAACACTAAGGTAGAGATTTTGGAGCGGCAAACACTAAATTTGTCCCTGAGTGTACATCTATAGTATAGCCTACATGCATGGACACATGGACACATGGTTTTAACCATCCTGTGAATAAATTACGCAAGTATTACATTTTGAATCAACAAGTTTATGTATAATCACTATTTTATGCAATTATCAGTTTGTAAATTTATGGAAAAGTACGTTTTTTTATCGTATATACTGTATATAATATATATCATAACATTTTAATTACATAATGACAATCCTAGGATGGTTAAGAACATATATTCGGGACTCTACATGTATATATATATATATATATATATATATATATGTGTGTTTATAAATATATGCTCCCTGTTTGACCACTCAACCTAGACCTTGGCATTATAGTACTATAGTACTTGGTATTATAGGCCTACACCTAATGATTTCTTGCTCTTAATTACGATTCAAGTATGTTCACTTATTGTACTAAAGTTGTCTCATCATGTTGTAATCGACGGAATGTGTGTGTTTTTGCGGTTAATATAGTGTATTTGTCTTGAATTATGACATCAGATATTCAGATTGCAACTGTATTATGTGTTACTAGCTTTCATTGACATTTCATGTACTCTTTGATATGTTTTATAAGTTGCATGTCCGATAACGTTCCCTAAAGTGTTGGGGATTGTACTGAGAGGTAATTATAGTCCAACCTTTTAAAAATATTGGAACAGTTTTATGCAATACGTTATTATTTTTTGAGATAGGGAAGAAAAGTGCCAAGGAAACTAACCACAGAGATGAGGCCCTGCACGCACCAACAACCACTGCCACCGTGACACCAAGACAAGAGGGCACAAGCGACTCCTCACCACGCTTCGCTCGGGTCACCTGCATCACTCAGGCACTTCCCCCGACCCCAGGAAAGAACATACCTGTGAGGACGGCACCTACTGATGATATACCTAACAAAGATAATCTCTCACGACGTTGTAATAAACAAACTTTGCATAAAGATCAACACACCACACGCCCTTCTTGCTCAAAGGAGCACCACCGCCGTGACGCGGATTCCCAAAAGGGCTACCGCAGCCGGCCCAGACCCTCCTCCAGGCACAGCCGCCCCTCTAGCCCTGAAATTCCCCACCGAGGAGAACGACGAAAGTGGTAAGACCATCTCAGCCTACCTCATCATCAGTAGAGTTGAACAGATACTATTACCACACCAGTTGGGATAGCATCAGAAGACTTGGTACTATTAACTGAGAAATTGCCTTGAGGGAGTAAGACACTGGTGGAACTACTCGACACATTTCTCAAAGGTACCTTGGATTTGCTAGTATTCTTGTTGGACCACACTGGTGACCACCCAACATCTTTACATTGCCTTGGTACAGGATTTACTGTAATTAGAGTATGCAATACCGACAAGCGCTCTAGTTATAGTAAACCTACAAAAATAGTAAGGCTGGTTGGAAGAGCGCAAGACATTGGTGAAACGGCTTCCCTCTCATTCAGGACTCGTAGTGGAGGGTGTAACGACACTGGTGAAACAACTCCCTACTCAAGTCCTGCAATACGAGAGCGTAAGACACTGGTGAAACGGCTCGTACTTGTATAACCACAACATCTAACATCAAAGTTCTTTTAGAGATTCCTGTAGGAAGTCAAGGTCAAGGACTCGTAATGGAGGGCGTAAGACACTGGTGAAACGACTCCCTACTCAAGTCCTACGATACGAGAGTGTAATACACTGGTGAAATGGCTCGTATTCGTAAAAGACCTCAACCCGGTAGATCTTCAGAAGACCCCAAGGAAGTCTTCGCCAACTCTGCAACCATCACACGGCAGGACCACCACCACGGACCAGGTCGTCATCAGGAATACAACGCAGCCGCATCTTCAAAGACTGTCGGAACCTGCCAAAGATCTTCCCCTTGAGACGCCTAGTGGATCCTCGATCGTGCTGTTATATAATTACCTATCCATGTCTGATGTAACATTGCACTTATAATCATATGTTACGGTGAAATAAGAATAATCTATGTTTGTTATATTATCCTCTATTGTCTTCATGCTTGTGTTTGTGTTGGTCTCCTTTTCTCCAGTCAAGTAAGAATCTATCTAATTAGTCAATACAACCCCAGTAACAACCTGGTATAACATTATTATTATTATTGTTATTATTATTAAGGTAGTACTAGTAGTAGTAGTAGTAGTAGTAAACATACGTTTTACGTTTTTTACGTTGATATTAGTTAAAGCCAAACAAATTGCCATTTTTAACAAATATGATCAATACCTAAAATACGAGAGAAAACACGAGACTCGGGATAAAGTAGCGACCAGAGCAAGAAAACAAGAAAACGGAGAGACCAACAAAAATGGGAAGACGCCAGTAGGAAAGAAGGAAGGACAGAAAGACAGAAAATGGGAGATCCACAAGAACGAGAAGCAAAACTAGAGCCCCGAGAAATCAGAACCAATGCCATCAGGGAAGTCGACCAAAGCCCTTTAAAATTGACACCTTAACCCCATACCCCTATTACTCGCAGATGCCTCGCCTTGGACTACGTTGCTGAATGTATGACGTGCCAGGTGAAACCAGCAGAGGGCAGACAGGGTGAAGGCAGAGTAGCTGCCGATTCCTAGGTGCAACGTGATCTGCCCGTACACTGGTCAGTGCAGTCAAACATCATCTAGCCCTATCCAATCTCCTGGTCTAATTCAAATTGCCTGTACACTGGTCAGTGCAAGAAGATACATAGACTTGGAGCTTCCTAAACTGTCCCACTTGCCTAAAGATAGTAAAGGAGGAATTGTATATTAACGACGAGTTGTTAGTACACTTGTCCGTACGACTCTAGTTATTGCGCAGATCCTGGGTAATGACTTACTGCCAGTATACTGCTCCGAGTAGTCTGTCAAGCCCGGTTATTGAGCTTTAGTTTGCTACCAGTCTACTGGTCCGTGTAGCCTGCTATAACTCAGTCCCTGGGTAGTGATCCAAACCCTACCGAGAAATTGTTAGGTGGACAGTACACTGGTCCGAGCCGCCTAATAGATTCTCTGGCCATACCCAACTTGGGTATTGATAGTTGTCCAGGCCATAATGACTTCTCCCTTACTCGATAGAAAAATTGCATGGTGGACAGTAGGCTACACTGGTCCGCGCTGCCTAGTAAGTTCTCTAACCCTCCAGGCTTGGTATCACCAGTACACTGGTCCATATGTAGCCTGAGACTTGAGTATAGGAGTTGCTAGATTACCAGTACACTGATCCGTGTTCCCTAGTAATTTCTCTAATCCCTCTCCCTTACCTCTCAACACCTGGATGGTAACGAGCCAACTCAAAGCCGTGTCAAGACCTGTTAGAGGACGTTGTTAGAGGACCACCCACCACCAACCCTGACGTTGAAGCCACTAGAAGGACGAGCATGAGGAAGATCCGTAGATGTTGGACCAAGGCACTAGAACGAAGAACTTAGCTTGTTGAAGGCTGTATAAGTGTATAACAGACCTCCCTTATCACTTGTTAGGCCTCTATAGACGAGGATACAAACCACATATATTTATCGTTATAAAGTAGAATATTTTGTACATGAACTCTTTGTGATCACATATGGTAATATTTCACTTTATAGCCGCACACACCCATACAGTGATACACATAAAATTAACCCCAGTGACACTATCTTTCCACGCCCGTGACCAAATGACTTGTGATTATTTCATTGTGTTTATACTTTCATTTCATGCTAAATTCATTCGAGAAATGCTTCCGTGACTTGTCTAAATCTGTGTGAGAAGACTCCTAAGTGCGCTTTTTAGGATACCAATATATCCGTGATAAACTCTGATATATGAAAAACACTCAGTGAATTATTTGTATATATTTTGTAGATGGATTGGGTGGAGGAAAAACACACAAAAGAGATATGATTCTTTATTCTCTAATCTTTCCGGCCATGTATTACCCATCTTCAGAGAGACTGACAAGTCTCTCTGAAGATGGGTAATACATAGCCCAAAACTTTAGCGAATAAAGAACCATAGCTCTTCCCTGTGTTTTTCCTCCACCTAATCCATCTACCTGTCAATATGAATCATTCACATATATTTTGTGTGTAATTTCTATTGCTAATTCAAAGGAGCAGTAAACCTCCAGTCTTAATATTTGCAATTCATCTTAGCTCCGGTGTATATCATATTCTGTTCCATATCCATTATTTTGTGTATGGTATTTTATGCCATTATATGTGTGAGTCAAGTAAGCCATCATATGTTGTTATCTATATTGAATATAATAACTATATACAGTATGTATCCCTGTCTTGTCCTTACACCTCTGCATGTATGTGTGTGTGTCTGTGTGTGAATTCCTTCTCTGCCACACCAGTTAAGTTAGGATCCACCTTTTATCCAGTAAACCCACCAAAAAGCCTGGTATAACAAAACCCAAATGATGAAATATAGGCTACCTGAGTTTATTAATATTTACGTATATACAGTACCGGTACAAGTTCTACCATTTAGGAGTAATGAATACAAGGTAATGCTTGCAAATATATACTGTTCTATACTGTATACTCAAGCAAAACAATAGTCTATAATTATGTATGTATATATATGTAAATTATATGTAGGCCTACTCATATTAACTATATATCTAGTACATTCTATATTGCACATGTTCCGTCTCTCTCCGAGATTATATTTATGACAGAAAAAAATAGTATTGAATTAGGAGAGTTCCTTGTTATGCAGTAGTTAATTCACCTTCTTATGAAACTGTTAAGATACTACACTCAAATGTTAATTATACTATTTTGTCTTCCATAAATACAATCTCAGAGATAAACGGAACTTGTGCAGGGAACTGTAGCCTACAATGTAAGGAGACTGCGAATGTTTCGTGTCTGTATTATAAATACTTGTATGTCAATATAGTTACAGGTATATTTTATATTTGCTTTGAGTGGCATGGACACTATATAGGCTACTGTACATTATGTAATGTTGTATTGAACACATAAATGGTACTTAGAACCGTATTAAACATTATATATTAATTTCACTCTGCGCGGAAATTAATATTCCGAATTATTTGGATAATGCGGAAATTCGGAATATAATTTCCGCACTTCGTCTTCCCACACTTTAAATTCCGCGTTAGGTGACGTATTTCCGCATTCTGGCAGCCCTGATATTCCCTCCTCCTCCCTCCCTCTCTCACTCAAATTTAATTTTGTTTTGTTTTAATTTTTGGTTAGGCTATCACCGCTGATAACCTATTTGTGTGTATTTCAACATTTTTGTTTTCAGTTAGGCCTATTTAAGTAAGTGAAGCGACCTGAAGGGAGTGAAGTGTTTTTAAAGTGAGTTTAGTGTTTTTAAAGTGAGTTAAGTGTTTTTAAGTGAGTGAAGTGAACTGAAGAAAGTGATCGTCACCATGCCTCGTGCCTGTACGAACTGCGCCGGTAGGTTTGGTGCTTCCATGTTTGCTCCTGCCGATCCACAAGTCTGCCGACTCTGCCAGCAACGAGGGGATTTGACAGCAAAATTGGATGAAGCCCTCAACAAGATCAACGCCCTCACCAGGAAGCTGGAATCACTCCAAGAGTTTGTAACACTCAACGTTGGAGTATCACTAACTCAAATTGTTTCAACTCCAGCATCCACCACCGCCCCAACGTCATCTGCCAACAATCCAACACCTGCAGTAGACACTGCAGCAGATGCTTCTGATGAACCTGAGCCGACATCAAACCAGGACAGCCGCCCTGTTCACCTTAGTCTCTCCCCCACTCCTCGTGCAAGAAGCCTGCTAGCACGAACAGTACCAACCCCTCGCCCCCGTTCTAACCACTCCTCTCCCCGACCTGTACGTAGAGTCCCGCCACCACAGGTTTCCGGATTTACACCAGTGAGGAACGGTGCACGGCCAACGCAGAAAAGGTCTCATCTACCAGTCACAATGTCCAACAGATTTGAGATATTGGTAGAGATGGAAGACGAACCAGAAGAGACCAGGCTCGTTGGGGATTCCATCCTACGAGGACAGGTCGAAGAGTTCTGCGACAGAGTCCCAAATCAACGAAAAAGATTTTGCATCCCAGGAGCTGGACTGGACGACATTGTGGAAGCCTTCGAAGATACCACAAAGGATGCAAATGAAAATACCCTTTTTGTCATCCATGCTGGTTCAAATGACGTCATGCGCACCAGATCCGAAGAGTTGATGGAGAAATATCGCAAGATGATCCAGCACTACAAAAACAAGTCAAGGAATATCATCATCTCAGGCATTCTCCCCAAGATCGACGCACCTGACAAATTCTACGACAAGGCTTTCAGCACAAATAGCCGACTAAAACATTTGTGTCTGAGGGAAGAAGTTGAATTCATCAACCTCTGGGACAACTTCTACAACCAGCCTACTCTGTTCCGCAAGGATGGCACTCATCTAAACCCTGTGGGTTCAGCACTCATGGGTCGTCTCCTACACGAAGCAGTCCGCAGCCATGGATCAAAAAACGCCATCCGAGAAGAAGCAGCAGTGACATAAATCATCCAACGCCAAGAAAAAAACAGAGGCAACCGAGGACCATCAGCGATAAGGACCGAAGGCAGCGAGGACCGAGGACAGCCATGAACATAAATGTAGATCCGACAAGAACCAAAAATATTATTAAAGAGCGTTCCGTGAGTTCTAAAATAACAAATTTAAAGGTTTTCTATGCAAACGCTCGTAGCATACGCAATAAATTTTCAGATTTAGAGGAGCTAGTGTTTACAGAAAATTATGATGTGATTGGCATAACAGAATCTTGGCTCAATACAGAAGATAGAGACTTTTTAGCAGAGTATTCACTTCCCGGTTATGTAATGTTTGAGAAAAGCCGAATAAATCGAAATGGAGGTGGCGTTTTACTTTATATCAAAGAAAGTCTTAACCCTACCCTCTTGTCAAAACCTCAAATTGTGAACGTCGACGCATCTTTTGTGCTAATAAAGAATAATAAAGGTACCAAAATAATACTTGCATTAATATACAGACCTCCAGCTCAATCAGTGCAAACTGACCGAGAAATTTACGAACAAATTGCAGATGTAAGTAACTCACAAGATACCGTAATTTTTGGTGACTTTAATTTACCTGTGACCAAGTGGGGCGATACTCTTACTTCACACTCCGGACATGACTTGTATACGAACTTGCAAGAGAGTTCGCTTTATCAATTTGTTGGAACGCCGACCCGTGGTAATAACGTTCTTGACATTGTACTTGCAACAAAAGCAGAATTAATAGAGAATTTGAATGTTGGTGATGAATTCAGTAACAGCGACCATCGTACGATAACTTTCACTTTAAAGTTTACTAGTAACGAACCAAATAGTAGCATCGAAAAAGTCCCTAATTTCAAGAAAGCAAACTTCCATAAACTTAGAGCTATGTTTAAAGAAACTGACTGGAGCTTTTTAATTCACAATAACGACATAAATACATCTTGGAAGTTATTCGAAGCCACTTACCTAAAAGCAGTGCAAGACTGCATACCATCGAAAACTCGGCGTCCAGGCCATAATAATAAGCCCAAAT
This sequence comes from Paralithodes platypus, assembly GCA_032716605.1. Lineage (NCBI taxonomy): Eukaryota > Metazoa > Arthropoda > Malacostraca > Decapoda > Lithodidae > Paralithodes > Paralithodes platypus. Next base: position 13,504,626 of record CM064579.1, read on the forward strand.
GGTGGAATAAAGATATTTCAAACTGCCTGCTTGCTAAAAAATTTGCTAATGATAGATTAAAATCCTCACAAAATGACGAAGAACGGCTGAAATTTGTAGAGCTACGACGCAAAGCCAAAAAGTTAATTAAGCAAAGTAAAAAGACCTTAGAGTTACATATTGCGAATCAAAGTAAAACAAACCCGAAAGAATTCTATAGTTATATCAGAAAGAAAAAAGTCGTTACTTCAACTGTTGGACCGTTAGTCGATGAAAATGGAGAATACACCAAAGACGAAGAACAAATGAGTAATGCCCTCAATACCTTCTTTGCATCAGTTTTTACAACAGAAGACCTCAGTGATATCCCTACACCATCGCCGATTCAGATTGATAATTCAGATGTTCTAAGCAATATCACCGTTACAGAGAGAGAAGTATTGAATTGTTTAGATAAACTCAAGGTAAATAAAACGCCTGGACCTGATACAATCTCGCCTAGAGTTCTAAAGGAAGCTAAGGATGAGCTCTCTAAACCACTGACATTACTATTCAATAAATCCTTGCAGTCTGGAACTATGCCCGATCAGTGGAAGCTAGCCAACGTAACACCGATATTCAAAAAAGGCAGCAAATCCCTACCCAGTAACTATCGTCCAATTAGCTTAACCTCAGTTGTATGTAAAATGCTAGAAACGGTCATACGAGACAGACTCGTAAATCACTTAGAGGAAAATAACATACTTAAAGATACTCAACACGGCTTTCGTAAAAAACGTTCCTGTTTAACAAACCTCTTAGACTTCTTCCACGATATCCTCAACCTCTACGATGAGAGTAAAGCTGTAGATATTATATACCTTGATTTTCAAAAGGCCTTTGACAAAGTTCCCCACAAACGTTTACTACTAAAACTAAAAGCGCATGGAATACAAGACGGTGTGTTGAAATGGATAGAAAATTGGCTCAGCGACAGAAAGCAAAGAGTAGTCATAAACGGTAAGGCATCAAAATGGACCAATGTAAGTAGCGGGGTACCCCAGGGATCGGTACTAGGACCAATTCTCTTTCTAATTTACATCAACGACATAGATGAGGGTCTCACCTGTACAATCTCAAAATTTGCTGACGATACAAAAATTGCAAATAGCGTACTCTCAAAAGAACAAGTTGACGATATGCAACACAATCTAGATAAATTGACATTTTGGGCCCAAATTTGGCAAATGAGTTTCAATGCGGATAAATGTAAAGTACTACATATCGGATACCTAAATGAGAAAGCAAACTATTCGATGAATGGCACTCAGCTTAAGAATGTAAACAGAGAAACCGATCTGGGAGTAACAATATCGAGTAACCTAAAACCGAGTCAACAATGTTCAGAAGTTGTTAAGAAGGCAAACAAAATAATTGGCTTTATAGGCAGGTCATTTGAGCATAAATCCAAAGAAGTTATCCTAACCCTTTACAATTCATTAGTCCGCCCTCTTCTGGAATACTGCGTTCAATCCTGGTGCCCTTATTACCAAAAAGATATAAACAAGCTAGAACGAGTTCAACGTAGAGTTACCAAAATGATACCTAGCCTAAAGAACAAACCATACGAAGAGCGTCTTAGAGAATTAAATCTATTTCCTTTAACCCAGCGCAGATTAAGAGGTGACTTAATTCAAGTGTTCAAAATCATCAAAGGCATCGACAATATGAACTGTAGTAAGTACTTCACTATCGACCAATCTAATTACACGCGGGGAAACGGTTGCAAAATTATTGGTAAATCTTTTAACTCACACGAATCTAAGAATTTCTTCTTCAATCGAGTTGTCAACTTGTGGAATGGGCTTCCCCGAAACGTTATAGACTGCATCACCGTTGATTCATTTAAACTCCGCCTAGACAAATATCTCGCATCAAACCCGCGACTGACTACATTTGTAAATGAATAACTTTATTTTATCCCCCCCTCAGTTACTAACCCATCTGTCCCCTACTAACTTCCTAATCCTGCCACGGACATTAGTTCCAGGGCAGTAATTCCCTTTCCAATGTTCCCTTACCCACTCTAAACCACTGTTTGGACACTTGATCCTCAGTGTTTTGGAGGACAAGCAACCTAGAAGGGTCACTAGATCTGTTGTTGCTTGATTTCCTTTGTACTCCTTTGTACTCGCTATACATGTAAGTGCCGAATTACATGCTTTTTGCACTCGCGTTGCACGGTTGTTGCAAGAAAACTAGCCTTCATAAAAGGATCGTTATGGTGTCATTGGAAAGCTCTGTTTATGCCCTTTCAGGGATAGATACTTGTTTTACGCTCTGGGTCTTATTTAGGCATGAAAATGATCACGTAAACAGCCCTATTTTGGGTAAAAACACCCCGCTGGGCGGTACATATAAATAAACCGCCTAGGCCGCTCGTAAGGTGTTAAACAAAATATAGGCAATATAAAGATGTCATGGGAATTGATTTGTGAAGTGATAAACAAAAAACAAAGTAGAATAACCACAACGTAATTTGTTATAGATGGAAAATAAGTTAATAATAGTAAAGCCTGGTTCACACATAGACGAGTCGGTGCCCGAGTCCAACACGAGTTATGACATTTTGCTATTCGGTAATGACTCGTCAATACTCTGCAACACTCGTGTAGACTCGTGTAGACTCTCTGTGTATCGGGGTGTGTCCTGGGTACTCGCCACGTGGCCCCAAAATTTCATACATACATGAAATATCTTGTCCCCGTCACGAGTCCGAAGGACATACGTGTAGACTCGTGTTGACTCTTGTTGACTCTTCGTGACTCTTCTTGAACTCTGCATAACTCTTTGTGACTCGTGTTGACTCTTGTTACACTCTTGGGTAAATCAGGCACCTGCAAAATGGGGGCCACTTTTGGGAGCACTCTTGTTGACTCTTGTTACACTCTTGTTGACTCTTGTTACACTCGTACCGACTCTTTGTTTTCGTACCCTGGAATTTGACCGTTATTTTTCAAAATTTATGAGACTCGTGTTGGGTTCGTGTTACACTCGTGTTGACTCTCCGTTACTCGTACGGACTCTTGTATGAACATGTGTTGACTCGTGTTGACTCGGGATCAGTTACTACTCGTGTAGTAATCGGCCTTCAGCAACGCCGATAATCGACAAGTGTCACTCGTGTTGGACTCGGGCACCGACTCGTCTATGTGTGAACCAGGCTTAAGAATATTGCAAATGCTTTCAACAACGTTTACCTCAATATGGGAAATAGTGTTAACAACCTATTGCCAAATATTAATAGGTCATTCTCCTCTGATATGCCTACTGTCAATCCTCATGCATTCTTTTCACGACCAACAAATTGCATTGCAGTCAAGAATTATATAAAGTGCGTATAGCGTTTTTAGATCTATATTAAAAAATTCTCCCAAGTTGGTTGTTGGAAGGAACATAATAAATGAAGCCAATAATTGCATTTTTTTTTCTACAACTTCAGCGACTTGTTGGGCAGGTTTTAAATTACTTGTTATTTATAGTTACTCCAAGGTCCGTTTCTTTATTTACGTTCCTTAGTTGATTTCCGTTATTCAAATAGTTTGCGCTTTCATTTTGACTGCCGATGTGGAGCACTTTGCATTAATCTATAAATTCTAAGCCCAGTTAGATATCTTGTCTAGATCATTCTGAAATTCTGAGTCTCTTTTATGAGCAATGGTGAGTTTACTTTGCTTGCAAATTTTGTGTCATCAGCAAATTTCGAGATTCTGCATGATAGGCCATCATCAATATCATTAACACCTTAAGAGCGACCTATGCGGTTTATTTATATGTACCGCCCAGCGGGGTGTTTTTAGCCAAAATAGGGCTGTTTACGTGATCATTTTCATGCCTAAATAAAACCCAGAACGTAAAACAAGTATCTATCCCTGAAAGGGCATAAACAGAGCTTTCGAATGACACCATAACGATCCTTTTATGATGGCTAGTTTTCTTGCAATAACCGTGCAACGCGAGTGCAAAAAGCATGTAATTAGCCACTTTCCCGATACAATTCCTTATATAGCGAGTGAGAGAGGGAGGAGGGAGCTGGGATTCGTGTCAGTATGTTCGCCGCGGTGGTCTGGAGCAGTCATACGCTCGCTACTCTCCTGCCACCACTTGTCTCTCTCTCTCAGCAACATTACGTGCTGAAATTGCCACTCGACCTATGTCGAGCGCCGCCACATAGTCCAGCTTTATTTAGCTCGACTTATGTTGCTCGCCGCTAATTAAGGGTTAATTTATTATAAATACTTCAATGAGTTGCTAAATGTAAGGAATGAAGAGTCAACAAACATAGCTGGATATGGTATGGGAGGGAGAAGAAGAGAAGTAGTGGAGGAGCAGGTGGGGATCAGGAGGTCAGAAGTGTGGGAAGCCATGAAAAGAGTGAAGTTGGGGAAAGTACCAGGAACAGATGGAGTGTGTGGGGAAATGTTGAGGTATGGTGGTGAGATAGTGATCGAATGGGTATGGAAAATGTGCAAACTAGCATGGGAGAAGGGGAGTGCACCCGATGACTGGAAGACTGGCATAATAGTCCCCCTATTCTGCCCCTTTCCCACTGGTGAGACAAGTCACGATTTTCGTCGCCGATGACAGATTTGTCAAATTTGCAAGAATACGTGCGACGTTCACGATTTTGACCGTTACAAACAGATGACAAATTATACTCGGCGAAGATGTCGCCGATGTCGGCGACGCAATCGCCGACCTTCTGCGACGTTATTGGCGAAGTGAGCGATGTTTCGCCGATGACCTCTGCGAGGCATGTCTATCTATCTATCTATTGCCTGACGCCGTGATCCCCGAAGGGGTGACCATGAACGAACCGCCCCCATGCACCTCTGTCCCCAGTCAGTCGACGCCCCTCCCCCCAACCAGCACCGCCTTCGTTCATGTTCTTCCTCACTCCATCCTTCCACCTCTCATTCGGTCTACTTCTCCCTCTCTGTCCCTCCACCTCGCTCTCGTACACCCTCTTAGTCATTCTCTCGCTTTCCATACGTTCCATATGGCCGAACCATCTCAAGTTGTTCCTTTTCACACTTTCCAGCACATCTACCTCCACACCACACCTCCTTCTTACTTCCTCATTAGTCTGTCTATCCCTCCATGTAAATCCGCACGCACTCCTTAAGTAATTCATTTCCACTGCTCTCACTCTTGGTCTGACTCTCTCAACCAACGTCCATGCTTCGCTTCCGTAAGTCAGTGTCGGGATTACCACACTGTCATGCAAGGACTTCTTCACTTCCATACTGACCACCCTCTTTCTTTTTACTGCTTTTAGCATTCCTACAACCCTCTTCCCCTGTTGTACCCTCTCCCGCACTTCTTCATTCATAGTCCCATCTTGACTCGACACACTGCCCAGATACTTAAAAGAGTTGACGATCTCCATAGCCTGACTGTTCAGCTTCACCTCACACTCTGTGACTTCACCCCTTTCGAAGACCATAACCTTGCTCTTCCCCGCATTTACCTTCAAATTCCGTTTTTCGCACACTGTTCCAAACTCATTTACCAGACCCTGAAACTCCCATTCATTATCACTCATCAGAACTGTATCATCTGCAAACAGCAGTATAGGTAGCTTCCACTCAATTTCCTCCCTTTTCAGTGATACACCAACATCCACTGCTCTTGATAGTATTTCTTTCATGACTCCATCCATATATATTGTAAACAACCACAGGGACATCACACACCCCTGTTTCAAACCAACATTCAGGTCAAAGAACTCGCTCTGCTCACTCTCCACACATACTGCTGCCTTTGCACCCTCGTACATGCTCTTCACTGCTTTCAGCAACTTGTCCTCTACTCCGTATATTCGAAGTACTTTCCACAAACCTTCTCTATCCACTCTGTCATAGGCCTTCTCCAAGTCCGTATAGGCCACATACACCTTTTGTTTCTTCTCCAGATACTTCTCCACAACACAATTCAGGGTAAAAGTCTGATCTACACATCCTCTTCCCTTCCTAAAACCTCCCTGCTCGTCGCCTATCCATTTTTCCGTTCTCACTCTCACTCTCTCAATCACTACCCTACTGTATAACTTCCCTACTACGCCTAGAAGACATATTCCTCGTGGTTACCACACACTCCTCTTTCCCTTTTGCCCTTATAATGGGGGACTATTATGCCAGTCTTCCAGTCATCGGGTGCACTCCCCTTCTCCCATGCTAGTGTGCAAATTTTTCATACCCATTCTATCACTATCTCACCACCATACCTCAATATTTCCCCACACACTTCATCTGTTCCTGGTGCTTTCCCCAACTACACTCTTTTCATGGCTTCCCACACTTCTGACCTCCTGATCCCCACCTCCTCCTCCACTACTTCTCTTCTTCTCCCTCCCATACCATATCCAGCTATGTTTGCTGGCTCTTCATTCCTTACATGCAAGGCATGTCACATTTTCAAAAATATCTTGCGAAATCATGCAAGGATGAAAGAAAACCTGTATGTTCTGCGACCTCTTCGGCGATTCAAGCGATGGTTCGGCGTATTGAAACCTGGATGGAGATAAACGTCTTAAAACCCCCAGATTGCCAGGTCCGTATATATACGGACTAGGGTCTTGTCACGCCCAGTGCCAAGTCCGTATATATACGGACTCGCTGAAAAAAAATAGTAGCAGCGAAACGACTGCACTAATGGCTTTCATATTTCTACCATTTGTACCTAACCCTTCTGGCTTCTTGCCACCACCAACACAACCCCCTCCCTCCACCCACTCGCTGACTATCGGTCGCCTCACAAAGAAAAAAAAGGAAAATATGTGGCGGCGAAACGACTGAACCAATCGGTTCCATATTTGTGTGATAAGTGCCCTACCCTTCTGTCGTCCCCTCACCACACCTCCACCTCCCTCCCACCACCAACTTCCAGCATATCCGTACGAAAAAAAGGAAAAAAAGGAAAATCCGTGGTGGCGAAACTACCTCACTAATCGGCTTCATATTTGTAACACGAGTCAATTACCCTTCTACCTTACCCCCACCATCCCCCAAATATGAAAACTAATGGGGTTAACCATGAGGAAGAAAGGGGACCAGAAAAAAAAGACTCAAAAACAACATTATATATATGTTGGCTCGCTACCGCTCACCAGGAAAATATTGAAATCTGGATGGGGGTAAACGTCTTAAAACAGTAGGCTGAACGGGGCCGAACGGATTATAGGCAAAGAGAGAGGGAGAGAAGAAAAAAAATCGAGGAGGGAGCGAAAGAGAAAACAGCGAGGTGGGCTCAATTAGGCTAAGCCGTAACGTAAACATTGAGTCCACTTCGCTGTTTTCTCTTTCTCTCCCTCCTCTTTTTTTTTTTCTTTCTCTCCTCTCTCTTTGCCAATAATCCATTCGGCCCCGTTCAGCCTACTGTTTTAAGACGTTAACCCCCATCCAGGTTTCAATATTTTCCTGGTGAGCGGTAGCGAGCCAACATATACTGTATATATTTTTGTTTAGAGAGCAAGCTAAATTTGTATATTCTTCGATAGAAAAAAAATTCCGGCGAAGCCGGATTTCTCCATATAATGCTGGTTCGCTACCGCTTGCCAGGAAGATATCGATACTTGGATGGGGATAAACATCTTAAAACAGTTGGCTGAATGGGGCTGAATGGATACAAACCAGAGAAAGAGAGAAAAGGAGAGAAAGAGAAAAAAAAAACAGGTGAACCCCCCACGAGAGGTGCATAGAAAAAAGGGTTCATCAGGTTCACTATAGGCCTAATAATTTTGTTTTACCCACCTCGCCGAAGGTGCTCTTTGGCATCGTCGATGTTCTCGGAACATCTGAGAGCATCGGCGAGCAGAGCATCCATGCAGCGTTTCAAAGGTTTTTTATGCGAAACCCTCCACGATGTCTCGCCGATGTCGCAGATCATCGCAGATACCCTCGCAGATCCTTCGGCGATGCTCGACGATGCTTGCGAGGGTAACCAATCCTCGTGAGTCCTCGTCCAAAATTTTGAACTGTCCGAACATTTGCGAAGGCCCTTGCGAGGCCTTGAGAGGCCTTGAGAGTCAAACGATTGTTCATGTGAGGTGTTGAGACATGTCACGAATGTGCCAATTTATTGGTGTCGGCGACGAAAATCGTGACTTGTCTCACCAGTGGGAAAGGGGCATATAAGGGCAAAGGGGAAAGAGGAGTGTGTGGTAATTACCGAGGAATATGTCTTCTAAGCGTAGTAGGGAAGGTATACAGTAGGGTAGTGATTGAGAGAGTGAGAGTGAGAACGGAGAAATGGATAGGCGACGAGCAGGGAGGTTTTAGGAAGGGAAGAGGATGTATAGATCATATTTTTACCCTGAATTGTGTTGTGGAGAAATATCTGGAGAAGAAACAAAAGGTGTATGTTGCCTTTATGGACTTAGAGAAGGCCTATGACAGAGTGGATAGAGAAGGTTTGTGGAAAGTACTTAGAATATACGGAGTAGATGGCAAGTTGCTGAAAGCAGTGAAGAGCATGTATGAGGGTGCAAAGGCGGCAGTACGTGTGGAGACTGAGCAGAGCGAGTTCTTTGACCTTAATGTTGGTTTGAAACAGGGGTGTGTGATGTCTCTGTGGTTGTTTACTGTATATATGGATGGAGTCATGAAAGAAATACTATCAAGAGCAGTGGATGTTGGTGTATCGCTGAAAAGGGAGGGAATTGAGTGGAAGCTACCTATACTGCTGTTTCCGGATGATACAGTTCTGATGAGTGATAATGAATGGGAGTTGCAGGGTCTGGAAAATGAGTTTGGAACAGTGTGCGAAAAATGGAATTTGATGGTAAATGCGGGGAAGAGCAAGGTTATGGTCTTCGAAAGGGGTGAAGTCACAGAGTGTGAGGTGAAGCTGAACGGTCAGGGTATGGGGATCGTCAACTCTTTTAACCGAGCAAGTGCGGATATCCTTATATAAGGCCTACCGGTGGGCTGCGGAACTCCTTATATAATCCAAGGCCTAAAACAAAAACATTTAAATTAGCCCAGTATCAATTTTTTCAATTTTTTTTTATTGCCCCTTGGCCATGGCAAATATCACTCCTCCACATCCCCTCCTCCCCCCCCCCCCCATCAATTATCACCTATTCTCTATCTATTTCCCTTATTTCGTCGATATATATCGTGCTATCAATAGCGATTTATAAGCAAGCTGTGCTTGTATGTGTTACCAAGCGAGTGCAAGAGAAAGAGAAAGAGTATCGATCGACAGTCTCTTTCCAGACGTGGGGAGGAGTGGAGGAGCGGAAGGCTGGCTCACACTCGATGATTACAACTCCCGGCCTCTGATGCCAATTGTAACCAGCCAAACGCTGTTTCCACTTGTTTTTATTGCTGTAACAGGTTAATACCTTTATAATCAACATAAAATAGGCGCATATGGATAAGTATTAATAATATTTATGGTACGATGACGATTTGAGTGAAGGAAACCATCTAAATACCTCCGCACAGGGGTGGCTGTATACTATAGGGGGTACGCAGCGGAGAGGTTAAGTATCTGGGCAGTGTTTTGAGTAAAGATGGGACTATGGATAAAGAAGTGCGGGAGAGGGTACAACAGGGGAAGAGGGTTGTAGGAACGCTGAAAGCAGTAACAAGAAATAGGGTGGTCAGTATGGAAGTGAAGAAGTCCTTGCATGACAGTGTGGTAATCCCGACACTGACTTACAGAAGCGAAGCATGGACGTTGGTTGAGAGACTCAGACCAAGAGTGAGAGCAGTGGAAATGAATTACTTAAGAAGTGCGTGCGGAGTTACATGGAGGGATAGACAGACTAATGAGGAAGTAAGAAGGAGGTGTGGTGTGGAGGTAGATGTGTTGGAAAGTGTGAAAAGGAACAACTTGAGATGGTTCGGCCATATGGAACGTATGGAAAGCGAGAGAATGACTAAGAGGGTGTACGAGAGCTAGGTGGAGGGACAGAGAGGGAGAGGCAGACCGAATGAGAGGTGGAAGGATGGAGTGAGGAAGTACATGAACGAAGGCAGTGTTGGTTGGGGGGAGGGGCGTCGACTGACTGGGGATAGAGGTGCATGGGGGCGGTTCGTTCGTGGCCACCCTTTCGGTGATCACGGCGTCAGGCAATAGATAGATAGATAGAAGACAAATAATTGGTCCAAGAACTGAACCTTGTGGTACACCGCTTGTAACATTTATCCAATTTAAGGCTTTGCCGTTAATAACTACTCGTTGCTTTCCCTCACTTAACCCGGGAACTGCCGGAAGACTCTTAAGAGTTCCCCCGGCGGACTGCGGGAAGACTCTTAAGAGTCAGAGAAAAAAAATATCAACTTTAAACATCGAATTTTTTTTTTTTTTTTTTTTTTTTTTTTTTTTTGCTCCTAGGCCATGCAAAATATCACTCCTCTACCTCCCCTCCTTCCCCACTTTCCTCCCCTCCTTCAGTTATCACCTATTTTCCCTGTTATTCCCTTATTCTGAGGTATATTTTCATGCTAACATTAGCGAGTTGCAAGCAGGGCATTGTCATCTCTGTTAGCAAGCGAGTGCAAGAGAGAGAGAGAGTATCGATCGACTGTGTCTCAGTGGCCTTGGGGGAAATTGGCGGGAAAGCAGGTTGCCTCACCCATACATTATATAACTCGCGGCCTGTATCTCCGATTTTGACCTTCCAAACGCTGTTTTCACTCGTTTTATTGTTGTTTCAGGTTAATACCTTTATAATGAACCCATAATAGGCGCGTATGGATAAGTATTAATGCTCTTTATGGTCAAATTAATATTTTAGTGATGGAAACAGCTCAAATACGTCAGCACAGGCGGACGTTTCTAATTACCCCCATGCGCACTTCTTAGGTTAAGCCGGTATCACACAAGAGCTTTTTTGGTCAACATTCGATGATCAACATTTTTCTGGCAACATTTCTGGCATATTTAGCACTGGTATCGGAAACGAGGCTGATGATGGATGAATTTAGGATACCAAAATATTTGACATGTTGACCTCATAAGCTGCCAGACCAGTATTGAGGATAAATGTTGAGGGAAAAAGTGCTCTTGTGATACCGACTTTAGCCAATCCTGAATCCAATGAAGAACAGACCTGTCAATAGCTTAGGTTTTAATTTTTTCTATTAGTCTGTTATGAGGTACTTTATCGAATGCTGTTTGAATATATTTAAGATATCGTTGAAAAAGTCAAGAAGGTTTGTCAGACATGAGCGCTTACTTCGGAAACCATGCTGCGAGTCCTTTATAAGGTTGTTATTTTCTAAACCATGCTGCGAGTCCTTTATAAGGTTGTTATTTTCTAAACCATGCTGCGAGTCCTTTATAAGGTTGTTATTTTCTAAATGGCATTCAAATTTATTTTGGACTATTGTTTCGAGCAGCTTGCATATAATTGAGGTGAGGCTTATTGGGCGATAGTTGCCAGGCAGGGTTTTATATATTTGTTTTTTATTTAATTTTTTAATGGGCGTTACGTTCCAATCTGTTGGGACTTTATTATTTTGTATTGATTTGTTAAATAGAAGGGTTAGTGGTTTTGAGGTTTCATCCTTTAATTATATAATTACTTTGGGCGAAACTTTGTCGAGTCCAGGGGATTTGTTGGGGTTTTGTTTTAATATTGCATCGGAGATATCTGCGTTCGTAATTTCAAAGTTGCATAGGGCATTGCATATATGCTTTCATTAATTTCATTGGAGGTGTTTGGTGTTGTGGTGAAATTAATAAATACTAGTTTGCAGTTGTTAATGTGAACTGGCGGAATATGAGGAACAGAGTTAATGTTGAGTGGTACTTGAAAAGTAAACAGAATTGATAAAAACACCATCTGAGGAAGAGCACTTTATTGACAACGTTTCGCAGATGCTTCATCAGGTCACTAACAAATACTGGTACCTAGGAGGCCTTAAATATCCGTCATGACAGGTGGCGGGGAAGGAGTGGGGATGCGGGGATTGGGAGGGAGGAAGGAGGCAGGACAGGGAGGGGGCAGAAGCATGGGGGGAGGGGAGGTGGAGACTAGATATGGGTAAAATACATTAGTTGGCACAAGCAAAATCAGACATACAAACATGCATACAGGATAACAACTCTACTAGTACAAAATACTACTACTACTACTACTACTAATAATAATAATAATAATAATAATAATAATAATACAAATAATTATAATATTAATCGTAACAATTAGAATGATAAACACAGTGATGATAATGCTAATATAATTTATAGTGGTACTAGCAATAGAGAACATGGAAGGATAGAGACAGAGAGAGAGAGGAGTGCCGGGAGTAGGGAAGAGATTAGTTTAATTGTAAAGCGAACACGAAGGGGTTAGGGCATTTAGTGGGTAGGTGTGAAAGTGTGAACAGCTTAAAGAAGAAGGGAGGAGTTCTTCAAAGAGGGACTAAAAGGGAGAGAGAGAGGGAGAGGGAGGTCAATTAAGGGGCGGTATCTTAATGGACAGGGAGAGTTAGGGTGGATGGCATATAAGTGTGAACTGGGGCTTATAAAGAGTCTTCGAAGACAAATATCTCGAGTCAAAGGAGTGTGACGGCGAGGGTACTAGGAACTGTTAAGTGTAGAGGAATATATAATATTAATGGGAAAGAGGAGATGGAAATACATATTGATAATTCTTAATGGCTACACAGGCTACATATATACATGTATTTCTTTGATACAATTAAAGATGAAAGATAATTATAATATCATTAATAATTGTAATACAAATAATATACCCGGTGTAAATCTATTTTTTCGTAGCCGTGCGTCGAGTCTTTCACAGAAACCGCTTAGATAAGTAAATTCCAACTTAAACCACCCTGTCGATAAGCTCCTTAATATATATTTACTATTCACCAGTGTCTTATAGTCACACTATTTCGAATTATAAAATCATACCAAAGCAGTCACTCTGACCTAGGGTCAAACGCACTACCTTGTATTTATCTTACCTGTGTGACTCTTTCTTAATCCCCTTGATAAGCGCTCACCGCCCCACGCTCGTGAACGTAAAGTCAAGTCAATTCGCCTCATGCCAGAAGTCTTCACGTTAGACGTTATACTCACATATGCAATATCATTTGAGTTGATTTCCTATGTACAGCACATGTGTAACACTATTATTCCTGCATATTTATATTATCTATACTGTGTGTAAATGTAACGTGGCTAATTATAATCAAAATATCATAATAGACCATTCTATATTTGATGCGTCACTTGAGTACCTTTATTGTCTGCTCTATATGACAGAACAATATACTATATACCATACCTTATGCAAATTGAATAAACTAAATTGTGAAGTAATATTGTGTTCTTATTGTGTGAATGTTGCCTTGGGATAAAGAGTTGGTGCAAGATATATAAAGCTAGACGCGACCCTTTCGAGCATATTCTATCTCAAGATATCTTATTATAAGATTGTACAAGAGATTATAACCAGTCGAGTTGAAATACCAAACCGACATTTCAGTTTGTATGTCTGATTTTGCTTGTGCCAACTGATATATTTTACCCATATCTAGTCTCCGCCTCCCCTTCCCCCATGCTTCTTCCCCATCCCTGTCCTACCTCCTTCCTCCCTCCCAACCACATCATCCCCACTCCTCCCCCGCCACCTGTCATGACGGATATTTAAGTACCAGTATTTGTTAGTGACCTGATCAAGCTATCTGCGAAACGTTGTCAATAAAGTGCTCTTCCTCAGATGGTGTTTTTTATTCAACAGAGTTAATGTTTTCTTCAATAAACACTGATGCAAAAAAGTTATTGAGAATGTCACTCATATGAGTTACATCATCAATTTGTTCCCCCTTTTCGTCAACTAATTGGCCAATTGTCGAGGTAACTACTTTTTAACTTCTGATATAGCTATAAAACTCTTGTATTTGACTTGCATAACCTCTGGGGTGCGGCCAGACTCTTAAGAGGTTCTACTGGGCAAATGCGGCCAGACTCTTACGATCCAAGGCCTAAAAAAAAACTTTTATAACACCCCAGTGGTACTCAAAACAAAGCAATTTGTGTTTAGGTGAGATAATTCCCCTCTATTACTTGCCACCACTCCTACACATGTGTCCCAACCCCCCATTTCCCCTCCTCAATTATCAGGTATTTTCTCTATTATTCCCGATATTTATCAAGTATTTTCATGCGAGGACGGGTGGAAGAGAAAGGGGTGGTTTAGGAGTGTATCTCCGACCCTCCAAGCCAGTTTGAAAGTTCCACTTGTCTTTCAGTACCATCCAAGACAAGAGAGAGGGAGGGTGTTTGTCTCTCATGGCTCAAGCTCATATTACCACCACAGGGCTCAAATTATAGGTTTGACTCCTGTAAGGAGATAAAGAAAACCTAATATTTAGTAGTGGCCCCGTAATCATTGACGAACATGCCTATTACATAAGGCATCCTCTTCAAACACTAATCCGCCGTAGTTTGAATCTACCGCGCAGAGCATTTAAAAACTTAGGAGCCTTCATCATGAGCACACGTGACCTCACTCATGGCTTCAGTCACTATGAATTGGGTTCTCACTACGAAAAAACTTCGTAAAAAATAAAAACAAAAAGAAAATAAGAATAACTATCCAATAAGCTTTCCATCATATCGTGGATGTACTTGTGTGGATCTTTGACCAGACGCTGATTCAGGCGTCATTCTTCCTTCACTGACATATCAAGTAAACCAAAATCCTTAATACATCAACGAATGGGAAGGGGATGGTCGGGAGGGCCCCAGTCGTCAATGATTACGGGGCCACTACTAAATATTAGGTTTTCTTTATCTCCTTACAGGAGTCAAACCTATAATTTATTAGTGGCCCCTCCATCATTGACAAACATGCCTGATTTCTAAGACTGGAGGGGGACATTCGTAATCATATCATAACTCTAGAAAAGCAGATAATCAAACAACCACATAGTATTCTTACTTTTGAAAAAAAATATATTTAAACATGGCGCAGCCCATATATATATACAAAAGGGGTTCAAGCAGGTGCGTGCTTCAAAGAAGCCTGCTTGACAAAAAGGGTAACTCTGGAGATTTCTATGAACAGATCTGTAGTTACAAAGGGACCCCACTCAACGAGTGGTGACAAAAATAACAAGTTATAAGTTTACATGTGCACGTAATAAACCCCATAATATTCGTGGAAATATTTTGCAAAATATATCCACTGTTTAATACTAAATTGCTTTCACAGCTAAAACTACTATAACAACCCTGTTGTTTGTACTAACATTGTACTAGCACAATTTCTCGCCCTGAATAGAACAGAGAAATTTTCATATCACATTATACATAATTTGTATCACAGCTCTAACATTCCGGCGGGGTCTAGGGTGTCCTATGTTACACTGACTGCACCCCCCCCCCCCTTTTTTTCCTTGAAGGGCCACCTAGACCCTCTGCCTTAAAGCTATACATGGTAAGGAAGGTTTGTCTAGAGCAACTGACAAGTATCTAGTCAAAAATGTATGATTAGACGCCCACAAATGTGTGGACGTAATATCTTCTACTGAAAAGTTCTTCAGGAAACGTAAAGAGGCTGCCCATTTGCGTAAATCGTGGGCCCTACCCACAATGCCGGGATTACTCTCTTTAATGACTTCGACCAGAAGAGAAACCAATCTCCGTTTCAGTAAGCGTTTACCCGTACTCAGTCTTGCTAAGGCAGCCTCCCAGAAGCTGGGTGTGCTCAACCGCCTTAGGGGGTTCTTTTCCCCTGCACAGCTTCTTGCTCTGTACAGGGGCATAGTGCGCCCTTGTATTGAGTATTGTTCACATGTGTGGGAAGGTTCCTCTCACACCGCTCTCCTAGACAAAGTTGAAAGGAAGGCCTTTCGTATCATTAACTCCCGTCCACTCACCAACTCTCTGTAATCTCTCTCTCTCCGCCGCAATGTTGCATCTCTCGCTATTCTATCGCTACTATAATAATCAGTGTTCTTCAGAGCTATCCCAGTGCATACCACCTCCTTTACGTAGGGCACGTGGTACCCGTCTTGCAACTCATTCCCACCCCTACTCTGTGCAACTCTCCAACCCAAGAGTGAAACGTTACTCTCAAACTTTCTTCTACTCAACAGCTGAGCTCTGGAACTCTCTCCCAGAATCAGTCTTTCCCTCTTCCTATGACTTAAATTGCTTCAAACTCCGTGTGTCCAGGCATTTTGGCTCGAACGTCCCTTGATTTTGGCCCTGTCACTCTTTCAACTATGGGGGAGGCACTCGTTATAGGCAGTTATGCCTTTTGCCTCCCTCAATCACATAGAAAAAATAAAAAATAAATCGCTACCCACAAAGCACCTTGGGGGTTTAGAGGAGCTACTCTCAAATATTTGGTTAGAGCTTGCACTGGACAGTGGACATAGATTATGGTGCACCTTTCCCCTCTTTAATGCCGGTACCATGAACTCTGAAAACACGTGTGCACTGTGCTCATTCTTGGCTACAAATCCCGGGGAAGGTGCAATGTGATTACATTCATTAAGTCTACCAAACCTAAGGCAATTAGGTGTGTTGCTCATCGCCGCCAGCTCAGACACTCTGTTCCCGGTGGCCAAAGCCAAAAGGAATACAGCCTTTTTTAAGAGTAATGCAAAATCTGCAGTATTTTGGTACAGACGAGAGTGAAGTAAAGACAATGCCTAGTCCAGAGACCAAGTAGGCATGAGCTGACGGGGAGGTGGGCGGAGTTTAAAACATGCTCTCATAAAACCTGTTTCCTCCGCTACCGGTATGGAGAGACCTGTAAGGTCGAAAAAGGGCACTCTAGTCGCAGTTAAGTGATTTTTTAACGTTACCACAGATAAACGTTTCTGCTCAAACAGATAATTCAAATAATTAAAAACTAATGCCACTGAGGGCACAGTCTGTTCTGTTCTAATGATCCAAGAAGTAAAGGCTTGCCAATGTGATTGATACTGTCGTTTCGTAGACTGAGTATATTGATTGATTAATTTATTCGTCACATCTCTACCATATGGTGCTAGCCACTTGGCCTCTTGAATGTCCATAATGCAAAAGTCAGCGAGGTCGCTAGGTTGCCAATCGCGTCTAAGTGGAAATACCCGACCGGGAGCGACACCGGGTGCGAGCACCACGTCTTTAATTGCTGGTACCATAACTGCGCCGGCCACAGGGGCGCGATTAGCAAGACTATGCCTCGATAATCTCGTAGTTTGTTCACTACGTGGCACATTAGTGACGCGTCTGGCGGCGGAAACAGATAGATGGAGCTCCATCTGTTCCAGTCTGTCACTAGGGCGTCTGGCCCCCCAGCCGGCGTTTTCGTCCGGCGGGTGAGGTATAGAGGGAGTTTGTGAGTCTCCTCGGACGCAAACAGATCCACTTGTGGATGGTAGAGCTCTGCAATCATTAGGTTGAAAAAGGGTTGCTTGAGCTCCCATTCTACTGTCGTGCTCTGTCTCCGGGACAGAGCATCTGCCCAGACGTTTGCTACGCCTGGGAGATAAGATGCGTGAAGATAAATGTCTAGCCTGTTGGCTAGAGTAAAAATACCTTCCCACACGTTTAGCAACTTCCGTGATCTCGTTGACCCCTGTTTCTGAATACAGTGAACTGCATTCAGATTGTCCATTCGGAAGGCCACCGACTTGCCCCGTAAAGTAGAGCCGTGAGCCTGAAGGAAATACAAGGGGACTAGTAATTCTTTGACATTGATGTGGGAGATTTCTAAGTGGGACCAAAGCCCCTGACCCTGGAGCCCCTGGTTTGACTGAAACCCCCAACCTATTGTGCCTGACGCATCCGTGTCTACCCATACCGTTGGCGGAGGAGAGGTCCATGACATTACTGAGTGCAACATTTCCCTCTTCGCCCAGACCGCTAGTAAGTTGTGGATTAATTTTGGGATGGGCCATAATTTTCCCGCCGGTAAGAGTGGGAAATATTTGTTGCCCTCCAATATTAAACGTTTTACTTTCAACCGGCCCAACATTACAGTTAGTTGAATCCAGTTGAGAGAGCCGACCAGAGACTCCCAGATCATCTGTGTCGTAGTCAGACTTTGAAGAAACATGAACAGTTTCCTGCGAAACCTGTTTCGATTGTCCACACTCTGACTCAGAGTGAGAGCAGCTGTGTCCCAAACCAGCCCTATCCACTGAACTACTCGTGCGGGAACAAGGTTTGACTTTACCAGATTTACCTTGAACCCTAGAGTTTTGACATGATTTAAAATTATGTTGACATGTTTGATGCATAATTGCTCTGTCTCTGCCACCACCAGCCAGTCGTATAGGTACCACAAAACTCTGATTCCTTGCTTTAACAACGGCATCAGGGTTTGCCGGACTAATTTCGTGAATAATCGAGGTGCCAGGTTCAAACCGAATGCCATCCTCTGAAAAACAAAATTTTGATGCCTGATCCGTAAGGCCAGAAACCTTTGAAATCTTTTGTTTACCGATACGTGCCAATAAGCGTCTGTCAGGTCTAGGGAACACATCCAACCTCCCGGCGGAAGTGTCAGCCTGATTTGGTGTACTGTTAACATTCGGAATGACTCGTTGTGAATGTGAAGGTTAAGATAAGACAGGTCTACGACCGGTCTCATCTGAACACTGTCCCTTTTGGGAACCAAAAATAGCTTGGACGTGAATACTGGCTAATTTGGGGGGACCGGGATGATGACATTCTTGGCAATCATTTCCTGGACCAGTGACTCCACCTTTAAAGAAACTAGATTCGCCGTTGTCGGCTGACGTAAGCGAGGTCGCCGGAGCCACTGCCAAGTGATGCCTTTGCGTGCCACCATCCGTGCCCAAGTGTTTAACGGCCATGCTTGGTGACACGTTTGGAACGACCCAGTTAGCAGACAAGGGTTCGCCGGCTGTACTACCCTCGGATCCACCGGCCTTAAGACTGGCACCGGGAGTGAGAGAGACTTTAGTTTTTTGATGGTGGTGGAGTTGGTGGTGGTGGACGCTTCGCCGGCTGGCTGGCATTGGCAGAAGACGGGCCCTGACCTGGCTTATTATAGCCGCGTCCTCTCTGACCTGAAAACCTACCCTGTCGATGCCTGTACTGACCTTGAGGGGAGGAGGACTTAGGTGGAGGAAAGGGCTTAGATCCCCCCGGCTGAGCCTTAGCGACTGGCCTGGGTTTGGGGAAGTTAAAGGCGGGTTTCTTAGAAGGGGTGGGACTATGTTTAAAGGCCTGAGCCATATTAAAAACTGTTCGCCACACTTCAGGGGACATTAAAGAGGGAGTGAGCACTGGTGACATGACCACCTGATTCGCAATGCGATCAGGCAGCTTTCGGACCAAGGACATTCTGAGATCTTGTCTCGCTCGTACCGCCTCAAGCAAGGCGGTGCGTATGTCACCCAATGATTGAATTGACGACTGAAGAAGCAGTCGCCGGGACAGTTCAACCGATCGTCTGGCATCCGCGTCTGCGATTGCCTAAGTGGACCGGAGCAATGACTTTGCTACCTGTTGTGACACTATGTATTGGGAGAACAGGCGAAAAGCTTTCCCCCGTAGCCTAAATTCTCGGTCTAGGTGAGTTGGGGTAGGGGTAGTGAAAGGGTCTTTTAGTTCACAAAGATTAATTTTAGGGGCAGCTAAGAAAGCAAACAAAGCTGAAGGGACTCCGCCGGCAGAACACACTGGCATGGAGAACCAAGAATGAGTATCTTGAGGGATCTGGAGGGAAGTTTTGGAAGTAAATGTGGTCGCAAAGTTTTGAGCCTCTGTCTCCCATTCCACCCAAGGTCCTGGACCCAACTGCCCCACCTTCAAGACTGGATTAGCGGCTGCGTCTGTGACGATTTGCAAATCGAGTTCTGGAGTGAGAGCTGACAGTGTCTTAATGTCATTAAACCCATCATGCTTAGACCAGTCAGAAAACAATTTTGAAGCTGAGGCAGAGGGTAAAGCAGGCTTAGCAGTATAAACGAAATAGTCCTGGTGATAATAACTAGGTATAGCCTTGATATTGACATCTAGTACATTCCCCAAAGTATCCAAGGCCCTTAATTTCTTAGATTTATTGCCCTGGATGACCCACTCATGCGGCACTGGGAGTTCCCCTGACAAGGTAGGTTGGGCGAGCTCTGGTTTAGTGGGGGTCAAAACGACCCATGACTCGTCTGGTCTGTAAAGCAAGGGCATAGCTACCTTTCTGAGAGGCGCTCTGTCTAAAGGGGGCGGATTGACATCCGTTATAACCCTTACATTCGAAGTGGTCAATGCCGCCGTAGCAGGCCTAG
The DNA here is from genome assembly GCA_032716605.1 of Paralithodes platypus. Taxonomy (NCBI): domain Eukaryota; kingdom Metazoa; phylum Arthropoda; class Malacostraca; order Decapoda; family Lithodidae; genus Paralithodes; species Paralithodes platypus. The sequence goes on from CM064579.1 coordinate 13,524,866, forward strand.
TAACCACAGATGGTGACATAGAGGGAGGGTGAGGGATCTGAGTCAAAGCAATAGAAGTCATCAGAGGCCGTACCGTAGAGCTTGTCGTGGGAGCTCCCAAGTCCGCTGTGGGAGTTTCCTGCTGTTGGCCAAAAAAATTTAGATAAATCATTAACTAGTAGCCCATCAATTTCCTGTGCTGTGACAAATTGATTTGATGATGTACTCACTGGTGAATCAATAAGATCTTGCGCGGCGTCTAAGCCTGAACCCGACTCTTGCACTTCCATATCCAATATAATTGAAACCTCGTCTTTATCATCCTGTTCCTCATGAGAAGATTCCGCCGAAGCTGGGGTACCATCTTGTTGCCAAGATAAGTCAGGAATAGAGGATGGGATCGCCGCGTCCCGGTGGACGTCAGCCACTGTGTGAATAGTTTGAGCCAGAAATGGGTGGTCAGGCACCGGTCGAGAATATCGCCAAACACCTAGGCCGTGGCCTACACTCCCTTGGGAGTCCGAAACACTCTTAACCACTGAGCTCCCTGAACTCTCTAAATCCAGGGTTAAAATGTTAATGGGTAAATTATCTTTAGGTACAGGCACTACACTGGACCCCTGAGACCGAACACTAGCTCTGTCTGGGGTAGAGGTATGACGAGAAGTACTAGAAACTGGCGAATATCGGGAGGCCTTTCTATCATGGGAATCCTTTTTCGAAGATTTATGGCTGCGGTGTGACCGTGAACTACTCTTTGATTTGGAGGATTTATCGCCGTGACCACTGGTGGAACTTTCCGTCTTACTCTTCTTACTCGATGGTGAAGAGGCAAAACTGGGTGGCTGGTGTCTGAGAGGTGACCTAGACCGAGATCTCTCCCGAGACGAGGAGGCTGCCGCCGGGGGTGTAGGCTCACGTTGACGTTTCGAAGTAGCAGGGGCAGGAGATGACACAGAACCCTGTCCAGTCTCTGCCGGCTTACGAATAGTTACTCGAGAGGAACGTTCAGGGGGAGGGTGCTCAATAGGAAGCCTATCCCAAAGAGGGACGTTATCACATTGATGTGACTTATGAGCCACAATCGTAGTATAAACTGCCATTTGTTGCCTAACTTCTCGTAAGGCGACCGCTGCGGTCTTATCATTATCTTGGAGTACTTTTACACTTAGTTGGGAGCAAAAGGAACAGTTGCGCATCACCCACAGACCCCTTGAACGGTCTAGACATTTAACACACTTGATACAAAGAGTGTGCGCAAAAAGAGGGATACCGGCACAGGTTGGAGTCATGCATAAAGCAAAAACTGGGGCAAAGGTAGCCATGACAGAGACTGGTGGGAAAACTACTGCAGGTTCTGTATTGGTCCGCCGGAGCCCAGCCCTGGAAAATTTCCAGGAATTAATGCTCATAAGGTTAACCCAACATGTTCGCACACAAGTGTTAATAACGCGCCGGATAACGAGACGTAATGTCACAACGATCACTGCTCGTTACGCGGCGGGGTTCTATAAAGATTCCCGAATATTTAGACATGTCTTAAGAAAGTTAAGAATACCCTCTGACATAATATAAAAGACCAGTATGGCGTTTATAAACATAGTCTTTCTGGTGGTGACTGTTTCAAGATTCAATTTTGGAAAACAACCCCCCATAAAGATGCCGGCCCTTGAATTATCTAGCAGATTAACACTGGACAGGCTGATACGAGATCTGACTTCTAACGAATTGTCACATAGATCGCCGTATGTTGAAGGCGGCGATACCTTAACGTATCTCTCAATTAATTGGTTAACTAAATTGAATTGTAAATTCCGTATTTCCTCCTCCCAGGAGCACCCGCCGGGTGTGAAAAACTTATGAAAAAAGATGTTAACCCTAATTGAGCCTTCGATCGCTGTATGTGTGAGGGCGGCGATACATAAAGTATCACTAAAATGGATCGGTTAACTAAACTGAATTACCAATTCGTTCATCCCACCCTACCAAGGTGCACCCGCCGGGTGAGATCTGATGTTTTAAACGTTAACCCCCTAAGTTCCTATCCCCACTTCTTTGTAAAAGTTCGCCAGGGAGGAAAGCCAACAACAACAGCTAGTTTTTTTTCCTTTGGTTAGTAAAACCGGGTAGAAAAACTTCATAACATATGTTTGCATGAACAATGTCAGATGGGTACAACCATTCCGCCGGGAATCATAGGTAGCCTGAAACAGGCACCACCACAGAGACGCAGTCCTGGAGAGCCACAGACACCTACTCGCCGGGGACACAAGCCTGTTTTTAAACCACGCGTGGCCAAAACACGGCTCTCGGCCGGGGTTTTCATGGTGTAACCGAGAAAAAGCCGCCGGAAAGTAACCCACCCCATACAGAAACCATCTGAACGCACATAGGACCCGAGAGATAGCCAAGCACAACTAACCTAGGGCCCACAAATATAATCCGTGGAATTAGCCAGTACACAACTAATCCAGGAAACATACATCGTCCGTGGAATTAGCCAATACACAACTAAACCAGGATACACATGACACAGTAGGACATATTTATAAAATAAATCAATAACACTTGTACATGTGGCAAAGCTACGAGCGGCTGGCTAGGCCTAGGCAGACGGCACAAAAATGTTGAAATATAAACGAAAGCACTGGAAATATCACAACAGGAACCACCGCCAACACACCACTGTAGCAAATACTTCCGGCAAAAGGGAAAACTGACTCGGGACCCAGAAAAAACTTCACTAAGTGAAGAAAAATACGCTGGGAACGTCAGCAAAGCAACGCTACCTCATCAGACAGATAAAAGGCAGCAATAATAACGCGTAATGAAAGCCGCCTGCATCACAAGCTAACTAACTGTGAAAAAGTTCACATGTCCAAAACAGGACCACGAGGGTACATCCGAAATAGATGCCCCAAACACACGACACAAAATACACTGCACTGCGGGCAACCAGCCCAGGACACTCCTGCTACGCATATGCTAACCTTACTCGATACATCCCGGAGTAAACAAATGAGAAAAAACTCACTAGGGACGCAGCAAATGCGGAACCAGCGGAGCGTGGGGAGACACGTCCGGGCGGGGCGAGCGCAGAGCAGAGAAGGAAGAATGACGCCTGAATCAGCGTCTGGTCAAAGATCCACACAAGTACATCCACGATATGATGGAAAGCTTATTGGATAGTTATTCTTATTTTCTTTTTGTTTTTATTTTTTACGAAGTTTTTTCGTAGTGAGAACCTAATTCATAATGACTGAAGCCATGAGTGAGGTCGCGTGCGCTCATGATGAAGGCTCCTCAGTTTTTAAATGCTCTGCGCGGTAGATTCAAACTACCGAGGATTAGTGTTTGAAGAGGATGCCTTATGTAATAGGCATGTTCGTCAATGATGGAGGGGCCACTAATAAATATACGAATTTCACCAACCAGTTGCTGTTACCACTTGTTTTGTTGCTTTCCTATATTCATATGTTCATATTAAAAGTAAAATAGGTGCACATGGATAAGTATTATATATATGGTAAATTGACGGTTTTAGTAAGTCATGAATCAGAATACCTTCGCATGGCAGGCACTTTCAAATACCATAGCTGCGCAGCTTAGAGGTTAAATTGGGAATATGTTGTTCATATCTTTTTCTGCTCTGTTAATTTGATTTTTTTGCTTTGCGACGAAGATTGGTGAAATTTTCCCATTCATTATGACATTTGGTCCGGTAGAATGCTTCATGCGTGAGTTTCTTTGTTGCTAGACAATCTTTGATTTCCTTTTACCACCATTTAGGTTTATTATTGCTATTTGGATGTCTGTTTTGGACTGGTATGCAAGATTCTACAGCATTATTATATATGTTTGAGACTGTTTCCCAAATGTTCTCTATATCATTTTGCTGGTTTATGAAATTCCAGTTGGTGGAATTGAGGATGTTTTTCAGCTTGCAAAAGTTAGCCTTTCTGTAATTAAGTACTTTTTCCTTCCTTTCGTTTGGTTTAACGCTATCATTGTTTGAAGGCTATTGAGCGGTGATCACTTGAAGTAAATTCATCGCCTAAGACAACTTTGTTTACTAAATCATCTCTCATTGTGAGGATGAGATCAAGAATATTGGTGCCACACGTGGGGACAAGCTGATATAGTGAACTTTCTAGTAAATTTGTATAGAGATCTTGCTCAGTGTGTGACGTTATGGGTTCGTCCCATTTAGTCGTTGGTAAATTGAAATCACCAAGAATTATCGCATTTTGATTATTACTTATCTCTATTATTTGGATGTACAATTAAGAATCGATAATTGATGGTTAGGCTTAGGGCAGGTAAATTAGTCCCAAGGTTACCTTGTGTAGTATGACATTATAAGCCCTGCATATATATTGCTATACATATATCTCACTGCTTATATGCCTTTATCCCTGTAACTTTTAAACTCTCAACATTCTTATTAAACATTCTTCATTTATTGAACTCCCTATAACTTTATCTATCTCTTTAACATATAATATATTTGTTGTTACTTCCACTTTAATCAACACCCATTTCCTCTGTAAATGTAAACTGTATAAGGTATTTATCCGGTCCTACGTCATACCAGAATGCTGAGTTGATGCTGTGTTGCTTCAGCATCCTTGAACCCAGTCGATGCCTTCTTACTCAGGCATCTTCAGTTAGACTTCAACAGACCTCAGCCAGAGAGAGTCAGAGCTCTTTACTCCCTCTAGACTCTAGACTCAGACTCATCCTCTATAGCCAAGCTCCTATATCCCCTAGATATATTAGATCACACAAGTCATATATCACCTTGCTCCTAAGGCTTTTATCACAAGCCTTATCTTATATCTGTACTTATATACCTGTACGTTTATACTTATTATCACTTATCCAATAATTAATGTGTTGTGTTATTACCTATAATCCCCTATATACTTAACATATTATATGGCGACCTTGCAAATAGCGTATTAAGGCTATACTTAAGTTTTCCCCAATCTACCCCTCTACAATTATCAACATTACAAATCCCTAATTATACCTTACATTTCATGTGAGGATAATTGCTGTACTTCAAACCCTGCCTACCAGCCTTGCAGTTTCTCCAAAAGCCTTACAGCCTGCCAGCCTGACAACCATACAGCCTGCCAGCCATTCTGCCAAGCTGCAAGCGTGTGCGTACGTCCATGGTACACACACAGCCGCAACAACCACACACAACTAGCCGCTACGTGTGTACATCCGTACACACACACACAACGCCCCTGCCTGTCGTACGACCAACTGATCAACACTGACACAACGTTCTCTAAGAGGAATCATGTGAGTGCTTAACTTTACTTAAAAGTGCATTGTTTAAGAGGATTAAGTGATCATGTTTTCAAAGCCTCAACCATTAGAGTTCACATATACCGCAGGTGCGATTACTAGATCACATTCTCAAAATGACCCACTGACACACTCACCCGCTGACACACACAGTCAAACACCAACAACAACACCACCATTTTTTTTTTTAAATCAGTCAGTGACAACCCATTAGAGACATTATCTAAGGTTTATCTACCTATCAAGATCACCGAAGAATTAGCAACACCCCTGCCATTCTATGTCATTAACAAACTCCCCATAAATGCCGACTTGCTCCTAGGGTTTGTTAGTATGAATATGCTCAAAATCATAATTTTCACCCATATGGACCAAGTTATGATCGGTGGTTTAAAAGGCGACACCATCGAATGCACACGCAGTAGTGAAACCTCTGTCAAAAGTACCACCAACCACCCAAAACAGGCATTCATTCACACTAAACCTAGACCCAAAAGAAAATTCAGTTTCAAAACTACTGTAAAATCCAGTCCCTTTTCGGTCACTCAAGAGGTCACTAAAAACCCCCCTGATGCCCCCACTCCTAGCTATCAATACACTGAGGTATCTATAGGTGATCTGATAACTGACCATTCCCTTACAGCTGACGTAATTTTGCAAGATGATGTAACTATTCAACCAAGATCATCTATGAAGGTAGAAACTTTTGTCAATCAATTACCAGCTAATTATCACAAATACAGCATCATCACTCTTCCAGACACTACCTCCATAAAGGGTCTTATAACCACTCCAGCCCTTCATGAGAGCAAGAATGAATATTTTGAAACTTTAATTCTCAATTACTCAGATAACATACTTAGTATTAAAAGTGGTACCAAGATTATGGAAGCAGAAGTTTTCCCTTTTATTTTTAACGACCAAAGCTTACCAGTTAGTAATGACCTTGTCATTAACGCAGCTATTAGCAAGGATGAATCAGAGACTAGGTCACAAATAAAATCTCTAATTAATGATCTTGATTTTGAGGACTACACTGAGAATCTTGTGAGTTTGTTGTGCACGTATAAAGAGGCAGTTATGTTACATAATGAAGATCTTGGGTTTTGTGATGTGCTTCAACACAAGATCATATTACGCAACTCGGAGACTAACCCCATATACTGTCCTTCTTATAGGTTAGCTCACGCTAAGAGAGAACAGGTAGAATCTCAAGTCAAGGCTATGTTAGACCAACAAGTAGTCTCTCCCTCATCCAGTCGTTGGAGGAGCCCTATATTCCTAGTGCCTAAGCGGAACCCCAACGAGTGGAGATTAGTGGTGGACTTCAGGAAGTTAAATGACGCTATCATTGAGGAGAAATTTTATATGCCCTCCATCAATGAAGTTATGAGTAATTTGAACTCTAAAAACAAAATCTTCTCTACCATTGATTTAGGTAGTGGTTTTCATCAGATAAAGTTGGACGATGATTCCCGTAAGTACACAGCTTTCAGCACTCCCAGTGGTACTTACGAGTTCAATAGACTCCCTCAAGGGTTAAAAACTAGTCCAGCCTTTTTCCAACGGCTCATGTGTCACATTCTTGCAGGCCATTTGGGCAAAGATATCCAAATCTACATAGATGACATCATTATAATGTCGCCTGATATCAAATCTCACCTTGAAAGCCTAGGAAAGATCTTTCAAAAACTAAAGGATGCAGGTTTAAAGGTAAAATTAAAAAAGTGTAAATTCTTAAAACGTAGTGTTGAATTTCTCGGTCATGAACTTTCTGCAGATGGCATCAGAACAAAGACCGATATCACTAAAGCTATACATGAATTTCCCCAACCTGAAAATGTGACACAACTCCGCCAATTCCTTGGCCTAGCCGGGTACTACCGTAGTTTCATCTCCAAATTTTCGGAAAAAGTCAGTCCCCTTTTCAAACTGTTAAAAAAGGACGCTGAATTTGATTGGAAAGAATCCGAACAAACATCATTTGACGAGTTGAAGCATCACCTGTGTAATCCTCCTTGCCTGTCTTACCCCGACTATACTCAACCTTTTATTATCCACACCGATGCGTCCTATAGCGGTATTGGAGCTTGTTTAATGCAAAAAGACAGCCGCGATAAATTTCAACCTTTAGCCTTTGCCAGCAGGACTTTTAAACCTGCCGAGAAAAATTACTGTGTCACTGACATTGAAGGAGCCGGTCTTATCTGGGCTCTACAGACATTCAAAGACAAAATCCTTAACTATGACATTGAGGTGTGGACGGATCACAAGCCTCTAGTTGATCTGTTTGACAACAATAATATGTCTGGTAGACGCGCAAGGTGGAAGTACATATTACAAAGTTTCAACCCTAGGATACTCTACATTAAAGGTCACAAAAATGTCGTAGCGGATGCTCTCTCTCGTAATCCGGTACTTTGTGCACATTTAAACACGATGACTTTAGCTAATGAAGACATGTCCACAGCTCAGAGAGGTGATCCCAAGTTGTGTGAGATCATTCTTGCTCTAGAGAATAATGAAACTAACCAACACCTAGAAGATTACACTCTAATTGATAACACGCTATTTCGTAATCAACTCATCAAAGGCAAACATCAACTTGAAAGGAACATTCTGCAGTTAGTTGTACCCAACAATAAAGTAGAAGAAATACTCCCTCATCTTCATGGTTCTAAATTTGTCGGTCATCCTGGCAAAGAAAGGGCTATGCTCATTGCTCAAAAACAATTCTACTGGAAGTCCATGAAATCTGACATAGATAATCACATAGACGCTTGCGAGAACTGTGCCAGAATTAACCCTAAGCTTACACCCCAAGCTAATATCAAAACTTATCCTGTCCCAGAGAAACCTTTCCAGTTGATTGCCATTGACCTTTTGAAAATTGTTAAGACTAACAGTGGTATGAATTATCTTCTCGTAGCCTCGGATCATTTCTCTAGGTACTCCATTCTCTCTCCCATACCTGATAAGGAAGCCAATACTATCGTTAAAACTCTTGTAAATAACGTGATTTGCAAATACCCCTCACCTAAATTTATTCTTTCAGATAATGGCGGGGAGTTTGTGAACGAGACTATGTCTAAGATGTGTGATGAGTACGGGATAGAGCACATCAGGGTTGCCCCTTACTCACCACAGAGTAACGGCCTAGTTGAGAGAGCTAACCGTAAAATACTCCATGAATTGAAAAACATTTGTCTTGACAGGGATCATGAAATTTGGGACGAATTTATCCCCTTCGTGGAATGCACTATGAATTCTCTGCCTAATATCTCCACAGGTGAATCCCCTCATTTCATCGTGTTTGGAGAAGACAAACACCTACCCCACATGCTCAATGCACAGATTAAACCCATATATACTCAGGATTTCATAACTCATCATATAAACACCTTTAAAAGAATTCATAAACAAGTCATGAATAAACTAACCTTAACCAAAGAACAAATTATAAAAAGCAATCACAAATCTAATAGACAACAAAAACTGAAACCAGGAGATATTGTGTTCTCAAAAATTCACGACAGGGCTGATAAACTAGACCCTCTGTTCGAAGGCCCATCGTGTGATCAGTATTCGCCACAACATTGCAGTCATTAGACATCTGGAGAAAGGTAAAGAATCCAGGAGTAGCATTAACCACCTCAAATTAGTGCACAGAAACTTAAACTGTGTCCAAGAAAATATGGACAAAGATATCATACCCATCAACCAATCCCCTGATAAAATCCTACAAGCACCGACCCATGATTATAATCTTAGAACTAGGAGTGTAAACAATGTTCTAGTGGATTATACTTCTATAACTCAACTTCTATTTCAGAATAATATTAAACCTAATATCTTCTACTCATAATACACCAAGTTTGCCTATATATCTATTTAACTATGTATTTATCTTGTGAATATATTTAGTGTACTCTTGGCCAAATTGTTGTCCATTATTTATTTTTGCATAGATATCTCATATTTCATGTTTAGATGTGGCTACTCCCAGCGTTCGCATTATCTAAAAGCGTTCGCATTGCTCCTTGTGTTCACTTTACTCCCTGTGTTCACATTACTCCTTGTGTCCGCATTATTCATAGCGTTCACATTTATCTCAATTTTTTACTCAAATTTTACTCCTTTAAATCTCAAACTCCAATTATTATTTACACTCCCAAGTTATATTTTTTTTTACTCCTCTATAATATTACTGTTATTTTTATACTCCTTTTAAACCCCCAGGATGACCAAGGGAAGGTGTGGGCCGATTCTTTTGATTGTCTTGATTGTCCACCTGATGGGCACCTTTGCCATCCATTCGAATGGCGCGGTAGTTAGTCCTACAGGTAGGATGACCTTGGTTTCGGATGTTATGGCAGTAAAATTCACCAACGTCGACCTGAGTGTTATGGCCCCGACCTTGGCGAAAGCTATCAATGCCTTAAGAAGTTCAGATTCTATTTTGACAGTGTTTCTGAATCACTCAAACATCAAACATAGCAATCACAACGCAACTCTAACTCAGTTACTTTGGAGAACTAATGTGGTGAAAAACACCTTAGATTACTTGTTCATTCAAATAGCCTCTAAAAATCCGGTCAAACCAAGGTCAGAATCTATACGAGCTAGACTTAGAAACAAGAGAGGACTTATTGATGCAGGAGGTTACCTGTTGTCTTCTCTCTTCGGGACAGCTACTGAAGACCAAGTGAACGCCATCGCTGATAAAATCGGTGAAGTAGAAAATACCCTCAGAAGCCAAGAAAAGTTAGTGGAGATCCAAATAGACACTATTAATGAAATCTCTACTCATGTTAACGACTTACAATCTCTCATGAGTAAAGCGGAATCTACCATTAATGAACTCTCTGATATTGCCTCATTTCTTGAAAACATTCTAGAAATCTCTACCCAACTTGACAACATTTATTTTATCTCTATGAAATTAGAATCAGACTTTAGTAGACTCTTAAACGCCCTCAACGATGCTGAACACGGTATAGTGGGCTCAGATCTTCTTCCCTTGAGTAGTCTGAGGAAAATCATCACTCAGGCCGGCAATGACTTCCGCCTTTTACCAGTGTTCCCGCTTGACCAAATTGAACTATTATATGGATATATAGATGTCCACATGTATAACTATGAATATATGCTTATTATTCCATTTGCATCATCCATTTCCTTCGCTCATTACATGATCACTCCTTTCCCCTTTTTCCTCAACAATCAATTAGTTTCTTTGGACAACTCCTTCAGCAACTTGTTCATCTCCACTTCCGAGAATCACCACGCCTGGTTGGATGATTATTCATTCTCTACTCTCTGTCACTCCCCTATTATATCCCAGGCCATTTGCCCAGCCTTTGCTCTCAAGTTAATCCCCTTCCATGCTGACGGCTGTGCTAGTGCCTTGATTCACAATAACTCCATTATAGAACATTGCCAGTTCAAGGAAGTTGCTAAGAAACCCTTCTATCATGCTCATGTGTCTCACTCTCATCACCTTTATTTCCCTTCTGACACTACCATCTCCATCTCCTGTCAGAATGATATTCCATCTTCTGATCAGGTAATTTCTGGTCTCATCATTATACCTGACACTTGCTCTATCACCTCTTCCAAGGTAACCATTTACCCCACAAATTACCACCTTACTGAACTCTATCAACTATACAACGTGAACGATATGTTTCTCACTCTCCCAAATATCTCAGCTAATATATCTAAACTTCACATCAACTCACCTGATTTAAAAACCCTTCAATTGATCAACAAGTCAATTCTACCTATGGATTTTGTTAAATACTATCACCCTTACATTGCCATCCCAGCGATTGGTACTCCTATGCTCTTTATCATCATCATCCTAGGTGTCTCTTGGTTTGCTCTTTCTCGCCTGAATCTTCGCATTGCTGCTCTTGAAGTCTACGCGAGGAATAGAGCACTTTAAGGTTTTTTTTGGGGGATATATTTCTTTATATGTATATATATTTATATCGTCAGTGGAACAGCTTAGGGTATTATTTCTTTCCACTGTCAGATGTTAAATTGTATTACTATGTAAGTTTACACCTGCCATGTGTTATATATAGCAGTTGTAATCTTCTCCTTATACTCAACTATATATTTATATTATTTAACATAAACCTTTATTCTAATTTGTTGGTAGCTCACACCCTTGATCTAGGTCTAATGGACAATTTTGATACGGTGTGATGTGTCAACAGACTAGTCATTTTTTTTTTACTATAGTTGATCATGGTGAGATCAATTCTTTTACCCCCCGGCGAATGTAGTATGACATTATAAGCCCTGCATATATATTGCTATACATATATCTCACTGCTTATATGCCTTTATCCCTGTAACTTTTAAACTCTCAACATTCTTATTAAACATTCTTCATTTATTGAACTCCCTATAACTTTATCTATCTCTTTAACATATAATATATTTGTTGTTACTTCCACTTTAATCAACACCCATTTCCTCTGTAAATGTAAACTGTATAAGGTATTTATCCGGTCCTACGTCATACCAGAATGCTGAGTTGATGCTGTGTTGCTTCAGCATCCTTGAACCCAGTCGATGCCTTCTTACTCAGGCATCTTCAGTTAGACTTCAACAGACCTCAGCCAGAGAGAGTCAGAGCTCTTTACTCCCTCTAGACTCTAGGACTCAGACTCATCCTCTATAGCCAAGCTCCTATATCCCCTAGATATATTAGATCACACAAGTCATATATCACCTTGCTCCTAAGGCTTTTATTACAAGCCTTATCTTATATCTGTACTTATATACCTGTACGTTTATACTTATTATCACTTATCCAATAATTAATGTGTTGTGTTATTACCTATAATCCCCTATATACTTTAACAAATTGTGTGATATATTTTTAATATTAATATAAATTGCATCAATATGATTTATTGTCAGAATGGAAGCTAGTACAGGATTAATTGCAGTATACACCATACCCCTGTGCATAGGTATTTAGATGCTTTCCTCACTAAAATCGTTAATTTACCATAAATATAATTAATACTCATCCATATGCGCCTATTTTACGTTTAATATGAAGATAGTAACATGTTACAATAATAAAACAAGTGGGAATCGTGTTTGGGGGGTGAAAAACATGAAATATTGCAGAGCGGTTCATTCATGAAGTTGACAGGGAGCGAGAGTACACCCTCCCTCCAAGAGCTCTGGTGAGATACTGGAGGTAGTGTAGGCTACTATTCTCTCTCTCTCCTCCTTCCACACCCACCCTTTCCACCTTGGAACCGGGTGGGGATTTTTGGCGCCATAAATAAACCAATAAAAACAGGAATAAGAGAAAAATAGGTGATAATTGAAAGGGGGGGGGGGGGGATGAAAGGAGGGTACTTTGACAAATGAGGAGACGTGATATGAGGTATGGAGGGTAAAAAAACAAAAACAAATAATTTGCTACTGGGGCCTTTTAAACAAAATTTGTTTAGGCCTAGGATCTTAAGAGTCTCCCCGCAGTCGCCCAGTAAAGCCTCTTAACCCGGCAAGTGTTGGAAGACTCTTAAGAGTTTCCCGGGCGACTGCGGGAAGACTCTTAAGATCCTGGGCCTAAAAAAATCCATTTAAAACACCCCCCAATTTTTTTTTTTTTTTTTTTTTTTTGCCCCTGGGCCATGCCAAATATCACTCCTTCACATTCCCTCCTTCCCCACTTTCCTCCCCTCCTTCAGTTATCACCTATTTTACCTGTTATTCCCTTATTCTGTGGTCTATTTTCGTGCTAACATTAGCGAGTTGGTAGCAGGGCGTTGTCATCACTGTTACCATGCGTGGGAAAGGGCGAGAGAGAGACTATTGCGTAACAGTGTCTCTCTAGACAAGAGGAGGGGAGGAAGGTTGCCTCAGCCATACATTATGTAACTCCCGGCCTGATCGCCGATTTTGACCATCCAAACGATGTTTCCACTTGTTTTATTGCTGTAACAGGTTAATGTATTAATGCTGTTTATGGTAAAATAACGATGTTAGTGATGGGAACAGCTCAAATATGTGCGCACAGGAGTGTGGTGTTTCATACCCCCCATGCGCACGTCTTAGGTTAAGAGTCTCCCTGCAGCTGCCGGGTTAATAACCATATATATATATATATATCTATATATATATATATATATATATATATATCTCTCTATATATATATCTATATATATCTATAAATATATATATATATATATATATATATATATCTATATATATATATATATATATACTGTATATACAGTATATATACAGCATATATATTTGTTTTTCTATGTGAATGAGGGAGACAAAAGGCATAACTGCCTGCAGCGAGTGCCTCCCCCAGATTTCAAAGAGTGACACGGCCGATATCAAGGGACGTTCGAGCTAAAATGCCTGGACACACAGAGTTTGAAGCAATTTAAGTTATAGGAAGAGGGAAAGACTGATTGTGGGAGAGAGTTCCAGAGCTCAGCAGTTGAATAGCAGAAAGTCTGATAATAACGTTTCACTCTTGGGTTGGAGAGTTGCACAGAGTAGGGGTGGAATTGTGTTACAAGGCGGGTAGAGGAGGTGGCATACACTGTGAAAGCTCTGAGGAACACTGATTATTGTAGTAGCGATATATATATATATATATATATACCGGTATACTGTATATATATATATATATATATATATATAAATATACCGGTATAGAAAAAGGTGGTTCACTGTACACATTTTAAAGATATATATATGCGGTCAATTATTATTACATTTCAGAACATGCTAGACAATATCGTAGGAGTATTTACAAAAACAAGTACATCCGAGTATCCTTTTAGATGGCTCGAATTGTACGGTTTAAAATACAGATGCTGATATCATTTAAAATATAACATGCTTAAGGTTAGTTTTTTTTAAATAACACAGACGTTAAATGCCAATGAAAGAAAAAAGGAAGTCCGAGTATCTTGTTAGACGGCTCGAACTGTAGGATTAAAATCTAATAGCGTTTAATGCTAAATTTACAAAATGTCGTATATATAGATATATATATATATAGTATATATACCCTATCTGTTTTGAAATAGAATCAGACGCATGGATTCAATTTATTTTTATCATAGTTCAGCTTCGAATACAGATAGCTGATAGTGTTCAGGCTCAATTAAACTAATATTTGATTAACCGGGGTGGAGTGAAAAACATAATATTATATTCGTAGGTGAATACTGTTTTATCTTTGTTGATAACCATTAGACCTTAATTATTGAATTTGTCACTTGAAAACATGGACATTTCAACTACCCAGAATAACCAAACCCATCAGTCCTAATCTAATTTAAAACACCTTTAGCTGCCTAGGTATTCATAATTGTGTACTTACACATTTTTTATTCACTCGACTTTACACATAACCTTTAAATGATCAAATATGCAACTGATTGCGTTCATATTAGGACTTAGAAGATCCGATACATATTTCTTTCCTGCTGTGGTGGGCTGGATCTATGAGAGTGAGTGTGGTTGGTGTCCTCTGCTTCCCATAGTCAGTTCTGACTTTACCTTTTTCATCATTCTTGTTTCTATCTTTTTTCCTGAGAGTGGTGAAGTCAGTGGGGCCATAATGGTGTGCCCCATGGTTCTCTAGGGTCTTACTCTCACAGCCCACTGGCACAAGTAGGCTATTTATTAGGCTATTTATTTATTCATCATTGACGATGCGCCTTATGTAGGTAATGGCCAATCTTTGAACACCAAGCTTGCTGTTCAAACTTCCCGCCCAAGGAGAACTCAAAATACGATTGCCTTACATCGTGAGCGAAATGCTCTTAATAACCACTCACGGACTCGTCCTTATGATGTGGGTCCACTACTAGAAGAAACTAGTAAAATAAATAAATAAAAGTTAAAATTAAACTTGACCTAGCTTTGCGCTTCCCAGACCTCTGCTCTTGGGTACCGCTCGTCATCCCGCTTACTGCGAGCGTTCCTCCTTATACTCCTTGGGCCCGCATAGATAACACAGGTATCCCCGACACTCCTGCCGGCACCCCATTCGTCACTTTTCTTCATCATATAGTGAGTCCTTGCTCATTTGTCCATGACAGTGCTGAAGTTAGGTTAAATTATCGATCAGGTGTAGGCTGAGTGTTAAATACGGGCCCTGGAGACTATTTTTCTGGGTTCCATGGGGTCCCCGCCGGGAAACAATCAGAACGAGATAAAAAAACATTCAGTATTCACCGCCGCGTACGGGTCTACTATGAATTCAAGTTGGGTTATTTAAGGCATATAGTATAACTCCGGCGGGTCCGGCAGACTACTAAAATAAGGAATTAAAATTTAGAAGAGAAGGGCGAAGCCTCCCCTCATAATCACGTATTCCGCCGCCAATAAAATAACAAACAACAATGCGTTCTTCTAGCCTAAGACAGACAAATTAAAAATCCCATGACTGACACAGTTGACAAATTAATTTGATTTGGGTATGTAGTGCCAGCATGTCACTAACAATAATTCCAGTTTCGAAGGATAACGGCGACGCCCCCCCTCGTAATCACGTTTTATGCCACCCACATTTAACATCTTTTGGCCTTAAAACAGAAGACCATTCCGCCGGCCGATTTAAAAAAAGTGGAGAACCACAAATCGCCGCGCAAATCAAGGCAAAGTAATCGCCGCACAAATCACGGCGACGCCGAGACATAAAACTCACCTTTTTCGGTCTTGTAGCTACCAGTTCTACTGTTTTGCTTTATCATGGGCGACTTATCCGCCGGATCTAGAATAAAAATAATCCGTATTAGCGCTCGAAGATCGCCGGGGTTGATTCATGTATCACAAGACGAATGAGGTCAGTGTTTTTTGCACTTGGGTAAGAAGTTTATAAATTGGTAGCACATACTAGGCTACACAATACTCAATTACATTTCGGGGAAATGTTTAACGTAAAGGAAACTAATATAACGATAAATATATGAAGTAATAAAACAAAACAAAACAACCTTCCCCTTTAAACATATGGTAAAGAAAAGTGTTGGAATGGCACATCCGTAATTGCTCATAACTGTAATGAAAACATGTGCTTGTCTGGGCACAACCCAATGGTCCGTGAGCGCGCGCGCACACACACACACACACACACACACACTATGAACAAACCAATAGCATAGATCATACAACCAGTTCTATACATACGAAAGAACCTTCATTACATTGAAAGACTACGGCTGCCCACGCTTAGAGATGAGAAGACTTCGAGGAGACCTGATAACAATGTATTTATTAGTGGCCCCTCCATCATTGACGAACATGCTTATTACATAAGGCACGCTCTTCAAACACTCATCCGCCGTAGTTTGAATCTACCGCGCAGAGCATAACAAATTTGAGGAGCCTTCATCATGAGCGCACGCAACCTCACTCATGGCTTCAGTCATTATGAATTGGGTTCTCACTACGAAAAAACTTCGTAAAAAATAAAAAGAAAAAGAAAATAAGAATAACTATTCAATAAGCTTTCCAAAATATCGTGGATGTACTTGTGTGGATCTTTGACCAGACGCTGACTCGGGCGTCATTCTTCCTTCTCTGCTCTGCGCTCAGCCTGCCCGGACGTGTCTCCGAACGCTCTGCTGGTTCCGCATTTGTTGCGTCCCTAGGGAGTTTTTTCTCATTTGTTTACTCCGGGATGTATCGAGTAAGGTTAGGATATGCGTAGCAGGAGTGTCCTGGGCTAGGTGCCCGCAGTGCAGTGTATTTTGGGTCGTGTGTTTGGGGCATCTATTTCGGGTGTACCCTCGTGGTCCTGTTGTGGACATGTGAACTTTTTCACAGTTAGCTAGCTTTGTGATGCAGGCGGCTTTCATTACGCGTTATTGTTGCTTCCTTTTATCTTTCTGATGAGGTAGCTTATTTTGGCTGACGTTCCCAGCGTATTTTTCTTCACTTAGTGAAGTTTTTTCTGGGTCCCGAGTCAGTTCTTCCCTTTGCCGGAAGTGTTGCTACAGTGGTGTTTGTCGGTGGTTCCTGTTGTGATATAATTCAGTGCTTTTTGTTTATATTCCGACATGTTTACTTTTATCCGTCTGCCTAGGCCTAGCCAGCCTCTTGTAGCTTTGTCACATGTACAAGTGTTATTGATTTATTTTATAAATATGTACTACTGTGTCATGTGTGTCCTGGTTTACAAGTGTATTGGCTAATTCCACGGACTATTTATGTGTCCTGGGATAGTTGTGTATTGGCTATTTCCACGGACTATTTGTGGGCCCGGCGTTAGTTGTGTTTTGGCTAACGCCTCGGTCCGGTGTTGCGTTCGGATGGTATCTGGACGGGGTGGGTTACTTTCCGGCGGGTTTTTCTCGGTTACACCGTGAAAAACCCGCTGGTTGCCGAGTTTTGGCCACGCGTGGTTTTAAAAACAGGCTTGTTTCCCCGGCGAGTGGGTGTCTGTGGCTCTCCAGGACTGTGTCTCTGGTGCCTGTGTCAGGCTCCTTATGATTCCCGGCAGAATGGTTGTACCCATCTAACAGTGTTCATGCGGACACGTGTTGTATGTAGTTTTTCCCGGTTTTGCAAAGCCAATAAAAAACTAAGCTGTTGTTGTTTGTCTTTCCTCCCCGGCGATCTTTTACAAAGAAGTGGGGATCGGAACAATTGGGGTTAACTTGATATACATAAAATCACACCCGGTGGGTGCATCCTGGAAGGGTGGGATAAACGAATTTGCAAAATTCAGTTTAGTTGACCAGACAATTGAGGGATGCATTGTGTATCACCGCCTTCAACATACAGCGTTTTTTGGGCACAATTTGGATTAACGTTTTTTAACTTAAATTCACACCCGGCGGGTGCTCCTTGGAAGGGTGGGAATAACGAATTTACAATTCAGTTAGTTAACCAGACAATTGAGGGATACGTTTTGTATCGCCGCCTTCAACACACGGCGATCTAAAAGACACTTCGGGAGAAGTCTGATCTCATATATTTGTCAGGCTTCCCAGTTTTTGATCTGCGAGATAATTCGGGGGCCGGCGTCTTTTTAGGGGGTTTTTCCTGCATTGATTCTTGAAACAAACTCCACCGGAAAGACTAAATCAGTTATAAACGCCAGGCTGGTCTTTATATTATGTCAGAGGGTATTCATAAATCTTTTGGACAAGTTAAGATATTCTGAAATCATTTACTTAGCAACCCCACCGCGTAGCGAGCTTTAGTCGTTGAGTATTACGTCTCGTTACCCGGCGGGTTATTTTAACACTTGTGTGCGAACATGTTGGGTTAACCTTATGAGCATTAACTCCTGGAAATTTTATTTTTTTCCAGAGCTGGGTCCCGGCAGGTCTATACAGAACCTGGAGTAAGTTTCCCACCAGTCTCTGTCATGGCTACCTTTGCCCCTGTCTTTGCTTTGTGCATTACGCCCACCTGTTCAGGTATCCCTATCTTTGCACACACCCTTTGCATTAAATGTGTTAAATGTCTCGACCGCTCAAGGGGTCTGTGGGTTATGAGAAACTGTACCTTTTGCTCTCAATTAAGCCATAAAGTGCTTCAAGATAATGATAAGACCGCAGTGGTCACTTTATGGGAGGTCAGGCAGCAGATGAACACTTATACTACTACCGTGGCTCATAAGTCATTTCAATGCGATAACCTCCCACTTTGGGATAAGTTACTAATTGAGCACCCCCCCATTAAACGTCCCTCTAGAGTAACTGTACGAAGGTCGGCAGAGACTGGACAGGGTCTTACATTTTCTCCAGCTCCAAGCACATCTAAGAGACAGCGAGAACCTACGCCCCCGGTGGCGGCGTCACGGGCACGATCCAGGTCCAGGTCCCCTCTTCGGCAGCAGCCGCCTAGTCTCTCGTCTTCGCCAGCGAGTAAGAAGAGCAAGACAGAGGGGTCCACCAGTGGTTATAGCGAGAAATCGTCAAAGTCCAAAGGAAGTTCTAGGTCGCACCGTAGCCATAAATCTTCTAGAAAAGACTCACATGACCGAAAGGCCTCCCGGCGTTCACCGGAGTCCAGTGCCTCTCATCATACCTCTCACCCCGACAAAACTAGTATTCAATCGGAAGAGGCTAGTGTAGTGTCAGCAAGCAAAGATGGTTTGCCAATTAGTATTCTAACCTTAGAATTGGAGAGTTCGGTGGACAGTGATCGTCCTATTGAGAGTGTATCAGACTCCCAAGGGAGTACAGGCCAAGGCCTAGGTGTATGGCGGTATTCTCGACCAGGGACTGAAAGCCCACGTCTGGCTCAAGATACACAAACAGTGGCTGATGTCCACCGGGATGCGGCGATCCCATCATCCATTCCAGACTTATCTTGGCAACACGACGGGACTCCGGCTTCGGCGGAATCCTCTCACAGGGAGCTCGATGACAAAGACGAAGTATCTATTATCTCGGACATGGAAGTGCAAGAGTCGGGTTCAGTTTTAGACGACGCACAGGATCGGAATGATTCACCTTTGAGTTCATCTTCGAATAAATTTGTCACGGCGGAGGAAATAGATGGGTTACTGGTTAATGCTTTAACTAAAAAATTTGGCCAACAGCCGGAAACTCCTACAGTGGACCTGGGAGCTTCCATGACAAGTTCTATTGTTCGGCCTCTGATGACTTCTATTGCTTTGACTAAGATTCCTCACCCTCCCTCTATATCACCATCTGTGGTCACTAGGCCTGCTTCGGCGGCACTAACTACTTCTAATGTAAGGGTGATAACGGATGTCAATCCGCCCCCTTTAGATAAAGCACCAATAAGAAAGGTAGCAATGCCCCTATTGTACGTTCCCGACGAGTCATGGGTACAATTGATCCCCACTAAACCAGAGGTCAACCTACCTTGTCAGGCGAACTTCCAGTGCCACGAGAGTGGGTAATCCAAGGCAATAAATCTAAAAAATTACGGGCCTTGGATACTTTGGGGAATGTACTAGACGTTAATGTTAAGGCCATTCCTAACTATTATCACCAGGACTATTTTGTATATACTGCTACACCTGCCCTGCCCCCTGCCTCAGCTTCGAAACTGTTTTCTGACTGGTCCAAGCATGATGGTTTTAATGACATAAAAACACTGTCAGCTCTCACTCCAGAATTAGATTTGCAAACTGTCACGGACACAGTCGCTAATCCAGTGTTGAAGGTGTGGCAGTTGGGCCCGGGATCTTGGGTGGAATGGGAGACGGAGGCTCAAAACTTTGCGACCACCTTCACCTCAAAATCTTCCCACCAAATCCCTCAGGATAGTCATTCTTGGTTCTCTATGCCAGTGTGTTCTGCCGGCGGAGTCCCTTTGGCTTTGTTTGCTTTCTTAGCTGCCCCCAAACTCAATCTATGTGAACTTAAGGACCCTTTCACTACTCCTTCTCCAACTCACCTAGACCGGGAATTTAAGCTACGGGGAAAAGCGTATAGACTTTTCTCCCAGTACATTGTGACGCACCAGGTGGCGAAATCGATGCTCCGATCCACTCGGGAAATCGCAGAAGCGGATGCCAGAAGATCGGTTGAACTGTCTCGGCGATTGCTCCTTCAAACGTCAATTCAGTCATTGGGTGATATCCGCACAGCCTTACTTGAGGCAGTACGAGCGAGACAAGATCTCAGGATGTCCTTGGTGCGGAAACTTCCTGATCGAATTGCGAATCAGGTGGTCATGTCACCAGTGCTAACTCCCTCTTTAATGTCCCCTGATGTGTGGAGAACGGTGTTCAATATGGCTCAGGCCTTTAAACAAAGTCCCACCCCTTCTAAGAAACCTTTTAACTTTCCCAAACCCAAGCCAGTCGCAAGAGCACAGCCAGGGGGATCTAAGCCCTTTCACCTACCTAAGTCCTCCTCCCCCAAAGGTCAGTACAGGTATAAACAGGGTAAGTTTACAGGTCAGAAAGGACGAGGCTATAACAAACCAGGTCAAGGCCCGTGTTCTGCCAATGCCGGCCAGCCGGCTAAGCGTCCACCACCACCACCTCCACCACCATCAAAAAACTAAAGTCTCTCTCACTCCCGGGGCCGGTCTCAAGGCGGGTGGATCCGAGGGTAGCACAGCCGGCGAACCCTTGTCTGCTAACTGGGTCGTTCCGAACGTGTCACAAAGCATGGCCGTTAAATACTTGGGCAAGGATGGTGGTACGCAAAGACATCACTTGGCAGTGGCTCTGGCGACCTCGTTTCCGTCAGCCGACAACGGCGAATCTAGTTTCATTAGAGGTGGAGTCACTGATCAAGGAAATGATAGCCAAGAATGTCATCATCCCGGTCCCTCAAAATTGCCCAGTCTTCACATCCAAGCTATTTTTGGTACCAAAAGGGACAGTGTTCAGATGAGACCCGTCGTAGACCTGTCTTATCTGAACCTTCACATTCACAACGAGTCATTCAGAATGTTAACAGTGCACCAAATCAGGCTAACACTCCCGCCGGGAGGTTGGATGTGTTCCTTAGACCTGACAGACGCTTATTGACACGTCTCGGTAAACAAAAGATTTCAAAGATTTCTGGCCTTACGGATCAGGCATCAAAATTATGTTTTCCAGAGGATGCCATTCGGATTGAACCTGGCACCTCGCTTATTCACAAAATTAGTCCGGCAAGGCCTGATGCCATTGTTAAAACAAGGGATCAGGATTTTGTGGTACCTAGACGACTGGCTAGTGGTGGCAGAGACGGAGCAAGTATGCAAAAATCATGTCAACATAACATTAAAACATGTCAAAACTCTAGGGTTCAAGGTAAATCTGGTAAAGTCAAACCTTGTTCCCTCACGAGTAGTTCAGTGGATAGGGCTGGTTTGGGACACAGCTGCTCTCACTCTGAGTCAGAGTGTGGACAATCGAAACAGGTTTCGTAGGAAACTGTTCCTGTTCCTTCACAGTCTGACTACGACACGGAGAATCTGGGAGTCTCTGGTCGGCTCTCTCAACTGGATTCAACTAACTGTAATGTTGGGCCGGTTGAAAGTAAAGCGTTTAATATTGGAGGGCAACAAATATTTTCCACTATTACCGGCGGAAAAATTATGGCCCATACCAAAATTAATCCACACCTTACTAGCGGTCTGGGCGAAGAGGGAAATGTTGCACTCAATAATGTCATGGACCTCTCCTCCGTCGACGGTAGGGGTAGACACGGATGCGTCAGGAACGATAGGTTGGTGTTTTCAGTCAAACCAAGGGCACCAGGGTCAGGGGCTTTGGTCCCATTTAGAAATCTCCCACATCAATGTCAAAGAATTACTTGTCCCCTTATATTTCCTTCAGGCTCACGGCTCTACTTTACGGGGCAATTCGGTGGCCTTCAGAATGGACAATCTGAATGCAGTTCACTGTATTCAGAAACAAGGGTCAACGAGGTCTCGGAAGTTGCTAAACGTGTCAGAAGAGATTTTTATTCTAGCCAACAGGCTGGACATTCATCTTCACGCATCTTATCTCCCAGGCGTAGCAAACGTCTGGGCAGACGCTCTGTCTCGGAGACAGAGCACAACAGTAGAATGGGAGCTCAAGCAACCAATTTTCAACCAAATGATTGCGGAGCTTTACCATCCACAAGTGGATCTGTTTGCGTCCGAGGAGACTCACAAACTCCCAATGTACCTCACCCGCCGGACGATAACGCCGGCAGGGGGGCCAGACGCCCTGGTGACAGACTGGAACAGGTGGAGTTCCATCTATCTGTTTTCACCGCCAGACGTGTCTCTAATGTGCCATGTAGAAAACAAACTACGAGATTATCGGGGCTTAGTCTCGCTAATCGCGCCCCTGTGGCCGGCGCAGTTGTGGTACCAGCAATTGAAAACGTGGTGCCCACACCCGGTGTCGCTCCCGGTCGGGTTTTTCCACTTAGACACGATTGGCAACCTAGCGGCCTCGCTGACTTTTGCATTATGGACATTCAGGAGGCCAAGTGGCTAGCACCGTATGGTAGAGCCGTGACCAATAAATTAATGAATCAATATACTCAGTCTACAAAACGACAGTATCAATCACATTGGCAAGCCTTTACTTCTTGGATCCTGAGGACAGAACAAACTGTGCCCTCAGTGGCGTTAGTTTTTAATTATTTAAATTATCTGTTCGAGCAGAAACGGTTATCTGTGGTAACGTTAAAAAATCACTTAACAGCGATTAGGATGCCATTTTGGGACCTTACCGATCTCACCATACCAGTCGCGGAGGAAACAGGTTTTATGAGGGCATGTTTTAAACTCCGTCCACCTCCCCGTCAGCTCATGCCTACTTGGTCTCTGGACAAAGCATTGTCGTTACTTCATTCCCGTCTGTACCAGAATACTGCAGACTTTACATTAATCTTAAAAAAGGCTGTATTCCTTTTGGCTTTGGCCACCGGGAACAGAGTGTCTGAGCTGGCGGCGATGAGCAACACACCTAATTGCCTCAGGTTTGGTAGGCTTAATGAGTGTATTCACATTGCACCTTCCCCAGGGTTCATAGCCAAGAATGAGCACAGTGAATACGTGTTTTCAGAGTTCACTGTGGCGGTGTTGAAAAGGGGAAAGGTGCACCATAATTTATGTCCAGTGCAGGCTCTAACCAAATATTTGAGAGTAGCTCCTCTAAACCCCCAGGGTGCTTTATGGGTAGCAAGTACGGGTAAGCGATTGCTGAAACGTAGATTGGCTTCTCTTTTGGTCGAGGTCATTAAAGAGAGTAATCCCGGCGTTGTGGGTAGGGCCCACGATTTACGCAAATGGGCAGCCTCTTTGCGTTTCCTTAAGAATTTTTCTGTGCAAGATATTACGTCCAAACATTTGTGGGCGTCTAATCATACGTTTTTGACTCGATACCTCTCAGTAGCTCTAGACAAACCTTCCTTGCCATGTATAGCTTTAACACCTTACGAGCGGCCTATGCGGTTTATTTATGTGTACCGCCCAGCGGGGTGTTTTTAGCCAAAATAGGGCTGTTTACGTGATCATTTTCATGCCTAAATAAGACCCAGAACGTAAAACAAGTATCTATCCCTGAAAGGGCATAAACAGAGCTTTCGAATGACACCATAACGATCCTTGTATGATGGATAGTTTTCTTGCAATAACCGTGCAACGCGAGTGCAAAAAGCAGGTAATTCGGTACTTTCGGTACATAATTGAGTATGTAGCGAGTGAGAGAGGGAGGAGGGAGCTGAGATTTGTGTCAGTAGGTTCGCCGCGGTGGTCTGGAGCAGTCATACGCTCGCTAGTCTCCTGCCACCACTTGTCTCTCTCTCTCAGCCACATTACGTGCTGAAATTGCCACTCGACCTATGTCGAGCGCCGCCACATAGTCCAGCTTTATTTAACTCGACTTAAGTGGTGAGCTGCTTTTTAAGGGTTAAGGCAGAGGGTCTAGGTGGCCCTTAAGTCACTTTTGGTTTAATTTCAAGGAAAAGGGGGGGGGAGGTGCAGTCAGTGTAACATAGGACACCCTAGACCTCGCCGGAGTAGAAGAGCTGTGATACTAGTTATGAGTAGTGTGATATGAACATTTCTCTGTACTATTCAGTGCAGGAAATTGTGCTAGTACAATGCTAGTACAAACAACAGTGTTGTTATAGTAGTTTTAGCTGTGAAAGCAATTTAATTTTAAGCATTGGATATATTTTGCAAGATGTATCCACTAATATTATGGGGTTATATGTGCACATGTAAACTTATAAGTTTTTATTTTTCACCACTTATGTTGAGTGGGGTGCCTTTTTAACTTACAGATCTGTTCGCAGAATCTCAAGAGTTAACCCTTTTTATCAAGCAGTCATCTTTGAAGCACGCTCCTGCTTGAACCCCTTTTTTGTATTTATGTGCTACGCCAATAAATATATATTTTTTCGAAGTAAGAATACTATGTGGTTGTTTGATTATCTGCTTTTACTAGAGTTATGATATGATTACGAATGTCCCCCTCCAGTCTTAGATATCAGGCATGTTCGTCAATGATGGAGGGGCCACTAATAAATTATAGGTTTGACTCCTGTAAGGAGATAAAGAAAACCTAATATTTAGTAGTGGCCCCGTAATCATTGACGACTGGGGCCCTCCCGACCATCCCCTTCCCATTCGTTGATGTATTAAGGATTTTGGTTTACTTGATATGTCAGTGAAGGAAGAATGACGCCCGAGTCAGCGTCTGGTCAAAGATCCACACAAGTACATCCACGATATTATGGAAAGCTTATTGAATAGTTATTCTTATTTTCTTTTTGTTTTCATTTTTTACGAAGTTTTTTCGTAGTGAGAACCCAATTCATAATGACTGAAGCCATGAGTGAGGTTGCGTGCGCTCATGATGAAGGCTCCTCAAATTTGTTATGCTCTGCGCGGTAGATTCAAACTACGGCGGATGAGTGTTTGAAGAGGGTGCCTTATGTAATAGGCATGGTCGTCAAGGATTACGGGGCCACTACTAAATATTAGATTTTCTTTATCTCCTTACAGGAGTCAAACCTATAATATATGCATGGGACGGTTTGAGAGACTCGATAAGGAGAATTTTATTAGGCTGGATGATGGAAGAACCAGAGGACATAAGTATAACATAAGAAAGGAGAGGTGCACGTCAAATGTAACAAGTTTAGCTTTCCATATAGAATGATAGATAGGTGGAGGTTGTAGAAGCAAGAAATATCCACAAGTTTAGAAGTAAAGTGGATAGTCAATAAGATCTGAGGCAGGACAACACGAGCTCAGCTAAATTCCTGTAAACTACAAATAGGTGAATAAATGAGAGAAAGTGGCCATTAACATACATTTTTGTTTCACTTAACCCCTTCTGTACCGGTAACGTCTTGTTAATTTCGTCTAGCTATATTTAGACGATTTTGATCAGCTCTGAAGGGATCTGTGGTAGCTCAAAGGATAATGGGATAGTTTTTAGCATTTTCATGAGTAGACATCCTTCCTAAGCTGAATAAAATTGTCTAATAGTAACCAGCATGTATCGACAATGGTGTGACCGCTACAGAAGGGGTTAAGCACAGAGCCAGTTCTATACATGGGGGAAGGTGACCAGTAACGTACATATTATTTTGTTCACTTCACAATGGCTCTCATTAAGGGGAGATGGGATTTTTGATTTGCTAATTTATGTATATTTTTATCAATTTTGTAGTTTCCTCCATAGACCTCTATCAAGCTTAAAAAACAATCCCAAGACCATCGTTCAAGAAAAACGTGTACATTTTTCGATAGAAAGATGTCCCGCCTAAAGGCCGGTTCTTCTTAATACAAGCTCACTATCGCTCGCCAGGAACAAAATTACACGAAAAGTCTTCATATTGACACAAAACTGGGGCAAAAGGTCTTAAAATCACCAAAATAATAGACCGAACGACGTAAGATCTCAAAACTAATGGGGTTAAACATGAGGAGGAAGGGAGACCAGAAAAACGACTCATCTACCCTTAACCCTGTCTTTACCAGCGACGTATTTTTTATATAATTATTTTAGTTATATTTCGACGATTTGATTAAGTTTAGGAAGGATACATGGTGGCTAAAAGGATGAATTGAGATAGTCTGTAGCTTTTTCATGAGTAGACGTCCTCCCTAAGCTGAATACAATCGTCTAAAAGTGTCCAGAATATAATGAAAAAGGACGCCCCCGGTACTGAATGGGCCTATAATAGCTCTCATCATTATTCAGGGCCCCAGTAAGATAAATTGTCGAGTGCGGCTCATATATTTGGGCAATGTAGTTCGCATTTGTTCTCCGTGCTGAGCCCCTGGGGTATATTAAGGGGAGATGGGCCCTTTTTCAGGCCTCCCTTCTTCACCATGTTTAGTCTATTTAGTGTTTAGATTTTAAGACGTTCGGCCCATTAGCTTGTCGATTTTAAAACCTTTCGTCATATTTCTATATCAATATAAGACCTTTCATGCCATATAGGTGTCGATTTTTTCCTAGCGAGCGATAGAGAGCCTGTAATTTAACCCTTCCAGCCCGGGCAGCATTTTAAAATGACAGTGCGGCAGATGGGCCGGAGCCCAGGTGTCCTTATAAAATCTCTGTGCTTAAAAGCGTGCTTCAAAATTTGCGCGGCCAAATTTTACTTTGCAGGGGCGATTGCAGCACCACCAAGCCTCAACTACTACCGTTATCAGTTCCTACGTGGCCGCCATAGCGAGTTATAGTGAGACAATGAATTCTGACGCGTCCGATTCGGTGCAACCTCCCGCGCGCCCTACTGCTACCCCGCTCGCATCTTCGACGCCTGTTGCAACCGAGAAGAAAGCTCAACGAAAGAAAGTGAAGCGTTTGTTGAGTGATAGTGCTATACAGCGAGAACATTTTGATATTGAAGAGAGCAGTGGCGAAAGCTTGGTGGACAAAGAACAATTTATAAGTGCAAGCGAAGATGACGATTTCGTTGGCTTTGGAGACGACGATAATGTGGATTTATTTGAGGGGGGAGACAGTAGTGATGATCATGATGTGGAAGTGTTTCAGGAAGGTACTATTGAACTTCCAAGTGTGCTAGAACCTAGGCCTACCCCCTCACTATCTTTGCTAGGTCAGCCTAGGCCTAGTCCTAGCCCAGGACCTTCCCCTTTGCCTGCCCGTACGCTCTTGAAAGTGGGCAAATATTTTTATAAACAATCTTTAGTGAAAAGTGCAGCTAAAAAAGCACGCAGGGCAGCAGCAGAAAAGGCTAGGGAAGCGGAAGACAGTGATAGTGACGCCGACCCTGGTCTAGCAACCACCCGCATTCCTTTGTCCCGACGCCTTGACCCGGGACGCCGCGTGGGTCACCCACAGCCCTCGGCTTCATCTCTCCTTCAGGATGAGCAAAGGGCCTCTTCAAGTGGTATTAGAAGTGTGCCACAGCCCTCAACACACCGCAGAGCATTATTTGATGCGGAGAAGCCCTCGGCTCGCCGCAAAAGGAGCCCATCTCCCGAGGCCGAGGCCCATTGTTGGACCTGCCGCAGCCTCCTGCGCCCCACGCCGCCGACGCCCGGTCACTTCTTCACCCGAATTGTCTCCTGAAGAGGATGCTGACGACCCC
The DNA here is from genome assembly GCA_032716605.1 of Paralithodes platypus. Classification (NCBI taxonomy): domain Eukaryota; kingdom Metazoa; phylum Arthropoda; class Malacostraca; order Decapoda; family Lithodidae; genus Paralithodes; species Paralithodes platypus. The sequence goes on from CM064579.1 coordinate 13,553,182, forward strand.
AACATTGCCCCAGATGACCTGACGTCGCCTGAGGAGGAAGAGGAACAGGAACAGGAACAGGAAAAGGAAGAGGAAGTCCCGAAAAGACGAGTTAGAGGGCGAGGTCGTGGACGTGGTCAGTCTGCCGACGCCGCTGCCCCTGGGCGTGGGCGTGGGCGTGCAGGGCGTCCGCGTGGCCAAGGGCGTGTGCCAGGGCGTCCAGGGCGTGTGCCTGCTGCACCTGCACGTGCTCGAGCATCAGCATCCGACCTGTTTGTGTGGACAGATGGGGCTGATTTTGAGCCAGATTGTCCTGCCTTTGACGAGGTACAGATGGGTTCCGGGGTATCACCAACATTTCCCTGTGGCCCAGATGCTACCCCCAGTGAACTTTTCTGTGGCTTCTATGACAATGAAGTCATGGAATACCTCGTCGAGGAGACCAACAACCATCATGAGATCTGTGCCAACTTTCTTGGGAGGAAGACCAGTGCCAAGATGGTGGCATGGAGAGCTGTCACTTTGGCAGAACTATATGTGTTCTTGGCACTCACAATGCTGATGACACATATCAGGAAGCACGCTCTGGTAGACTACTGGATCACTGGCGACCTCATAACAACTCCAGCATTTGGCAAGTACATGTCCAGGGACAGGTACTTTGACATCCTTTCCTATCTCCACCTGACCAACAACATGCATGTCCACCTTACCGACACACTATGGAAGATCAGGAAGCTGTAGGACATGATACGTCATCGGTTCACTACCTACCTGATTCCTTTCCAGAAGATGTGCCACAACGAATCTCTGGTCCTGTTCCGTGGTAGGCTGCACTTCCGACAGTATATCCCGTCCAAGAGACACCGCTTCGGCATCAAGCTCTTCGTCCTCTGCGAATGTTTGACGGGGTATGTGCTGGACTTTGTGGTCTACAGCGGCAAGGGTGGAGAAGGTGAGACAGACCCCCACATTGGTTTTAGCGGCGCTGTAGTAAAGAAGATGATGGAGAGGCACTTCCATAAGAACCACATCCTCTACACCGATAACTACTACACGTCGCCTATCCTGACCAAGTACCTCCATGACCGCAAGACCGAAACTTGACCATCAGTGACCTGATGAAGCTATCTGAGTAACGTTGTCAATAAAGTGCTCTTCCTCAGATGGTGTTTTTTATCCAAGACCGGAACTGTCGGCACAGTCAAGGCCAAGAGGAAGGGCATGCCAGGCTACCCAACCCCTCCTCAGCACATGCCACAAGGCCCAGATGGTCGCCACATCTGAGCAAAGTCTTTTTGATTCTCTGTCCTCACAACTCAGTGTCCTCAACTTAAATGCTTCTTCTGAAGTCACTGTGTTGGGTGATTTTAATGTCCATAATGTTAAATGGCTCACTCATTCAGCCAGGACTGATGATGCTGGTCTTGAATGTGAGCTATTTGCAGACTCATTTAATCTCACTCAACTAGTAAACCAACACACCTGTGTACCAGATAATCCTAATCATAATTCCCACCTACTGGATTTATATTTAACAACCAATTCAGAAAATGATGATGTTACAGTGAGGTACCCGCTTGGATCTTCTGATCACTGTCTGATACAGGCCACCTGTCTATCACCTACCACACCTTCCCACTCTGAACCTGTTTTGGTGACTAAATGGTGAGTTATCTGCTCAACAGGTGGTGTTGTGTGTGTGTAAGTGTGAGCGTCCGAGTGTAGGGGGTGAGACAGTGAAGCACGGGAACGAGGTGGCTTCAGAGATGGGGTCGTTTCGGGCCATGAGTGAGCACCATGCCTAATGTGAAGGCAAGATGGCAGGTGCTCGTTGTACTCTACGTGCTTCACATGTCTCACTCCCTAGACTGGAACAAGACCTCACAGGCTTCACTGTTCATTGTAAAGCGGTGAATGTTAAGGCTCTCAGCCTATGCCCGAGAGGAAGTAAGTTGGAATATAGAAAAAAACAAAAAAAACAAAATGGCATTACGATAGGGCAGACTGGGAGGGTCTTCAAGGTTTCTTTATTGATATTCCCTGGACCTCTTTCTTTTCTAATGATGCACACTCCACCTTGAGCCACATACAAGATTTTGTAAAAATTGGAATGGAAACTTTTATTCCTCATCAAAATTACAGTAAAGATCTAATTCACCTAAATGGTTTGACCATAATTGTGCTAGAGTAACTGAACAAAAAGCAATAGCCTACAATGCATACACAAGATCAAAAACACATGAAGCCTTTAATTACTTTAGAAACATCAGAAATCATGCCAAAACTGTATTAAACCTAACTAAATCAAACTTTCTCCACAAGCAGGCAAATAAACTTCTAAATAATCCAAATGATAACAAAATATTTTGGTCTACTCTTAACTCATTCAAATCCAACTTCACTACTGCTTCATCCATTCCACCATTAAAATCTCCAACTGGGAATCTTGTAAGTGACCCAAGAGGTAAAGCTAACCTTCTTGCGGATATTTTCTCCACCAACTCAACCTTAGATGAAATAAATCAAGATGTCCCTGTACTTAATTTTAATTCGCCTGAAATTCCATCACTTAAGATCCACACCAGACATGTCAAAACTATTTTGCAGAATCTCTCAGTAGATAAGCTCCTGGGCCAGATGAAATTCCTCCAATAGTACTTAAGAATTGCTCCTTGGTGCTCGCTCCTGTATTGGCAAAAATGTTCCGTCTGTGTACTCATACCTCATGCTTCCCAGTACCCTGGAAAGAAGCAAACATTCATCCAGTTCCTAAAAAAGGTGCCTCTTCAGATCCATCAAACTACAGACCAATAGCTATAACTTCCACTCTTGGTAAAGTCTTTGAAATTATATTAAATAATCACATAATTAAGCATCTTGAGAAAAATAAATTAATCAGTGATAGGCAATATGGTTTTAGACGATGTCGATCAACTGCAGACATTCTTTGCCTTCTTACGCATCAAATCAACCAAGCTACAGACCAACATGGTGAAGCACATACAATAGCACTGGATATATCAAAGGCATTTGATAGAGTCTGGCATCAATCCTTATTGTCGAAGATGTCACACTACGGCCTTGCATCATTAGTTCCACTAATTTCTTCTTATCTTCATAACAGAAAAATATGTGTAAAATAAGGTAGATGGCCTTTATTCTCAATTTCACTCAATAAATGCTGGTGTTCCCCAGGGATCAGTTTTGGCCCCAATTATGTTCCTCATTCATATCAATGATCTCATATCTACCACTCATAATCCAATACATTCCTACGCAGATGACTCAACACTCCACAGTTCCTTCACATTTACCAATTCTTTCACCCAACCCGATCTTATAAATTCAAAAATAAACACTGCAATTTCTCTGAACCAGGACCTTTCTAGAATTAATGGATGGGGACAAAAGAATCTAGTTTCCTTTAATGCACAGAAAACCAAGTACATTCAATTTTCTAACCGACAGAATCTCACTGACTCCCATATATTTTTTAATGATGTAAATATTCCCACTTCCCCTAGTATTGACATTCTCGGTGTAACATTAACTACTAACTTGAGCTGGACACATTATGTTAGAAGCATTGCTAAGAATGCCTCTAAAAAACTGGGACTCCTGTACAGAGTTCGAGAATTCTTCACTGACGAGCAGTTGGCCGTAATATATAAAAGTCATGTGCGTTCTCAGATGGATTACTGTTCACCTCTGTGGGGTGGAAGTGGAGTGGATGCATTGAGGCAGTTGGACAAAATTAAAAAAAAAGCTATTAGATTAATCAATAACCCTGCAATCACACAGGACCTTCCTACATTATCCATACGAAGAAACGTTGCATCCCTTGCATTATTCTACAGATATTTTCACAGCAATTGTTCCGAGGAACATGCTTCAATTGTGCCGCCTCTCCACATCTTTCCCCGTAGAACTAGGGCAGCTGAGAGCGCCCATGAATTTACACTTTCTCCTCCACAATGCAGAACTTCTGCTTATCAGAATTCATTTATCCCCAGAGCTACTACTCTTTGGAATTCACTTCCCTCGAATTACTTTCCACAAACTTACAATTTACAAATGTTTAAATCCAGTTGTTACAAACATTTTATGAATGGAGGATGCCTTTAGGCACATGGACCTTTTTGTTTTATCTGTGTTTTTCCTTCCTCCGTTCATTGTCTCTTAAAAAAAAAAAAAAAAAAAAACATGGAAGGTGGACCGAAGAACCAAGAACCCCGTCCAGAAAAACCAGCTGCTGTCCTGGATTACAAGCTCAACATGCGCCTCGTTGACAAGTCCGACATGCAGATGTGCTTCATCGACTACCTGCGAACATTTTGCAGGTGGTACAAGAAGTTTATCCTGCATACGGTAGATATGTCGGTCCTCAATGCCTACAACATCTACTGTCTGAGGACTCCAGGAGCCAAGAAGTACAAGTCCCTGCGGAAGTTCCACAAGCAGGTGATACTTGAGCTCCTGGCTAAGCATGCGGAACCTGGGAGACCACTACAAGGACCAGGCCAGCTGGACAGAACGGGGTGTGCAGACTTCTTCAGGAGGCACCAGCTCCACCCCCTTCCTTTCAAAGCACCAGGTAGTACAGTTAGGAGTCAGAAGAGGTGCTATGTGTGCAGCCACACAACTCGCACACCCCGCAAAGTGAGCAAAACCACATGGGAATGCCTCGAGTGTGAAGTGGCACTGTGTGCTGGACGGTGCTTCAATGACTCACACTCTCCACCAATTTTGAAGTGCCTGTGACAATAACAGTGAAAGTGACGCTATCAATTATCAATTATCATAGTCCAGTGAAAGTGACACTATAATAATAATAAAACTAAGTATAAGTGAAAGAGACACACATAAGTTTGTTTGTTTTTGCTGTTCCCCAAGCTGCCTGGCCGAACAGCCCCAAGGCCCCGAGCAAGGCCAAGGCCATAACCGAGCGCCTCCACAGAACCCTCCCTGCCGACCACAAAAAAGCCTGGGTGACCGAAGCCACTCCATGGCGGGGAGCTGAGGAGGGTGCAGAAACGCCCGGGAAACCAAAGCCCAACCCAGGGCCCTGTGCCCCTCAGCAATTATGAAGAGAAAGTTGAGGGGCCAAGGAAATATGTGACGCTTTGGCTTCCAATCTTGGTAGATTGGGAGGTCAATCCACGGAAGAGACACCGTCACTCGAGATCTAGAAAATATATAAGTAAAAGGAACAGTCAGAGTAAGCTATGGGTATGGCAGAGATCGCTCAGTTCTCACTCTGATAGACCAGCCCATCACCACATGACTAGAACCCAATCCTCTTAGCATCAGCTAGGAAAGGCCCTAGAAAGCCACCTTTGGCGGGGGGATAGCTCCCCTATTTCAACCCCTTTCGGGGATGGGCCCCCGCCGTAATAAGTAATAATAAGTGCCTTCATAACAATATGAACAAGTGAAAGTGACACTATATATATTATTATCTCACCTAACAATACATAAAAGTGAAAATGACACTATCAATTATCATAGTCCAGTGAAAGTGACACTATAATAATAATAAAACTAAGTATAAGTGAAAGAGATGCACATAAGTAATAATAAGTGCCTTTGTAACAATATGAACAAGTGAAAGTGACACTATATATATTATTAGCTTACCTAACAATACATAAAAGTGAAAATTACACCATCAACTATCAAAGTCCAGTGAAAGTGACATTATAATCATAATAATAATAATAAAACTAAGTAATAAGTGACAGAGACACAAATAACTTGATGTAAATAACTTTATTGAGTGAAAATAACATATTAACTATAATAAATGGCATAATAAACAATAAAACATTATCAAATCGCTTCCCGGCATAATTGCGGGTGGAGCGACGAGTGCAACTGGGCGTCATAGCCAGGGCCGCGGTTGAGTGTTCGGACGCGCCGAGGTAAATACGCGGCAAAAGTTACCTCCACTTCCATCACCATCAATCCGGAACCAGTTGAGGTAGAGAGCTCTACTCACGCCATTCTACGCGGCAAGGTAAGGTACACATTTTTATATATATTTCATTAATGTATTAAGTGAGATTAGCCTTAGTTTACTTTTGTTGATTTTCAGCCAGATCGCACGAATACGACCTCCGTCATTTAGAAAGGCAGCCCGGGCCACGAGGGTTAACCCTTAAAGAGCGGGGGGGGACTTAAGTCTGCCTCCAATTTGCAGCATATTAGGAGCACTATTAAGGCTTTTAAAGGGTTAAAATAGAGTGCAAATGGCCGGGAGCGCAGCAGGCCACACGTCCGACACCCAGGGCCCACCGCCGCCCACTGACTCTCGCTCCCTCTGTTCTCGAGAGGCCGGCAGTGTAGCCAGTAGTGTAGCTGGAAAAAATATGCCGCTATACGCTAAACTCCCATGTTAGTGGTAGCACTGCGTGAGAACGACGAGTGCTACGTAGCTCGTTCTGGTCTCATTTTGAAGCTTTTAGCACCTAGTTTTTTGCTGAATACATTTCTTTTCATGCAAATACTTAATTGATCATTCAGGAGGGCCTGAATATGCCCAAATAAGCCCAAAAAACCCCGCTAAACAAGGATTAAAGAGAAACCGGCCTTTGGCCGGGATTTTTTTTGTTATAAAAAAATGTAAACATTTATCTTGAAAGTGAGTGTTTTTTTAAGTTTGATGAAGGTCTAGCGAGGAAACTAAAAACATGAATGAATATATGAATATATAGACCCCCCCAAAATATCCACTGTCACCTTAACCCCTAAATGTCGGCGAGCAACATAAGTCGAGTTAAATAAAGCTGGACTATGTGGCGGCGCTCGACATAGGTCGAGTGGCAATTTCAGCACGTAATGTTGCTGAGAGAGAGAGACAAGTGGTGGCAGGAGAGTAGCGAGCGTATGACTGCTCCAGACCACTGCGGCGAACCTACTGACACGAATCCCACCTCCCTCCTCCCTCTCTCACTCGCTATATACGGAATTGTATCGGGAAAGTGGCTAATTACATGCTTTTTGCACTCGCGTTGCACGGTTATTGCAAGAAAACTAGCCATCATAAAAGGATCGTTATGGTGTCATTCGAAAGCTCTGTTTATGCCCTTTCAGGGATAGATACTTGTTTTACGTTCTGGGTCTTATTTAGGCATGAAAATGATCACGTAAACAGCCCTATTTTGGCTAAAAACACCCCGCTGGGCGGTACATATAAATAAACCGCATAGGCCGCTCTTAAGGTGTTAAAAGTTGCCATATATTTCCTGCACTGTTTTAGATGGGTGGGTCTAAAATATGATGAAAGGAACTAATGGCCGTACAATGCTGAATATTTTACCCTGGGAGCTGGTATAATACTTTTCTAGGGGAGGCAGACCCTTTTGCACCCAATTCACCCTGTATAAGAGATTTTGTTTCTGGCATTATACCATCTTATTACCCATGGAAATACTAAGACTCGCTGAAAAAAATCAGCTCTCTATGTGCGTGCGCGTGAGCACGGAATTTCATTGAAATATATGAAAAATCATCTAGTCATTGAAAATTGGTCAAATTTCCCCCAATTTTTTTCTGGAGTATCCTACAAGCATCCCCTACAACAAAATGATCTAGTTTTCCCATATTGAATAATAGAAGGGGCTGAACAAAATATATAATATATATATATATTTTTGGTAGCCCAAATTTCGACATGAACATTTTTGAATCTTGAAAATTATGGGAGATAATGCCATTATCTAATAATTTTACAGTTGCTATATAGTCCTATATGTAGTGTGTAGAAGGGGAACGAAATATAGCAATATACAAAAAAGTAGATGCTCTTGGAGTTGCCAATATATGATCTCTGGTAATCGCAAAACATTTAAATTCATACCTAAATGGTGAAAAGTTTGGTCGAAAATAACTAAGTTACCCGTGCTATATAGGTTTTCTATTACCAAGCTCTTAGAGAAAATAAAGTTGTATGGGTTACTGATGTAAAACATCTTGCAACCTTGGGTCAACAGATGACCTTCACAAGTGTTTCATATAAATCCATGATATTGCGGGCCATGGGTGGAAGGGGGGGGGGGGGGGGGGGCTAGGGATGTCATATGGGTGTTTATGCCCTCATATGATAGTTTATATTGCATACAGAAGCCTTTTAGACAAAGAACACCAAAACAAAAATTGTTTGGCTGAGGTTAAAACAAATTGTTGATTCGGGGGTGTGATTGAACCCCAGTCCGGGGGTATTATGGATGCGATATTTGTTTTGTTTTGGCCCTCATATGCTATTCTCCTATGTTGAAAGAAGCATTTTAGAAAAAGAACAACACATTTTTTAAATTTTGACTTTCGGGCCTCATCCAAGGTTCAGCCTCCCCTTTGGGGAGATAGGCCGTTTTTTTGTTTTTTTTTGTCCCCTTCTCTCTCATGTTTAGCCACATTGGTTTTTATATTTTAAGACGTTCGGCTCATTTATTTAGCAATTTGAAGAATTTACACCCCATGTCTTTGTGAATATTAAGACCTTTGGTTACGTGTCGATTTTTTCCTGGCGAGCGATAACAAGCCTGTAATTTTTAGAGTAACCGGCCTTTGGCTGGACAGTTTTTCTACCGAAAATTTGTCAAATATATCTAGAAGTGGAGTGGAATCCTTTTTTTTTTTTTTTTTTTTTTTTTTTTTTTTTTTTTTTAAAGTTTGATTAAGGTCTAGGGAGGATACTAGAAAAATAATAAATAAATGAAAAACTCAGCCAAAAAGTGAACCATCCCCCTTAATGTACAGTTGGCCGCATATGTTATGTTCCTCGTCGTGATCTTATGATGAAAGTAAAATTAGTGTGAATGAAATGCTATTGTGTTTTCTGTTAATTATCAGGTGACTAGTTAGATGAGTTAACCATTGTGTATGACACTACAATCGTTATTCAACGATGCACATTAAAACTCCATGTATATGATCACAGAGAGAAACATAACTTAAGTGAGCAACTGCACAATGAAGACTTTACATTACTTTACATTACAACTTTACTTTGTTCCGGTATTTTTTCGCAAAGTAACTGTAAATAAAAAACAACCAAGATATGTATTTACTTTAACCCGTTCAGTACCGGTGGCGTCTCTTTTATTTGATTTCAGCTATATTTACATAATTATATGAAGCTTAGGAAGGATGTATGGTAGCTAAAAAGAGTAATTGAGATAGTCTGTAGCCTTTTAATTAGTAGACGTTCATCCTAAGCTCAATAAAGTAGTATAATAGTTCCCAAAATACAATGCAAAGCACGCCACCGGTACTGAATGGGTTAACTGGAAAATTAGTCTACCACATCTGTCTGAATAAAGAATTTTATACTTTACATTATCAGTAACAAGGCAAGCTAATATAAACTATTTTCAAATAATGTTAAGCAGAGGTTTTGATATATTTCCTCATTGCACTGAACATTTTATATACCTATTGCTAATTATGAATACAAACTACCAACGTATTTACTGTATTTATCTGAATGATATAGACTTGTTTTGTTATTGTATACATTAGGTCCTCTTTTCCAACCCCACTAACTAGCTAATATATGAACCAATATATGTAATGCATGTGATTGACAACAGTGGTGTAAATCAGCTACTGAATATAGATAAACTACCAATATAATATAATGAACGGCTGGCTGGCCAAATTTGTCGTGTCACCGCTGTCATTATGTTTTTCTCACAGTTTGCTGTAATAATGTGTGTCAGATGGTGAATACGGTGTGCAAAGATAGGAAGATATTTGTATATCTCACTCGAAACGATGAATTAATGTTTATATAGTGATGATCCCAAATTTTGATTGAAATATACTTGGTGCCGCGACATCACATATTTGGGCAACTGTATATGTTTGGAAAACATGGTGTCCTCTTTGTTCCACTAAGTACTGTATAAGTATAAATATACTACCAATATATGTAATGTACAGTTGCCCACATAAAGTTCTGTTTTATTCCTTGAACTTGCACATGGAATTGGAAGGCGAATTATTGAATTACGAGCATTGTTTCTTATGCAGTGGTTAACTCATCTGACAAGTCAACAATCCCGTGAGGATCATTTGCTTTCATTAATTTCATACGGAGGTGTTTGGTGTTGGGAGTGAAATAATTAATATTAGATTAATTAAAATGAACCACACGTGCAATTATATCAAATCAATTCTACTTTCATACATAAGATCATGACGAGGAACAGAACTTATGTGGGCAACTATACATGTCTGTAAACAGTAGTGTGAAGGAAGCGTGGACAATATTTCCCCCTTGTGTTTGGCGATTTTATAACCTTCTGCCCCATATATTTGTCAATATTAAGACCTGTCGTATATTTAGGTGTCAATTAGATGTAATATAGGATAAATCGGCCTTCAGACTTCTAGCAATAATAAAGCTTGTAACTATCTCGGCCAACCCCTTTAAGTACTCCAAATACTTCATAAGCTTCATAATATCGTGTAAATATAGCTTGAATAAAATATAACACACATCCTTGTTTTTAGATTTATCAAAGGCGTTTGATAGTGTAGACCACACAATATCACTTGCTAAGTTATCACAATACGTTATTAGAGGCATCACTCTCAACTGGTTCACTTGTTACCTCAGAAATCGAGAACAATATGTCACTGTAAATAATTAATCATCAGCTAAAGCAAAATGCACGGTAGGAGTACCTTAAGGATCAATCCTGGGAAATATTATTTTCTTAATAATTATACATTGACGATATAACAAGTTCGAGTACATTATTGCAAAATGTGCTATTTGCTGGCGACAGCACGTTCTACCTCCGACATAGCAATATTAACAGCTTAGTAAATACTTTTAATGACGAGATTGTAAAAGTTTCCAACTGGTTGGCAGCAAATAAATTAGCATTGAATTTACAGAAAACACACTAGATGCTATTTCATAGAAATAAGAACATAACTAATTCAAGTACCATTGTCATAAATAACGAACTAATAGGAAAGGTTATCGAAACTATATTTCTTGGAATAACTCTAGACAGTGGTTTACTCTGGCATAAAAATTTGTTTTACTATTTATTATTAAGTATTAGGCTTAGTTTTATCAGTGATATAATATGATTACATTATATTTGCTTATTCAGCTCTTTCAAGATGACTGTTCATCAAAGAGCTGGGTCAGACTTTTTTAAATTGGATGTATGTATACAATTTGACCAAAATAAACTTTCAAACATTGCAGTCAATCAATGGAGGTCTAGAGAGGAAACTAAAACATAATAAATCAATAAATATATTGGCCACACAATAAAGCCTCCCCCATAAGGCAGGTCTAGCGTGGTCAATATATTGGCCACACAATAAAGCCTCCCCATAAGGCAGGTCTAGCGTGGTCAATATTTCTCCCCTGTGGTGGTGTGTTGTGTTGGTAAAATACAGTAAGTGTATAAAATAAGAGGCCTGTAACTCCCAGGCTTCCCGCAGCTTAGGAAGGATCTACAGTCTCTCTCTGGTGGTGAAGGAGTGGCCAAAAACTACACACATTTTTAAATGGGTGGTAGGGTTTGTGTTTGGGTATATTTATATATTATATGTTTATTTTGTGTTTCCTCGCTAGACCTCCATCAAGGTTTAACAAAACACCTCCAAGACCCCACTTCGAGATACATTTGTGCATGTTTCAGTAGAAAAACGTAATTTAAAAGTTATCTAGAATAATAGTTTATAGGACGACCTCGTATTGTAAAAGGGTTAAGATGTGAACAAGCTGGCTAATAAAGTAATTGCGGCCAGGAGATAATATACGAGCGACGTATAATGGCTAGGAGCAGAAGGCAGGCAAACTCTTTAAGAGGAGATGGCCGGGTCTAGTTTCTTATCTATTTATCTTTTTTAATTATATTTTTTGTAGTTTCCTCCCTAGACCTCCATCAAGCTTAAACGAACACCCCCTAAACCTCCCTTCAAGATAAATTTGTACATTTTTTCGGTAGAAAAATGTCACGGCTGAAGGCCGGTTCCTCCTAAAATTACAGGCTCACAATGGTTCGCCAGGAAACAAAATCGACACCTAAATAGAACGAAAGGTCTCAATATTGACAAAGAAATGGGGAGAAAAATCTTAAAATCGACAAACTAATGGGACCAACATCTAAAAATCTAAAAACTAATGGGGCTAAACATGAGGAAAAAGGGTGACAGATTAGAGGCGAAAGTTAAACAACACCAATAATCAGTAATGTCAGCTCAAGAATCTAATGGTATATTAAAAAAAAAAAAAATTAACATTAAAATCATCATAATAATTGGGATGAGGCAAAGACGATCTACTAGTCAAGCTGCTATTATGAAAGACTATTTGCCGAGTCCGCCTTGATGAGTGTCTATAGAAACACTGTGAATCTAGATGATAGCCTTTACAAAATAGATCACATCCTGCTAAATCTCCTCCTTGAAAATTATTAAATAAATAGAGCTAGAAATATATGTCCAGACCGTCAGATTATAGACTGAAACAGTTTGTAGTTTGACCTCTGGTCCTTTTTTGAGGTCAATCCTAATAGTAATAATGAGTTAGGTATTTAATTACTACTGTACACGTGAGATATGATCACTATGCATTTATGTGTTATAATATTAATGATTTTATATATGTATGTTTATGTATGTATGTGTGTGTGTGTAAGTAGGTGTATGTATGTATTTGTGCGTGTATGTATATATATAGTTGTGAGGGGGATCTGCCGCTCTCTGCAGACTCTTGTTTCCTTATGTTGACCTCTGACCATTTTGGTGAGGTTAGTCCTTATAGTATTTGTAAGTTGAGCCTATAAGTCGTCCTTACAATTAAGGCTGGGTTGGGAGAGGGATCTGCCTTGTGTGGGCCAATCGGCTATTGCAGACTCTCATTTTCTTATGTTCTTATATATGGAATTGTTATGTGTATGTATGTATGTGTGTATATGTATGTATTTGTGAATGTATATGTATATAGTCTGTATATGTATATCTATATGACTTGTATAGCTTCATATTTACATAAGTTACATACGAGTTTGAAAGGGATCTGCCTTGTGTAGGCCAATCGGCTCACTGCAGACACCCAGTTTTCATATATTCTTATGTATAGATGTGTTCCTCTTGTTTTACAGCACATATCGATGCATCATTACTATTATAATTTGTATTAGTTCACTGTGTATGTACGTTAGCAAGAAAACTAACCAAATCCTATAAATAGGTAAATAGCACAAACAAGCGTTATCAGTGATTACATTGCATGTTATTCAATATACTGTTCACGAAAATAGTGTGTAAGTTGCAAACTCTTCTGTTGTAAGCGGTTAATTGCACCCCTTACAAAACTAAATCCTGTTCCACTTAGCCCGAAGAAGTTAACGGCTTAAACTTTTTCCTCCTGGTGGAATCTTGTATACGACCCAGGGGAAACATCAATACCAGGTACAGGGTCACTCAGTCCTTCCCCCACCCCCACCACCTACCCCTTTCTCGTGTTATCATGTAGCACCCCATATCCACATCCCACCCCACGGTATAGTAACATAGAAGGTAGACGCACCGAATTCTTGAACTCATATACATAAAGGCTTCTAAAAAGAACTAAACAGACTTCTATTAATTATTTTTATTTTGTGACTTCACGCTCAACCATGGTACCGTCATAATATAAGATATAGTTGTCGGAATAACGTTGATTATTCTATAAGCGAATATTTAGTGAAATATTCGTATACCATCGTGGCTTGTTTGTTGACATAGGCTCCGCTATAGTGTTCTCTCTGGCCGTCAAAGGGCACCACCGTTCTTCTCCCCCCCCCCCCCCACTCACAGCCACTACCAACATTTCGCTTCGTAGAAATCTATGTTCCCTCTAGCTGGCCATATACTTATACAAATCATCTCTCCACATCCCCTAGGCCTTCATACATCCTCACACGCCATCACTGGGTGAAAGTTGATGAGTTTCAGAAGCAAACTACGTGAATTTAAAGGAAGTTGAGCAAGGGATAAACGAGAATCTGTATCCGATATGTAGTACTTTACATTTATCCGCATTAAAACTCATTTGCCAAATTTGGGCCCAACATGACAACTTTTCTAGATTGTGTTGCATATCGTCAACTTGTTCTTTTGAGAGTACGCTATTTGCAATTTTTGTATTGTCCGCAAATTTTGAGATTGTACAGGTGAGACCCTCATCTATGTTGTTAATGTAAATTAGAAAGAGAATTGGTCCTAGTACCGATCCCTGGGGTACCCCGCTACTTACATTGGTCCAATTTAGATGCCTTACAGTTTATGACTACTCTTTGCTTTCTGTCGCTGAGCCAATTTTCTATCCATTTCAACGCTTGTATTCCATGCGCTTTTAGTTTTAGCAGTAAACGTTTGTGGGGAACTTTGTCAAAGGCCTTTTGAAAATCAAGGTATATAATATCTACAGCTTTATTCTCATTGTAGAGGTTGAGGATATCGTGAAAGAAGTCTAAGAGGTTTGTTAAACAGGAACGTTTTTTACGAAAGCCGTGTTGAGTATCTTTAAGTATGTTATTTTCCTCTAAGTGATTTACGAGTCTGTCTCTTATGAGTGTTTCTAGCATTTTACATACAACTGAGGTTAAGCTAATTGGACGATAGTTACTGGGTAGGGATTTGCTGCCTTTTTTGAATATCGGTGTTACGTTGGCTAGCTTCCACTGATCAGGCATAGTTCCAGACTGCAAGGATTTATTGAATAGCAATGTCAGTGGTTTAGAGAGCTCATCCTTAGCTTCCTTTAGGACTCTAGGTGAGATTGTATCATGTCCAGGCGTTTTATTTACCTTGAGTTTATCTAAACAATTCAATACTTCTCTCTCTGTAACGGTGATATTGCTTAGAACATCTGAATTATCAATCTGAATCGGCGATGGTGTAGGGATATCACTGAGGTCTTCCGTTGTAAAAACTGGTGCAAAGAAGGTATTGAGGGCATTACTCATTTGTACTTCATCTTTGGTGTATTCTCCATTTTCATCGACTAACGGTCCATCAGTTGAAGTAACTACTTTTTTCTTTCTGATATAACTATAGAATTTTTTCGGGTTTGTTTTAATTTGATTCGCAACATGTAACTCCAGGGTCTTTTTACTTTGCTTAATTAACTTTTTGGCTTTGCGTCGTAGCTCTACATATATCACCCGTTCTTCGTCATTTTGTAAGGATTTTAATCTATCATTAGCAAACTTTTTAGCAAGCAGACAGTTTGAAATATCTTTATTCCACCATTTGGGCTTATTATTATGGTCTGTACGCCGTATTTTCGATGGTATGCAGACCAGCACTGCTTTTAGGTAAGTGGTTTCGAATAATTCCCAAGAGGTATTTATGTCGATATTGTTAATTAAAAAGCTCCAGTCAGTTTCTTTAAACATAGCTCTAAGTTTATGAAAGTTTGCTTTCTTGAAATTAGGGACTCTTTCGATGCTGCTATTTGGTTCGTTACTAATAAACTTTAAATTGAAAGTTATTGTACGATGGTCGCTGTTACTGAATTCATCACCAACATTCAAATTCTCTATTAATTCTTCTTTTGTTGCAAGTACAAGGTCAAGAACGTTATTACCACGGGTCGGCGATCGAACAAATTGATAGAGTGAACTCTCTTGCAAGTTCGCATACAAGTCATGTCCGGAGTGTGAAGTAAGAGTATAGCCCCACTTGGTCACAGGTAAATTAAAGTCGCCAAAAAATACGGTATCTTGTGAGTTACTTACATCTGCAATTTGTTCATAAATTTCTCAGTCAGTTTGCACTGATTGAGCTGGAGGTCTGTATATTAATGCAAGTATTATTTTTGTACCTTTATTATTCTTTATTAGCACAAAAGATGTGTCGACGTTCACAATTTGAAGTTTTGACAAGAGGGTCGGGTTAAGACTTTCTTTGATTTAAAATAAAACGCCACCTCCTTTTTTATTTATTCGGCTGTTCTCAAACATTACATAACCGGGAAGTGAGTACATAAGAACATAAGAACATAAGAAAATGGGAGTCTGCAGAAAGCCAATTGGCCTAAGCAAGGCAGATCCCTGTCCCACACAACCCCAATTCAATTACAAAGCCCAATTATAGGCTCAACACTCTAATACCCTAAGGATCATCTTACCAAAACGGTTAGAGATTAACGCAGGATTATGGGGGTCTGCAGAGCGCTGATTGGCCCAACCCGGCTGATCCCCCTTCACACCCAACCCTTCTCGTCCATATGCTTATCCAATTTTATCTTAAAGCTCCCTACCGTTTTAGATCCCACTTGGTAGTCCATTCCACCCATTTACAACTCTGTTACCAAACCAATATTTGCCTATATCTTTTCTGAAACGAAATTTATCTAATTTGAAACCATTGGTACGTGTTCTTTCGCTATCACTGAGCTTTAGTACATAATTTTGTCATGTCCCCTTTGTTAATCCCACTAATCCTTTGTTAATCCCACTAACCCTCTGCTAATAAGTTTTTATCTTCTGTATTGAGCCAAGATTCTGTTATGCCAATCACATCATAATTGATGTGATGGGATAAACCTTTACAACTGCACCTCTTATCTACTTTTCGAAGAGTGTTGAGAGAGCGAGAGAGAGAGAGAGGAAGCTGTTGGAGTGGCTTTGATAAGTATGGTATGAGTCTGACTCTGTATAAGTCGTCGAGGTGTGAGCACGCTGTGCCAGGGGGCTCTGAACTTACATGCACAGTCTCCTTGTTCTTGGTTTTCTGTTGCTGTTGTCGTTGTTGTACTTCCCTGGACTCTCTGCCCCGAACAGCCTCGAGTCCGGTAGACCGAAGCTGCTCGGGCCCCCGAGGCCAGGGAGAGATGAGATCTGTCTCTGAGGGGGACCAAATGAATATAACCCAGATAGAGAGGGAGAGCTAGAATAATAACACGAGGTGGGCTCCCTTAAGACTCGGGTATAAGGGGATGCAGTGTTATATGTCCCTGTTATACACAAAGTACACAAGAAGAGAAGATGAACAACACAAATAACAATATATACGATGATGAGAATGAGGAAGAACCAAAACAAGTAGAAACAGTATGAACACTAAGAAGAAAAGGAAGGAGAGCAAAGGCAACAACAACAGCAACAGCTGGGTGAGGGCCGGTCGTAACCAGAGTGAGGTTTGGCATCCTCTACCCAACCTTAACCGTTTATGCCTGTTTATTTTCCTGTACTACTTTGCCTTCTAGGTACAGGCGAGATCGCCCGATTGGGTGGCACTGCAAGGGGGACTGAAACAAGGAGAGGTAAAAAGCAGGTCACCCCCCCCCCCTGATATATTGTTGACAATGTCAAGACCTTTTGTACCATTTAGGTGTTATCGCGAGCCAGTAATTTTTGGAGGAACCGGTCTTCGTACGGGACATTTTTCTACTGAAAAATGTACAAATGTATCTTGAAAGGGGATCTAGGGAGTGTTTTCTTAAGCTTAATGGAGGCCTAGCGAGGAAACTAATAAATATATAAATAAATATATAACTAGACAAAACAAATAACCACTACCCCATTAACCCCTTCTATACCAGCGACGTCTGCTATACAATATTCTAGCTATATTTAGATGACTTAATGCAGCGTAGCAAGGATCTGTGGTAGTTGAGAGGGTTGATTGAGATAGTTCGAAGCCTAGTAATTGATATAATCCCTCTTAAGGCCGCTTTTTCTGGACCCCCTTCTCCCACATGTTTTGAATAATAGTTTTGAAATGTTAAGACGTTTGTTCCGTTAGTTTGGCGATTTTGAAACCTTTTGTCCCATTTCTTTGTCAATATTTAGACCATTCGTGACATTTAGGTGTACATTTTTTCCTGGCGAGTAATAGTGAGCCTGAAATTTTAGAAGGAATCGGGACATTTTTCTACCGAATAATTTACAAATTTATATTGAAAGGGGGGCATGGGGGTATTGTTCATATTGAAAGGGGGGCATGGGGGTATTGTTCATATTGAAAGGGGGGCATGGGGGTATTGTTATATGAAAGGGGGGCATGGGGGTATTGTTTCTATTGAAAGGGGGGCATGGGGGTATTGTTATATTGAAAGGGGGACATGGGGGGATTGTTTATATTGAAGGGGGGGCATGGGGGTATTGTTTATATTCAAAGGGGGCCATGGGGGTATTGTTTATATTGAAAGGGGGGCATGGGGGTATTGTTTATATTGAAAGGGGGGCATGGGGGTATTGTTTATATTGAAAGGGGGGCATGGGGGTATTGTTTATATTGAAAGGGGGGCATGGGGGTATTGTTTATATTGAAAGGGGGGCATGGGGGTATTGTTTATATTGAAAGGGGGCATGGGGGTATTGTTTATATTGAAAGGGGGGCATGGGGGTATTGTTTATATTGAAAGGGGGGCATGGGGGTATTGTTTATATTGAAAGGGGGGCATGGGGGTATTGTTTATATTGAAAGGGGGGCATGGGGGTATTGTTTATATTGAAAGGGGGGCATGGGGGTATTGTTTATATTGAAAGGGGGGCAGGGGGGTATTTATTAAAGGGGGCATGGGGGTATTGTTTTAAGCTTGATGTAGGTCTAGCGAGGAAAATCTAAAATAATGTAATATAATTATATATATATATACATATATATATATAAATTATATATATATATATATATATATATATATATATATATATATATATATATATATATATATATATATATATATATATATATATATATATATATATATATATATAAACATATATATATATATATCAGAGTTGGGTCAGTTAACTTAATTAACGTTTAACTTAACTAGTTAATTTTGAAAAATGGGTTAACTTGTCCATATTTCAGACTTCCTTTGTCTGTCTCTTACGGGAAGAGAGAGAGAGAGAGAGTAATTACTCTCATATAATTCGTGCGAATGCATTATTCATTGTACGCCTATGAATTTTGTTCTAATGCAAATGTTGTATATGCATATAAGAACATAGGAAAACGGGTGCCTGCAGAGAGCCGATTGGCTCACCCATGGCAGATCCCTTTCATACCCATTCCATCTTGTCCATATGCCTATTTAATTTTATCTTAAAGCTAGGTAAAGTTTTAAGATTACGTATGTTGTTCAATTACTCACACTTCTAGATATACACCCGAGAACTCTATTTGCCATATTTCGAGAACTAATGCATTGATTTGTAGGTTTCAAATCACAGTTGACGATGACTCCCAAATTTTTTTTTTTTCTTTAACTGAGTTTCTTATATCCACATTATCTAATATATATCCTGCATTTGCTATAAATTTCCCAAATTGTACTACACTGCATAATATCTACTTTGAACTTCATTGCCAATTTACTGCCCATTCGTGTAGCGTATCTAGATCTCTGCATATCCATATATATGGATTTGCAGAAATATAGTAGGAATGTTAGAACCGAGATATACAAGATCAAACTGGATCGTTGTGGGTGGCGACAGTAAGGCAATTAAGGAGGATTCACACGGTTAATTTTCCCCGGCTTCTTTTCACATCAACTCTGGTGTCTAATAGTAGCGTCTGGAATAAAGTTTCATAGGATCCAGCCAACTATTTCAATCTAATGTTAGTATTTATGCCGATACCGATGATAAAAGAGTCCCATAATGCTACTAGAAATAAAGATGCCTATCAATAGTAACCAGTACGATAGTCATAATTATAACTCGTCCCTAAAGTGAGGTAGTGTTCCTGTGACTTGGCCGTAAGGTAAGGTGCCACGGCGGACATTTAGTGGGTGTGGTAGTACGTCCTAGCATGTTTCACATGGTCGCACCCAGTCAGAAGACATCCTGACGACGTATACAGACTAAACACACATAACAAAGCCACTCCAACAGCTTCCTCTCTCTCCAACACCCCTTCTCCCCTCTCAACACTCTTCTCTGAGCTAGTGCCGATACAAATGGCCAGTCCTATATAGAATCGTGAGGTTCAGAGTCGTAAAGATTCCAGGACGAGCTCCATAGAAACTGAACTGAGGTACTTCACACCTCACAATGATTTTGGGGGAGTGAACACACACACGCACACACACACACACACACACACACACACACACACACACACACACACACACACACACACACACACACACACATTACACTAAGGTATAGCATGTCATTATTCATCTGGAATAAGAATTGTACCCTTCCAGTATGAATTTGTATTATATTCTTGTTAACTTCAGACGATTTTGTTCAAAATAGATATGACTTTTAATAGTCCAGAGAGATAAAAAAAAATACCTCACGTATCTCCTTCTGCAAAGTATATCTTGATGTTTGTTATTTTGTCGAACACTAGACTATTTTATTAAGTTCAGGAAAGATCTGCCGTATTCAAAGCGTTTAGTTCCTTCCTACATGTTTCACAATACAAGTAACAATTTGCAGATTATTGAGAATCGTAACTAAGTAAACGTATGACTAGTACAAGTACCAGCAAAGGGTAATACTTTACAGTATTTTGTTGTTTAGCTAAATATAGACCACGTGGCGTACAGGCGACTTACTGTGCGTAAGTACACTGATTCATGTTTAATTTGGTATCAACTACTATACTCCATAGTTCATGCATAATTAGTAGCAATCGTAATTTAATGAAATGCTAGCACGAGGAACACTGTTTATGCTCTTTTTTTAATTTGATTGTTCAGTAATCTTGCCACGGTCCTTCTAGTTATGTGTCTGAGCAGTCAACAAACAAAGCTTGTGAAATGCATGACAAGCCTTATTGAAGCATTTTGATGTTTTTCAAGTAGTACAGATCTGTACTATAAACATTTTAACTGTCGTTACTATTGAGAATGAATTGCTGTATAGTATTAGTTTCGTGTTTCTAATTGATATATTGTAGATCTAAAGGGTCCACCCCATGTTTCTATAATTTTCAGTCAACTTCAATTGGCTTAATAGATAAGTTTAAAATTATGAGGTTGGGAGGTTAATCAACGTGCTATGTAATCTATTGAAATGCGATATTTGAAATTGTGCGATGTGCATAATATAGGCTATTAACATTTTGTTGTTGTTTACTGCAACCATCATGCAAGGGAACGCGAAAGTGGTCCCGGACCCTAAGAATTGGAACTTTAAATGTTGTTTCTGTTCGGGCTCTGTCGGCCACCCCCAGCTAGTGAGTATGTGCCTGAGTATTTACATACATACATACAAACATACATTCATACATACATATACCGGTACTATCATATATAACTGCCTTCGTGGTGCAATGCATAAGGTGATGATATTCGGTATGAGCGTCCTGGGTTCGAAACCACGGACTGCCACATGTGTTTGTAATATTTCATTAATCGATTTTATGAGTAGAGTTGTTTGTTGGATAGAACATAATAATATACATTAATCTAGGTGTTCTAACTAGCTTCTAGTAAATAATGTTAGTTCCGGAAAATAAGGTTTCATTGCAAATATCTAGCAAATATCTACGAGTCGAGTAATTTAGCGATGTGATATACAAATATAATATCTACTTGGTTCTACTGATGATTGATATATATACAGAACATGATGGATTGTGATTTCCCTGAAGTAGTCCAAGATGGAACAACAAAACTAGTTATAATGTCAGATATATTGTTCATCAATAGAACCTATACAGAGTTTTGTTTGCATTCAGTAAAAGGCCTACATTTGGAGGGCAATGATAAAAAGGTGTCGGGTAAGAAGATAACTGATACACCGATAGTAAATGAAGCCTTGGATGATCCGATGGTGCATTTCTCTTCTGTATTCTGGCAATTATTAGACGATTTTATTCAGATTATAACGGGTATAAGGAAGCCAGAGGGTGAAACTATTGAGCTACCGGTACTCTTTACCCTTATAATTCTCAAAGAACCTTCCTCGATTATGTAAAATCGTCTATATACTGTATATACTGTAGACAGTTTTGTTTAATATATCTATAAATATATGTTGGTAATTACAAGTTAAATCAATCTTGTAAATAAATATAAAAGAAGCAAAAATTCAATTTTGGGAAGCTTAGAAATTGAAATTAAGAGTAAAGTTAATTGATTAACGTAACCGATTAACTTTGGAAATTAACTTTGTTAATTTATCAAATTCGAGTAACTTAACTTAGTTGACAAAAACCCAAAGTAACATAACTAGTTAATTTAATGCGTTAA
The DNA here is from genome assembly GCA_032716605.1 of Paralithodes platypus. Taxonomy (NCBI): domain Eukaryota; kingdom Metazoa; phylum Arthropoda; class Malacostraca; order Decapoda; family Lithodidae; genus Paralithodes; species Paralithodes platypus. The sequence goes on from CM064579.1 coordinate 13,575,353, forward strand.
TCGACCCAACTCTGATATATATATATATAGATAGATAGATAGATAGATAGATATATATATATATATATATATATATATATATATATATATATATATATATATACTGTATATATACTGTATATATACTGTATATATACCTACCTATGTGGAGTTCGCCACCCTTGCTAGTGGCACCGAGGAGCGCACTGCCCTTCATTGTTGTTTGAGAATTGGTGCAGCAGACTATTCTAAGAGGCGGAGCGCTCCCTTGCGAAGATGGGCTCGTCTGGCGCTTTTTGTAGTTCGACATCGAGAGCTCTCTTGAAGCTGTCTAGCGAGACATCTCTCACGTCTCTTACTCGCCGCGGGAGTTTGTTGAAGAGACGTGCTCCTCTATGTGATAACCAGCCCTCTCGCAGAGAGCCCATAGCACCCTGATTTTTCATCTTGGGGATATCGCATTCCCAGCCTCTCCTATGACTGAACTTCATTGCTATTGGGGTATGTAGATTGGGTACAAAACCCTCTGCGATTTTCCATGTATACATTATTAAGTATCGTTCCCTTCTACGTTCCAACGAATACAGCTTTAGTGATTTTAAACGCTCCCAATTGTGTAACTGTTTTACTGAGTTTATATATGAGGTGAAGTTCCTTTGTACACTTTCTAAGTCATTAATTTCACCTGCTTTGTATGGGGATGTTAATACGTTACAGTATTCTAGCCGCAGTAGCACTAGGGATTTGAAGAGTGTTATCATAGGCGTTATCATAGTGTTATCACCGCGAGCTTTAAATGTACATAGAATCCAACCTGTTAGCCGTTTCGCAGCTGCAACTTTGACCTGGTTATGTTCTTTGAATCCCATATTTTCAGACATTATCACCCCAAGGTCTTTCACATTGTCTTCACGTTCTATTATGTGATTGGATTCAATTATGTAACTTGTGTTCTCTTTAACGAAATCCTCATCTCCGTATCGTATTAATTGGAATTTGTCTTCATTAAAGTGCATGTTATTTCCCCTGGTCCACTGGAACACCATATTTATGTCCTCTTGCAGCCGGCCCGTGTCTTCCTGTGTTTGTACTATCATACTCAGTTTTGTGTCATCCGCAAAGGAGGATACTGTACTGTGTCTTGTGTTGGTATCTATGTCACTTATTAGAATGAGGAAAAGTACTGTTCCTTGGGGAACTGAGCTTTTGACGTCTGAAGGCTCAGATGTTACTTGGCTTACTGCTGCTGATTGTTTTCGGTTCACGAGGAAGTTGTATATCCACCTTCCGATTTTACCTGTTATCCCTTTTGCTTTAAGTTTGTGTGCAATAATACCGTGATCACATTTATCAAATGCCTTAGCAAAATCGGCGTAAATGACGTCCACGTTTTTCTTTTCTTCTAGGGATTTAAGAATTCTGTCGTAATGTTCCAATAGTTGCGAGAGACATGATCTTCCTGCTCTGAACCCATGTTGACCAGTGTTGTGTAGTTCATTTTTGTCCATAAATGTTGAGATTTTGCCTAACAGGACTCGCTCGAAAATGTTAATGATGTGGGAAGTCAGAGCTACTGGGCGATAGTTTTTTGGTAGTGCTTTACTCCCTCCTTTATGCAAAGGGGCAATTATTGCGTTTTTCAAACTATCCGGTATTTCTCCAGTGTCTAGACTCCTTCTCCACATTATAGCCAGGGGTTTTGAGAGGTTTTCCTTACATTTCTTTATTAGGATCGAACTCCAAGAGTCTGGGCCTGGTGCCGAGTGTGATGGCATGTTGGCGATGGCTTCTGCTATGTTCTTTGGTCCGAAGTAAATATCCAGAATCTGGGGGGTTTCCGTGGGGATATTATTCATGAAAAATTCCTTTTGGTCTCTGATTGCTTTTGTTTCGTCAGGCATACTGAAGGCTGTTTCATACTGTAGAAGTAATAGAACACTCATTTCCTTTTTATCCCCTGTGAATGACCCATCATCTTGACTGACTTGGGCTGATGTTTGATGTGGTTTTAGTCTTATGTTTAGCGTATGAAAAGAAGTACTTGGAGTTTTCGTTTATGTTCGCAATAGCTTTGCTCTCCTCTTCTATTTGTTGTAGCTCATAGGAGATTCTTAGTCGTTGTTCAATTTCCACAATTTCTCTATCTATTTTAACCTTTTGTCTTTCCTGTAGATTTTGTTGCGTGCGTCTTTGTGTTAGTAATTTTCTTCTTCTGTACAGCTTCCTTCTTTCCCGTTCTTGCTTGCTTCTTCGTCTTGTTTGTCTTTCTGGTATGTGGTGGCTACAGATTTGGGTCATGGTTTCCGTTAATAGGACTAGGCATTCTGATGGTGTCCGGTTGTTCATTAAATCTTCCCAGTCTATTTCCTCCATTTCTTGGTTTACCTCTTCCCACCTAATATTTTTGCTATTGAAGTTAAATTTGCTGAATGGACCAGTTTTTGGTCTAGTTTCTGAGGTGTTCTGTACACATGCTAGGGTTGTTTTGATCTCAATTAATTTATGATCTGAGTATGTTGTGTCCGATATGTTAACACTGTGTACTAGGTTGTCATTATTAGTGAAGACAAGGTCTAAGATATTGTTTTCATGTCTGGGTTCGGTAATATGCTGGTTAAGACTAAGAAAGTCGCAAAGTTTAAATAGTTCTCTTGCATTTGCTTCTCTGGCATATATCGACACTACTTGGTCTTCTAGTTGCCTCCACTTGATGTTTGGAAGGTTAAAATCTCCTAACCACATAATAGTTGGTGTCGGGTTTCCCATGGCTTCCATTTCTGATTTTATCATGTTGAGCTGGGTTTTTAATTCTTCTAAGGATGAGTATGTAACAATAACTGCTAGGTTTAGTGATTCTATTTTAACTCCAAGTATTTCCACTACTTCATTACTGTTATTTAGAAATTCAGTGGATATCAGCGAGTCATGAATGTACAAGGCTACACCTCCACGAGTTATATGCGTTCTGTCCGCCCTATGTAGGTTATAACTAGGAATCCATACTTCACTCTCTGCCTGATCTTTAATGTGGGATTCTGTGAGAGCCGCAAATATAGCGTTTCCTTCTTCTAGCAGGCCCCTAATAAATGGTACTTTGTTTGTGGTTCTTTTTTTAAGACCTTGGATGGTTGCAAACAAGACGGGGGAGGGGCTACTATGTGTACCTAGTAGTCCTCGGGGGATATTTGGTGTTGCTCGTAGAGCACATCCTTGTGCACCGCTCGGGAGGACATGAGGTACTCTAACTGGGCTATTTGTTCTTCCAATTCTCACACTTTGTTCATCTTGTTCTGCCATTTCCCATAGTGTCTTCTTCCTCTGTCTCGTCCTCGCAAAACTGGAGAGTTTTTTTGGTTAGCATTTGTGTTGTTTCTGGCTATCCTCCAAGATCCCCTAATATGGAAATCTGAGCATTTGCTATCATAGCATTTCTTACTCTCTAGTGATGACTGGCAGAGAGATGGGTGGTGGTATTTGCAGTTTTCACCAGATCTGCATTTGCGATCTCTGATCATAATGTTGCACATTTTGGGGTGCTCAAATCTGCATTTAACTCCATTAAGTTCACCTTTTGGTCCGAAGTGGCACATTTTTTTCAGGTGATATCTGCATACAGGTGTAGCTGATCCTTGTGTGCCTGAGTGTGTTGATGTGGTGATTGATGTTGCAATTTCCTTTGTATCGGTATGCATATGTTGCCTTGGGACTAGTCCAGATACTTCCCGAGTGGCACTACCTGTCTCTTGATTGGTTGTGGTTGGAGCAACCTGTACTGCCGTGGTTGTGGTAGATGGCAGTTGGTTTTGATTTTGAGGGCTATCCCCTTCATTCCTCTTACGTTGTTGTTGCTCGGGGGAATTGGGTACAACATAAAGTCCTTCCTGGGTGGTGGTTTGGGGTGACAAAAAGGTCTCAGTTGAGCAGATAGAAGGTGGAGGGGGCGGAGGTGGCTGAGAGGTAACTTGTGGGCGAGTGGTTGGTTGTGAAGGGCAATGTGGAGGCAATTGAGGTTGAGAGTCACGTGGGGTGGTGTGAGGTTGAGAGTTACGTGGGGGTGTAGGGGGCTGAGGCTTATGGGTATTTGTGCGTGAGGGAGAGTGTGCGCACATAGGTGACAATGTATCACTAGTGGGACAGCCAGTAACTAAGATCTTCTATGAATCGCGAGTGTGATGTTACATTTGTTGAGGACTGTGTTTTGTTGTCAGAATGGGGTGAAATATTTTCATTTAACATGGCCATTTGGACTTTCTGGCCAATTTTCTCCATGACATCAGTACATTTTTCTTGTACCGTAATAGGGGCGTCTTTCAGCATTTTATTTAGTTTAATTAAGTTAATTTCTTTCATTGAAGCAATTTACAAATGTTAGTCCTTTTTTTCCTTTGTTGTGGTTGCCCAAGCATTGCTGATGAAATAGCAATTTACATTCTTCATATTTGGCAGTTTGGTCCTCGGACTTTAGCCTGCATTTAGTACAAGTATTGGTATCCATCTTTGATCGTAGTTTTGCTTACTTTCCTTATTGTCTCTTTTTCTTTACTGATTTATATATCGAGGTGGAGAGTGTGGAGTACTGTGATGCATGAAGCTGTGTGTGGAGGAAACTGAGGGAGCCGGGGTGGTGCCCGCGTGGCGTGTTGTGTCGGGTGTCAAGGTCGAACAGGGGAGGAGGTGGAGGGAGGCAAATTTATTGATACTAGTATTTCAACAAGGCTGTTTAAAAGTTTATCTTTTAAGCTGTATGATAGGTTTTTTGTGGGCCAAAATACATCTTCAGGAGGGCTGGGAAGTGTGTCTAAGGTAGAAAAGATCTTCACCAATCACTGCGCTCCCTTCTACTTGCTTGCCTCGCCAGCTGATTTTGACAGTTCTAAACATCAACACGCCACACCTTCCCAGCCAGCCAATCAGCAGCCTCCATTTTCGGAGCGTAAAGCTGAGTTCTCCACCTCACCTCTAAAATCGCTCTCGTTCTCTTCCTGGACAGTTTCCTCTGGTTCCAATAGGTTCAATACCTCAGTGCCAGCCCTATACTCCCATAAGCCACTGAAAAACATTTGCAATCAGCTTCCAGGAACTTATTATGAAGAGAAGAGACCGGAGGTGGAGTAGGCAAGGAATCAAAGCGAGCGGGCTGCCGCGCGAGCCGCTCAGCCAATCACAGCGCAGGAGAGAAGGGGGCGGGACTATAAAGCAAGGGGTGGAGAGGTTACCGGGGTCATTCACCCCTCGGAACCCACTGGGTTAGTTTCCTGCAACACGCTTACTCTCTCTCCCTCGGGCACTCAAGGGAACTCGGAAACCACCATTCCAGCTACCCTGCCCCCACCTAAAATTCCAGCACAGACCATCCCTGAATTATCCTCAATGTCACCCAATAGGAGGATTTACCACAAGTATCCTGCCGCCTGTCGTCACATCGCTGGTTTACATATTCTTAGCCAAGCGATTCAAGAGGGACGACAAATAGTGGACGGGAGTGAGAACTTTCAGAAGAGCTATTGGCCAGCTCTGAGGTGGTAAAAATAGTTCCAGCACACACATTTGACCACAGACAAAAGATATATTTTTAAAGGACCCATATTGGGCCCGAACCAGACTTAACCAGAAAGAGAGAAAATGCTTGACTAATCTAGTGGTTCCCATTATAATTGATGTGTCCTTATAGGACAAACTAAAGAGAACAAAATCTAGACTTACATGTATAAAAAAGGATGATGTGTTAAGAATAGTTATTTTTATTAGCAAAGGCGTAATGCCGAGAGTTGTAACTAGATAGGATCTGTTAGGAAAGATTTAAGTATATAAAGTAAAAAGGGGGAAATTATTTCTTAAAGACAGAGGGGCAACCAATAGTCTCAGGGGAAACCAGTTTTGGGTAAGTTGCCCGATAGGTCAGTTATAGATAGGAAAGGCCACTCGTCCACATAAATAACGAACTCGTTTGTTAACCCGTGGAGCCCCGGCTAGTTTTGTAATGTTTGCGCACCAGAACCCGGCCGGTTTTCAAAAAATGGTTTTATTCCAGAAACAATAGCGAATGGGTTAGGAATGAAGGAAAAACCACGAAAAACCGCTCAAAAAGCTTAAAAAATGGTCCTACAGAGCCCCCGAAAACGGATTTTATAAGAGTAAAAAATTGAAGGCAATTATCCCAAAAAAACAGGTTATTGCGCGCTCGCGCGCACGCACGTGGACTTTGAGAGTTTTCAACCATCGGCACGGTTGCGTGGGATACGTACACAGTTCCCATACAAATCTGAGCCCTCTTGAGTGGCTACACCTGAGGTTACGGTCGGCGCAATTAGGGTGACGCGCCAGGCGCGTCTCTGGGGCTGTGCGTTACATACATCGCCGACGCGTCAGGCGCGTCGCTGGGGCTGTACGGGTTAAAAAGGAAACCATATCCATTATTATTTGCAAGGGCCATTGGGATAGTTTTGAGGGAGTGTTAAGGACGTTTCATCCACTATAGTAATGTATTCATAAGTTATATAAAGGATTATATCCGTGATGCTTTTCCATGTAGAGGTCTTGAGGTATAGTTTACCCATTTAAGAAATATCATTGATTAAGTGTGTATTGTGAATATAGCTTATTTGTAATAAGATTGCGTGAGCATATAAGCGGAAGGTGTTATCAATTAGATTTATCAAGGTAAAGAGTGTAAACAACCTGTTCATATGAGTAACTGTGTAATAGAATCCAAGATTGTATTTGAGAAGAAAAACTAACTAACTTGTAATTTCGGCCGGTTCATTTGTAGGAATCTATTGTCTATTCAGAGAGTGTTAAGGTACCCTTGTTGTAACGACGTCTTTGTTTTATGAGTTAATGTAAGATATAGGAAAGAGTAGTAACGAGATTATATGTATTAATGCCTGGGTTTCGAGAGTAGACACAATAGGCCCAGTGGACGTGTTTAATTCTTAAGGATAGATAAAGAATATAATTTTTGTTAAGTAGGTAAATAACGATTGATTTATTAGGCCCTGGTCTCCACCGTAGACACAGCAGGGCTCGGAATAAACTATAGTAAATTAGAAACTAATAACGTGCCTTTGGATCGAATTTGACTTGAGTCAATACCTGAATAACAGGAATTCAGCTAGAGAGTACTGGGAGCTCTAGGGTTCAAAAGTACAACCTATCGTGAATCGACGTAATATTCAATTCGTGTCTTGAACTCATCTCGGCCCGAACAGAGAAACCGTTATTAGAGTAGTTAGGAAGTTTTGTTAAATAAAGTATATGAACTTCTAGATGACTGTCGATTTATCCCCCACATAAGTAGTATAGTCGAGAAAAGAAAAGAAATACTACATTTTGGTGGCAAGCGGTGGGATTCGACAAATCATTTAGATTAAGTATAATTATCTAACAGAACAGACATCATGACGGGCGTATTACCATTCGGATTATGGGAAGAAGGGAAGGAAGAATTCGAGCTCTGGATCGAGCAGTTAGAATGTCAGTTCACGTTACTTGACGTAGGAGAAAATGGAAAGAAGATCGCCTATGGAAAGGCACACTTAGGCAAGGCCCTGAACGATGTAAGAGTACGTCTAGAGGGACTTGTGTCATGGGCCGAAGTTAGGAGTGCAATAATTGAAGATTTTGGCCGAGAAACCTCCACCAGGAAGGCCAGAGACAAACTGAAGAGTCTGAAACTCGACAGCCAAAATGTGAGAGCCCTGAGGAGGGAAATCGCGAAAAATGTCAAACTAGCGTATCCCCATATGGATCAAGAGAGCCAGGAAACGGAGATCAGGGAGATTATGATCCAAGCATGCCTGGTGGAAGTTAGAAAGCACTGTATTATTCATAGTGAATACTACTAAGGAACTCATGGAGGTCATTAAAAAGATCATGGAGGCTCGAGAAGTAAGAGAGGAACAGACGAAATGGGAGGAGGGGAACCCAAACAAAGGGTATTCGAGAACCCTGATCCGATGCTTCACCTGTAGACAGACCGGACACCTAGCTAGGAACTGTTCCACCCGTCCACAAGCCCCAACCCCTTGATTTAACCCCACACCCGCACTTCCAAACGATTGACCTCTACCAAGGGGAACCGATCCAAACCAGGGAGGAATGCTTCCGGTAGAATACAGGGAGACAGAAAGCCAGCCAAAAGTCACGATGCCGGAAGTAGTCAGGTTCACCGTGTCATGCCGTGGGAATTGCGTGCCAAAAGCGATTTTATTGTTTACATGCCATCTATAGGGTGTTAATAAACAGAAAAACTTGGGTGGCAATTTTAGTTTTGGGAATTTGTTTATTAACACCCTATAGATGGCATTTAAACAATAAAATCGCTTTTGGCACGCAATTCCCACGGCATGCCACGGTGAACCTGACTATAATTTAGGCATATACTGTGATATTTACACGATATGACAGTGTATGTTTATATATATAAGAAAAAAACGACAAATGTATGATAAAACATGTAATATTCATGACATGACTTCATAGCGCTGATACAAATAAAGGAAATAAAAATATACTTTTCTGTAATCATCACACATTCATACCACCCTTCACCACCAGTAATTACTCCACTCAACATCTAGATGAATATTAACAATAGACTAAATGAATGTAAAATCTTAAATGAATCTTATGGGGTCATTTGGTGCTCTTAATACATTGGCTAACTGATTGGCTACATGTCATCTTCGTCACAAATACTGTAGTCTTTCTCGTTTCCACAGTCGGTGCATTTGCATAATGATGTGCATGGCAGGCGATTTTTATGGCATGAACAGTTCACTTTTTCCTTGCACGCACCTTTGCATCCACACCTAACTAGTTCAAGTACTGCACGTGGTGCTGGCTTTTCGAGACATTGTACTGGTATAAGGTTTTTGTCGTCATTTAGTTTCCATCCATTGCCCTCTGGGAGCAGGTTCTTTGGCCTTGGTTCTTGGTAGCTTTTGTCTCTTTTGGACATCAGGTTGGCACGTTGTATGTGAGGTTTGAGAGTGCTTCTCGTCGGTGGAAGCTTTTCACCCTCCAAGTTCTTGACCTTGAACAGCTCCCATCGAAGATCTGGCAATGTGACGCACAAACTTTTGCTGGAGTATACACTGTAGACGAACGTCTCGACATTGACAACATCAGCTTCAGGAAGACTGTCTGGACATCCAAAGATCTGGAAAGTCTTGATAATCTTGCTGCTCGAAGGTAGTTGCAGGAACTTGGTTATCCATGCTTTCTTCGATATACTGAAGAACTTTCCACCCCAATCTGCGCCAGTGAAGTTATGCAGTCCTATCAAAGCCTTTGACTTCTCCGTTCCAATCGCAGTGCACCTCTCTTTGATGTCAATTGTCCGGAAGAACTTCCCTCTGCCAGTTAACATCTTTAATTGTCCTGGGATGGTGTGGTTGGCAACAAGATCTATCAACAACAAGAACACATCTGTGTCTGGGGACCACACATACATGTCTCGCGTTGACGTTCCTTGTCTTGCTGCATCGATGACATGAAGCGGGATCTGTGTGTCAGCTTCCTCGTGATTGTGAGTGGACATATTCTGACTGATGATGTTGTTTGCATTGGTGTATGCTGATGACCCATACACAACAACAAGTCCCTTTGTTACTCCCAGAGAAATGCTTCAGCAATCGTTTCCCAAGAAATTCTGTGAGCTGGGACTTGGTGTCTACATGAGATAGCAGAAGCTTCATAGGAACATTGCGTATATTCATCGTTTCTTGTATTATGAACTTCACTGGTTGTGCTGAGCCTGCTCGCTTGGAACGTGTTTTTTCTTTCATAGATCCCGTTATATAGCGGTCGAAGATGATTCGTCCTTCACTGTACCAATTCATCATGTTGTCGATTATCTTGACAAATGCATCAGCCAGGTCACTAATTGTGTGCATCCCTGGAAGCTTCTTCATACCCTGTACGACCGCTTGTCCATCAATGATGATAACCCTTTCTCTGGCGAACCTGGATTCCATCAACCCCAACTCGTCATCGTCAACAGAAAAACTTGTTGGGTGCGGACCGACATAATCCTCGATGGATTCTGGGTGTTCTTCGACACCCTCTGTGGTACCCTCCATTCCCTCATCGTTGGTGAGAGCAACGATTTCAGTTGGTACCTCTTGGATGCGTGGTGTAGTGTTGTCTGATCCAGTTACTGGTGGTGTATATGACTCGATTTCCTTCATGAACGAGCTCTTGTCACTCGGGATCAGCAGTGTCCCATCTGTTGCAAAGAGGGAACGAGGTGTGACCGCCATTTCAACGTTTCTGATTGTGTCTCCCAATTTGTCTACTAGTACTGGTCGAGACTGTTGAATTACTAGGAAGCGAGCTAGTAACTGGCGATCTTCACGAAGCTTCACAACTTTGTTTCCAACTCCATAGCTTGTCTTCTTCACACAAGTGCTGTGTGTCTTCAGCTTCATCTTCTCAATTCTGTCCCATAGAGAAACGGGAGAAGCATCTACAAGTCTGTCAGCCACAAACTGTTCATATCGATTCGTCCCTTTCAAGTCTCTGTCCAGGATATCGCTTTTCGCACTTTCGGGTACAGTCATCATCGACCCAATGTTCACCAACTGCATGTCAGTGGCGAATGGGTTAGTTTCGCAATGTTCTTCAAGGCCACGTTTCATTTTATCCACATTTGCAGTGAACCGCTGGGCTATTGTTCCTGATAGTGATAATGTTCTTGCTGAGTTGCATCAGTGGTCAAAGTGTAGTGGTGTCGGAAATCACTGACAATATGGGTCAACTCTGGTGCTGTTAGCAGGAAGCGAGTCAGTTCAGACACATTTTTGCGTGATTCCTGTGATCCCTCCCACTACCTTGAGTCTTCGGATTTCTTGTTCGAGGGTTTGATCCACAAACAGGTTGCAAAACGGTGTTCCTGCCTTCTTGACACAGAAGTCACCATCTTTAAGTGCACTCCATGTGTCAGGGTCGTCTGTCTTCAGTGCATTCATTTGAGCCAAATGAAATGGCATCAATCTGGCATACTTGTACAGATCGTGAGCAAAGAAATACTTGACCTGATTGTCAAGGGCGGCCAAATATTCTTCCCAGTCACCTTGTCTACACGCTCGGAGTAAGTGTAGTAGGCACTCAACTTGATGCACATAATTCATGAGGAATTTACCAGCTTTTCCATCATTTGATGTTGTCATCTTCTCTTCGATACTCTCAGTATAGCTTGCACATATGTTGTCAAATACTGTGGTGCTTTCTTTCTTTCGACTGTGCAGACCTTCTCGGAGCTGTTGGCACTGTTCTGCAATGACTGAGCTGTTATCAGCATCAAACTGCTCGTACTTCATGACGTAGCATACCAAGGCATTTACTGTGTGGTACTCGATACCCCGCGTGAATGCTTTCCCACCATAGATGTGACGCAGTGTTGTTGGAGAATAGGTGCCCTTTTCTATGGCGACCGTGTCACGACCATTGCCTTCGATGTACTTTCCTAGTGCATGCAGGGCTGCAAAACATATGTGGAGCTCCCCTGCACGTAGAACCCAATTGATGTTCCCCTCTGATTCTTGGATCTTCACTGCTCTCTCATAGAGATCAAGGTCTAGAGTGATAACAGTTTTTCTGTCAGGACCCATCACAACAGCAGATATATTCTGTGTCAGTGAAAGGACGGTATAATTTAATCCGTAATCCGTAATCCGTTGGAGCCTGTCGAAAGAGTGGTGCAACAACTTCACTGTGTGTTTTTGTTGACTTGCAATCTTTGAGTTGCAGAAGCAAGGAATTTGTTGCAGACCAAGTAGGCATGAGAGACTGCCGAGGTGGATGTTTGTTCAGTCTACAGGTCGGCCGAGATCCTTGTTAGTGGTCACTCGTCTCTGGCATTGTCGTGTCCTCATTGGTGTCTTCTTCCACAACCGGATCAAGGTCTTCTATCAAAGTACCTTCTGCTGTACGGTCGTCAAAGCTCGTGTTGGTGTTGATTGTGACATCTTCACTGTTACATTGGACAGTGTTGTTGCCTAGATGCCAAGCAAGCATCCAAGAGTGGTCCATTGTGGCATATCTCTTTAGAAGTCCAGAGTTTGCGTTGATCTTGTAGGTATCAAACTTGGTAGCTTTGGGGATGATCCGTGGGTCTTCAAGGTACACTACATCCTGCTTTACAGGTGTTACTTTGTCCGGTATTATGAGCGGCTGGCTCACTGCTTCACCTTCATCTGTGTCTTCTTGATTCATGACGACCACTGTTCCGTGCAATGTATTCTGTCCATCGCACGTGTCTTCCAGGAAGTCGATGTTGTCTATGGCAAAGAAGACGGACTTGCCCTTCTTGACAAATGTCGGTATGCAATAGCCACCCGTGGATTTAATTCTCTCGACCACTCCACACACTCTCTCTTCGATGTTGAGGACACTGCTGTAGCTGGTTCCAAGACGTAGGTCTGACAGGAAGTTGACAAGCCGTTTGCTGTGTACTTTGTTGTATACAGAGAGTGCCAAGCCAATGTTCAGCGGTGTCTCTGTGTGTGATACAAATCCAACATCTGACTTCGGCTTCTGGCGAACTTGCTTGGCGCTCTTCACATTTTGCACAAGTACTTGTGCTGACGGTGTTCTTTATGGCTCCATCCCGCTTACCAGAAACAGAGTGTGCATTTGTGCCAAAGAGTAGCTGCTTCAGAAAGAAAGCTACCATTGGTGGATTTTCAAACGACATGCTACCAGTGAAGTGCCACTTATCTTTGCAATTCAACAACTCATCACGAAGCAACTTAGTAACTCCAACAATGTCGCTAAGTGTTTCCTCTGAATCTTGGGGTATTACTTTATCAACAGCAACTGAAAGGGTTTTACTACTGATGATATGGTCACTTTCATTGAGTCGATGGGGCCTGACAAATTCAGCAGTACTGATATTTTCTGTTATCAAACTTTTTAGGTGGCGTTTGAAGTCGGAGCTATCCACACTAACATCATGTTCAGTCAAAGTTGACAGATACTCATCATTAACATCATTCATACTTAGAACAGCACCAGACGAGAGCGAACATTTGACTGCATTTACAATTTCAATGTCACACATATGCTTGGTGATATTATCATCGACCCCAATACAATCAAATCTGAAGGAATAGCATTGGCGTTCAACATTTCGTAAGCAATCTCTGTGATACCACATTTCATATGCAGCGGCATTACCAACTTCCTGCAACAGTGACAGGTTTGCTCGGACTTTGTCGTCACGTGTGTTCGCTTTTATGTCCAGAAACCGGGTCCCCATCGTATCTGTCAGGACAAGATGCAACTGTCCATCTGTCGGATTGTCACAGAGAAACGCACAGGACTTGGTCTTTGGCTCCATTGGGCGACACCTGCGAACACGTCAGACAGAATCCTCATCATGTGCCAAGGATGGACGTCCGAGTTTAGCTGGTCGCATTTGTGATTCACCAGATGATGTTTCACAAAATCTCTTTTCGGCTCTCTCCAGCATGCCTTTGTGCGCTACGAGTTTGTAACATTCTTTGTGGTAATGGATGTTTTCCGTATCAGTTGCAGACAACTTTGACAGATTTTCAGCCAGAGGTGCATACTGCATTTCTCCATGCTGTGCTCGCTTCTCGGCAAAGTTCTTTATGTTACCAATAGAATCTGATGTAACATTCTGTACAAAGGTGTAGCCCTTCCGCTTGCCTTTATCGCAAATGATGCAGGTAAGTGAGTTCATTGTCACGTCCGTTATAGTTGAATCTCAACAGGCCTCACTTCGAAACGGGTGAACTTCTTCATAAGTGCATATCTGGAAATAAATAAACAATTATCAATTCCAGATATCAACTAAATATTTGGTACATAAATGAATTATGATATGAGGAAGACACCTGATTTGTTTTATAATTTTCCTATTAATATTTTAAGAGATAAAACTAGTTATAACAATATTAGCGCTTTCATTTTGGGCGAAAAACTGCGAAATGACGGTACCCCCCTTTAAGCCCCCACAAAAACCCAAATTCCCAAAAGTAAACTTGCCACCCAAGTTTTTCTGTCTACTAAGACCCTATAGATGCCATTTAAACAATAATATCGCTTTTGGCACGCAATTCCCACGGGACCACATTTCAGGTACACGGCGAACCTGACTAAAGAGGGAGAACATTTTCTGTTAAACCTCACATACTGTAGAAGGGCGGTATAGTGAGGTCAACATCTTAGAGAGACAAACACCTTGTGAAACTATAGTAATCAATGGGAAAGCCGCCAACATGCTAATTGATACGAGGGCAAACAGACATTGTCTTTTAGAGAATTTTGTAAAAAAAAATCAGAAAGAAATGGACCCTTTAAATCAAACCAGTATTCAGTTGTCAGGAGCCGGGGGTCAACCACTCACCATCCTAGGGAAAACTAATACCGTAGTAGTACATTGGAAAGAAATTAAATTCACCACCGATTTCTGTGTTTTACCTGGAAAATCGAATAGTGGAGTCGATGGGTATCTGGGGATAGATCTCATGAGTCAGTTGGGGGTAACTATCCAGTGTGGGCCGAAAGACACAAAGACCACCCTATGTCCTCAAATAGTAGCTACCACAGGAAAACTGTCTATATACCCCCTAGATCTTGGAAAATGATAGAGACTCCTCCCTGGTCATGACTGCCGGGATTTTTTAACCTGATGCACAGAATAAAGTGAGAATATCTCCCACCTTTATTACTACTGACCAGAGGAAACTAGTTCTAGCCAACTTTGGCGATGACACAATTAATTATCAAAATGGAAAACTGTTAGGACAAGTCACACCCGCTCAGCCCACCACTGTTGGAACTGACGGGCCTGTGAACTTACCTGAAATTCCGAAACAATTATTGTCAAATCAAGCAAATACCTTACATAAATTGCTCTGGACGTACCGAGATGTGTTTGCTCAAAACGAAGGGGACCACGGATCGGCCCGAACCCGACACACCCCATGAGATACACACTCAAGGGCCTCCTATTAGGCAACCCTATAGACGACATTATCTCATTATGAGACAAAAAGAAAAGGAACAAGTCGAGGAACTGATTAAGCAGGGGATAGTAGTAGAGTCCTACAGTCCGTGATCATCTTCAGTATTCCTGATAAAAAAAAAAAATGGGTCTACTCGGTTTTGTGTAGATTATCGAAAGTTAAATGATGTCACCATCAAAGACGCGCAACCCCTACCTCGTATTGATGACTCGCTTGAATCACTCAATTGGTCAACCTGGTTCTCTACCCTAGACCTACAGAGTGGATTCTGGCAAGTACCAGTTAGGGAAAACCGCATTTGTCACGAGTGAAGGCAAACTCTACCAGTTTACCGTCTTGCCTTTCGGAGTTTGCAACGGACCAGCCAGTTTCACTAGAATCATGGACGATGTATTGAGGGGATTAACCTGGAAAACTTGTTTAGCTTACTTGGATGATATTATAATCTTTTCCGCTAGTTGGGAGGAACATATTCACCGACTACAAGAAGTGTTAGAAAGAATCAGGGGGGCAGGACTTAAACTGAAGCCTTCAAAATGCCAATTAGGGGCCCGTGAGGTGGCATATCTAGGGCACGTGGTTTCCAGTAAAGGTATTCAACTGGACCCACATAAAGTAAGATCTATTGCAGAAATCTCACCCCCGTCCTCTGTTAATGAGATCCGTGCGTTTCTGGGAATGGCATCCTATTATCGAAGGTTTATACCCAACTTCTCAAAAATTGCTCGCCCCATGACTAAGAGACTGAAAAAAGGGAGGAGGTTCGACTGGGACCAGAGTTGTCAGATAGCTTTTGATCATCTGAAACAAAAATTAACTTCTAATCCAATAGTTTGTCATCCGGATTTTACAAAGCCGTTTCAGCTATACACCTATGCTTCTGATGAAGGGCTCGGAGCCGTATTGGCCCAGAAAGTGGGTGGAAAGGAAAGCATAGTAGCATGTGCTAGCTGGACGCTGAATAAGGGCGGAAAGAATTACAGTGTTACAAAAAAGGAATGTCTAGCTCTAGTGTGGGCTGTTCAATAATTCCGTCCCTATCTAGCCGGGGTCCATTTCGAAGTTATCACGGACCATCATAGCTTGGAATGGCTCAGGAAAATGAAAACGGAAGACGGATTATTTGTCAGGTGGAAGGGGATTTTGGAGGAATACTCCTTTGAAGTTTAATTTTGACAGTTCTAAACATCAACACGCCACACCTTCCCAGCCAGCCAATCAGCGGCCTCCATTTTCGGAGCGCAAAGCTGAGTTCTCCACCTCACCTCTAAAATCGCTCTCGTTCTCTTCCCGGACAATTTCCTCTTGTTGCAATAGGTTCAATACCTCAGTGCCAGCCCTATACTCCCGTAAGCCACTGGAAATTTTTTTTAACCAGCTTCCAGGAACTTATTATGAAGAGAAGAGAGCGGAGGTGGAGAAGGCGAGGAATCAAAGCGAGCGGGTTGCCGCGCGAGCCGCTCAGCCAATCACAGTGCGGGAGAGAATTGGGCAGGTCTATAAAGCAAGGGGTGGAGAGGTTACCGTGGTCATTCACCCCTCGGAACCCACTGGGTTAGTTTCCTGCAACCCGCTTACTCTCTCTCCCTCGGGCACTCAAGGGAACTCGGAAACCACCATTCCAGCAGCTACCCTGCCCCCACCTAAAGTTCCAGCACAGACCATCCCTGAATTATCCCTACTGTCGCCCACTAGGAGGATACACCATAATTATCCTGCCGCCTGTCGTCACATCGCTGGTTTACACACTCTTAGCCAAGCGATTCAAGAGGGACGACAAATAGTGGACGGGAGTGAGGACTCTCAGAAGAACTGTTTGCCAGCTCTGAGGTGGTAAAACCAGTTCCAGCACACATATTTGACCACAGACAAAAGATATATTTTTTTAAAGGACCCATATTGGGCCCGAACCAGACTTACAGAAAGAGAGAAAATGCTTGACTAACCTAGTGGTTCCCATAATAATTGATGTGTCCTTATAAGACAAACTAAAGAGAAAGGATTCTAGACATACATGTATATAAAAGGATGATGTGTTAAGAATAGTTATTTTTGTTAGCAAAGGCGTACTGCCGAGAGTTGTAACTAGATAGGATCTGATAGGAAAGATTTAAATATATAAAGTAAAAAGGGGGGGAGGGGGATAATTTCTTAAAGATAGAGGGGCAACCAATAGTCTCTGGGGAAAACAGTTTTGGGTAAGTTGCCCGATAGGTCAGTTATAGATAGGAAAGGACACTCGTCCACATAAATAAGCTCTAGGATTCCATTCTTGAATCGACATGATATTCAATTCGTGTCTTGAACTCATCTCGGCCCGAACAGAGAACCCGTTATTAGAGTAGTTAGGAAGTTTTGTTAAATAAAGTATACTTCTAGATGACTGCCGATTTATCCCCCACATAAGTAGTATAGTCTAGTAAAGAAAAGAAATACTACAGTGTCTATTATTTGTGTATCTAGCGAGGTTTTTGAATGATTAGTTCGGTACTAGTTTGGGCTAGGGTGAGGGTGTTGTGTGAAGGGAGGCACTATGACGGCCGTGTTGAGAGTGTTGGCACTGTGTGGGTGACCGTTTGTATTTGTTTTACTCTAGATTCACATCTATTTACACTTGATCACTTTTAACCCTTTTAAGATAATTGGATTTCACTTTAAATTTTATCATTGGTACTACTGGATTAGCCACTATTGATATATGTTCAGAGGAAACGCGTATACATTATTACGATTCACGTTCGTGGCAATTCGATTTTCGCCAGGTCAGCATTTCTTTCTGGTCAGGGCGATGACGTAGGGAGCAGCCCCCCGGACCCCCAATACCTGCGAGCACCTGTGATTGGACTAAACATCTGTCCTCACCTGTGGTTGGCCCACACAACCTGCCTGTAATCTGATTGGAAGCGGCAGGTGCATCCTTGCCTACGGGACTCCTGATTGGACTAGCGTGGATAGGCAAGGTTATAAATAGCCTGATATTTGAGGGTTCAAATCAGTTACATTCCTATTTGAGTGGAGAGCAGCAGCATGGGCGATGAGACAAACTTAACAGGCTTGTATAGTAGGGTTATTTTATTTTAGTGAGTGCCTAGTACCACTACTCGATATTTCGTGAGTGAACTCGTGACGGTTAGATAACCAGAGGTATGTCGGAAATACTTAGCCTCATTTTGATTTAAGGATTTTGATATTGGAGACAACAAATTTTGTGATTAAATATAATTTGTGATTGGATATTAGACATAGTAACTAATTTATATGTCTGACATGGTACTAAAGTTACTTTAATGATTTGAGATAATACTATAGTTTTATTAGTGAATAAGCATTGTTATAAGAAGTCCTCTACTTTATATTGTGACTTAAGCCTACTGGGCTATAACCTTTTTTTATAATTAAAGTGAAATCAGAACGAATACAAAACGATCCCGAGATATTAACCCTCTCTGTCTCATATGACGCTACCGCGTCATATGGCGGTTCCGCACAAAACTATCAAGTGATGCTACCGCGTCATATGAACCTAGTGAAATAGCTCACTAATATGTTATATGACGCTTCTGCGTCATTTTGAGCTCAGTAAGTTAGGTAAGTTAGATCATAATCTGTCGATTGATGGTAACCCAAAATTCCTCCGACTCCTAACGGTCCCTCAGTGTGAGAAAGACTGTTGTGGGGGAAATACTGGGTGGTCTGCCAACCCGTAAGTAAGTTAATATATCCTGTCTGAGGGGGTTAACTATTATTTTCATTAATTTCTAATTATTTTGTTTAATTGTAAAATACGTTGTTTCTGTTTATAAATACAATTCCATTTAATATGTGACTTTGTTATATTACCTTACCATCTATTATATTGATTAAGTAAATGTCTTGCAGAAATAAGAATAAATAAGATAATCTGCTAACAAGAGAATAATAACAAATTAACTCGTACTCTACCGTAGGATACAGTAATAAAAGTCCCAAGCAGTCCCAAGCAATGTGGCAAAATTGGCAGGAGAGACCACCTATCCACCTCCAAAGATGAGGCAAGACTGGCTCTGTCACCCTTCAGTGGATCTCATATAAGCTGAGAAGTGTTGCCATAATGGGAGCAGTGCTGAAACGGTCGTGGTAACTGGTACAGCTTTGTACAGGCAGTTACAAGGAAAGTACATTACTGACGGCTATATCCGTCGCTGGGACTGGGGAGTTACTTACCTACTGACGGCTATAACCGTCGCTGGATCTGTAGGGGTTAAGAAAATAACGATATAAGAGAAAGCGTGAAGCATAATCTTTTAACGAGCTAAATTAACCAGCTAAATTAATTATATATAAAAGATCTTAATAATTTGTATACTTTAACAATAATCAAAAGTACTTAAAAGTCCTCACTTTCAAACCACGCTTTTCTCTATTCGTAATTAGTAGCCTTCTGAATATTAAACATTAAAATATATTCTATAAGACTTGAAATAGTTTCAAGATTAATCGTAATTGTAGTGTAGCAGAGTTTTAAGGATAAATAGTCCCAACAGCTAAAAGGAAAGAAAGTAACAACATAAAACTTTAACCATTTAACCCTCTCCGACATATGACGCGATTTTGAGCCGATTAGGGATACTTTAAAGCCTTTGTTACCATCAGGGGTATTTAGAAACCTTTAGTTTAGTTACTTCAAGCTCTGCAGTTGTCTTTGAGTTAGCTGTGGCCAGAAAACTAATTTTGGAGAGGTAATTATAAGAGTGAGAGAACTCTATTTATTATTGCTAATCTGGCAACCTCTGCATCATATGAGTCTGAAGGGGTTAAGTTATATTGGCCTTCAGCTGTCTGATACCTTTTTATATTCTCAGTTCGATCTAGTTGTATTAAGTTAACCATTTTTGAATCCAGATACATAACAGATAACTGGCGACCATGCCAGGATTCGTTTAGTAAAAGTTTCCCTTAGTTGTTTTACTGTTTCACTAATAATTAATAAATATTAATAATGCCTGTAATAATTAATAACGAAGATGCTCAGAACTTCATAGAGTCGACATCCACAGCCTCCTGTCAAGAGACGAGCTAAAAGTACAAGCCTCATATCTACAGCTAACTGTCTCGGACATGGCAAAACCAGAAATGGCACAGTCCATAAAATCAGAACTATTTGGGATTCATGACACCAAGGGCGGTGAGCGTAACGGAGCAGCTGGTGGGGGATTCAGTAATACTATGCAGTTTGTTGAACATTGACCAGAGGGACTTACCCCTAGAGCTAGCTAGATTAAATGCTGCCCAGTCAGACTCCCAAGCTAAGCAGACTCAAGCACAAATAGAGCTAGATCATGCACAGCTAGACCATCAGTATCGCATGGCCCAATTAACTGCTCAAAATAATCCTAATGCTCCTGTGATTGCTCCCCCTCCAGGATTAACTATGACTAGTGTGATTCCCCCATTCACTGAGGATAATTTTCAGGACATTTTTGTTTTGTTCGAGGAAGTTGCTGCGGGAATGGGGTGGACGAGAGATCGTTGGTCTTTTATGTTGCAAACCGTTTTGACAGGACAGGCTCGTGCTACTTACATTTCAGTAGAATCTGAGGTTCGCCAAGACTATGACAGTCTCAAAGCAGCTATCTTAAAAACTTACCAACTACAGCCTGAAGACAAACTTTCAGGAAGACCCATAAGAAATTTTAAGAAACCCATTCAGTGTTTGCCATGACTATGACCAAAACCTTAAATAATTGGATTAAAAGAAAATATGTCACTGATTTCAAGGGGCTGAAAGAGTTAATCTTGCTTGAGCATTTCCTAGGGAAGATAGATTCATCTGTAGCCTATCACTTGAGAGGGAAAAAAGTAGATAATCTTGCTGAAGCTGCAGACATGGCTGATACCTATAAACTAAACAACAAATTCCGTGGGAAAAAGCCCTATGATAATTCTAAGTTCTCCAATCTCAAATTTGACAAATCCA
The DNA here is from genome assembly GCA_032716605.1 of Paralithodes platypus. Lineage (NCBI taxonomy): Eukaryota > Metazoa > Arthropoda > Malacostraca > Decapoda > Lithodidae > Paralithodes > Paralithodes platypus. The sequence goes on from CM064579.1 coordinate 13,596,284, forward strand.
GTCACTTGCAAAAGCCTGTAACGTCCCCCCATGCTAGCCAAACTAAAAATGCTGCCCCAACTAAGAATGTGACTTCTGGTAATGGTAACAGAGATGGGGCCCAAACCAATAATAATAATGTTTATAAGGGGAATGTATCCCAGAAAGTGTGTACTTATTGTGGCAAGAGAGGCCACTTAGCTTATCAATGTTGGGCCAAGGAGAGAGCCGAGAGATCAGGGCCGACAGTAGCCGCAGTATCTGACTCTCCAAATAATCAAAAACACCCAAATGTGTCTTTGATGCAGGACTCCCGACCGAAGGAGTACCTAGCTACTAACGTAAACCCGACAAGAAATGGTGTATAAGCGTGTGTGGTGCAACCCGCAAGGGTTAAGCCGGTAGAAATATCCCCATCAGTCCAGGACAGTTACCTTCCCTTTATTTCGTCTGGAAATGTGAAACTGAATGGTTGTGTACATGAAGTAAACATTTTGAGAGATACTGGTTCTACTAGCACCCTCATGGTGAATCCTTATGCTGAATGCCCGACTGGCGAATCAGTAATAATGAGAGGTGCTGGAGGCCAATTTCCTGCTTACTTAGCGAATGGAGAGATTGAGTGTGATTTGCTGAAGGGTGAACCCTGTATATCTTTGTGTAGGCCTCAGGATATCCCTGTGCCCGGGGTAATACTCCTTTGGGAGAATGATGTGGCTGGTGAGAGGTTCCGACCAAACCCAGTTTTGTCACTTTCCCCTGTTGACAAGCCGCTGACTGGTGAACTTGAGAAGGAGAGCCAAAGGTTTTCCCAGTGTGTGCTGTCACTCGATCTATGGCTCAAGTAGCAGTTCCCTCTGATATAAAAGTACCAACTGTGAAAGTAGATGAAAGGGATGAAAGAGTAGTGAATGATGCTCCAACTGTGCCTGATGTTGAGACTGTAGTAGATCTGTTTGATACATATATGGCTAACCTTGAGCCTAATGATAATCATGAAACCCTGCCTAATTGTCCTAGTGGCCTGCTAGAGTTACAGCGAGATGACAGGGAATGTAAGGAGTTAGCTGCCAGTGCCGTGAGAGAAGAGGAGTGTGAGAATGAGAGGGGTGAATGTTTTTACATGAAGAAAGGATTTTGTGGCATAGGTGGAGACCGCCAAACAGACCTATTGATGACGGGGCATGGGACGTTCGTCAGGTAGTCGTTCCTAAACCTTGTTGTAAATATATACTAGAAATGGCCCATAGTATATCCTTAGCAGGACACTTAGGTGTGAGGAAAACCCTAGATCGCATTAGAGCTCACTTTCACTGGCCAGGAATGCGTGCAGATGTAGTGGAGTTCTGTAGAGTGTGTCACACTTGCCAGATGACAGGAAAACCTAATCAAAAAGTACCTGTACATCCTCTGGTGCCCTTGCCAGTGTTCGGGAACCCTTTCACTCCGGTGGTAGTGGATATCGTTGGCCCATTGCCAAAGACGTCCCAGGGACATATGTATTTATTAACTATCATGGACATGGCAACTCGCTACCCAGAGGCTATACCTTTATGAAATACTTCAGCACAAACTGACATAAAGGAACTGATCAAATTCTTCACCAGAATGGGATTCCCCCATGAGGTGCAAAGTGATCAAGGAACTAATTTCACTTCCAATATATTTCAACAGTCCCTGAAGGAATTGGGTATCGAACATGTGAAGTCCAGCTCCTACCACCCAGAGAGTCAAGGGTGTCGAGACTCGTAAGTAACTAGACAGTTTAGGTTAAGTAAACAGTATTTACTTAACCTAAACTGTCGAGTTCAAATTAGGCGCCAGTATTTCAATTCATGTCACCGCGAAATGGAAATACTCTATGAAGATGACAATGAGTATTTCGCGGACATAGAAGCAGACATGGCTTATATAGAGCGTCTTGATCAAATTATCGTCCACCTTAAAGGTAAGCTAAAACAAAAGGAGCCAAAACGTGCTGCAGTTAACAGAAATGGCCGTATAAGATTGCCGAAAATCACCCTCCTGTATTTGACAGTGATCCCACTCTGTGGAAGGGATTCTGGGATATGTACCACTGTAGTGTCCACAGCAATGCGGAGCTCAGTGACATCCAAAAATTCACCTACTTAAGAGGTCAACTGAATGGTGAGGCAAAACAACTAATTGAAGGTTTCGCAATTGAGGGAGCCAGCTACCAAACAGCGGTTGCCCTTCTACAGAAAACCTATGGGCATAAGGATAGAATTAAGGTGGCACATATAACTAACCTTACTACTTTGAATCCTCCCTCTTACAATGTCGAGGAACTAAAAAGATGCTATGCTAGTTTTCAAAGTACACTGAGGTCAATAGAGACCCTACAAATTACCCTTCATGAAGCTAGTGTTCTGATTCTTATGAATAAATTGCCATCCCCACTAAAGGAAACATTAAAACGAACTTTAGGTGAAGATGGTCTGGACCTAGAAAGGTATGTCCAGGCTTACCAGACAGAAGTTTTTAACATAGAAAGTGTAGCAGAACAGAATACACCACACATACCAGTTGCTTCAGCATACTTCGTGGTGCAGGAGGCCTCGGTGCGAAGTAGGGTTTACAAGTTGTGCGAAGGGGCACATGTATGGTTTAAGTGTCTAAAATACAAAACCAGTGCTCTGAACTTTAAGCGCACAAAGCAACTCAACGTTTGCCCTGGGTGCTTATCCTCAGCCCACGAGAGAAATGGTTGTGTGAACCTTGATATCCGTAACTGTCATAACAGACACTACCATAATCCTCTGTCAGTCCAGATCTCAATGGGACGGTGCAAAGAAGGAGCAAAAACCTCAACAGGTAACAAAGACCAAGACGCAAACTACCACAATGTCTGTATCTTCGAAGAAGACTAGTATTATCCTCCCAACCATTATGCTGCCAACAGTAAAGGAATCAAGAGGAACAGTCAAGATGCGTATGCTGCTGGATCAGTGCTCACAGCGCACCTTCATTCTAAATTCCACTCTAGACTCTATCTATTATGAAAAATTGGGTGTTGAAGAGCTAGAGTAGCGAGGGTTTACCGGAGCATGTGAGAGCAGAAAGTATCCAGTAGTGTCCTTCAAGTACAAGTTCCGGGGCAGAAACTATCCTCTACAAGCAGTTGTGGTAGAAACTCTCCCGGATCACAAAGGATCAGAATGCACTGAAGCAGACATGAAAGTGCTGCGAAGCAAGGGCTACAAATTAGCTGATCCTCTAGTAACACAGACATCTCGATTGGACTTGTTGGTTGGTGCCGATTATTATTATAACTTAGTGCGGCCAGGGTACAAAAAAGAGGGTGACATAATTCTTTTGCCCACTAAATTTTGCTATGCACTAAGTGGCTCCTGCCATAACGATAAGTCTAGCGCCCAAGTAGAGGTAGTGACAATATTGAAAGTTGAGGTGGTCACCCCGATGGATCAATACATATCACGGAATCATATAATCCATGTCATAATTATTTAAAATGTTTGTGGGAACTGGATCATCTAGGAATTTCTCCGACCGAAGATTCAAAGGAAAACAAGACTGCATTGGACATCTACAAGGAGACAGTAACATACTCTGCACAGAATCAGCAATATGAGGGCAGACTGCCATGGAACCAACAAAAAGAGAACAGCGGGTCGCCTAAGGGGTATCAGGACATCATTCTCATGACCATGCCATCTCACCACACAAACAAGACGAGTCATCTCAAGACCATGCCATCTCATGACCAGACCTTTTCTTCACCAGTCGGTTTCATCATCATACCAGCTCAATACGAAGCCAATTCATTACCAAGGCATCTCAATACCACACGGTGCCACATCTGCTGTCTTGTACAGCGATCACGGGTACCGCCCCTCCCCCCCCTATCTCTCTCTTTCTCTCTCTCTCTCTCTCTCTCTCATCTATGCAGTAAAGATAGGGATAAAAATTGCTCGCTACAAGAAAAAGTTTTCGTTTATTTTGACACACACATAGGCCTACACGTATTATATAATACAGTATATAATATTTATATAATATATTGCAGTACCGGTAATGTGTGTTTTATATTTCAAATATATTTAGATGGCTTTGTACTGCTTAGGAAGGGTCATGTTAGCTAAGGTTCATTGAGATGGTTTGTTTGTAGCACTATAACTGATAGACGTCCTTCCTAATTTGAATAAGATCGCATAAGAGTTAGTAAAACAAAATAATGCAACCGAACGATTTCATTCGGTACCGTATATTAAATCGTTTAAGATATCATAGAGGTTTACGGTCTATTCGCCCACAAGTCTTCGCCCAAACTAGGAATTTGTTCGCCCAAACAACGAAGTTCGTTCGCCCATACCTTGAAGTCTTTTCGCCCACACTCTGAAGTTTGTTAGCTTCCCACACTCTAAACTGGCTTCTAAAGGATGCACATTTTGTGTATTATGTTGACGACAAAATGTTGTCCATTCGTAATAAAATAATGCTATGAATAATTTGTGTTATCTCATCTCCGGACTTAACTTAGTTTAAATATCTTCAGATTAATTGGTTAACTTTTCATCATATTCATATTACTAACTCTGTGTAATGTTGAGGCAAAGCATTTTGTTTTAATCCACCTTGTCTGACCCATTCAGTATATATGACTTCCATATGAGAGAGAGAGAGAGAGACAGAGAGTATATATAGCTCATATTCAAATAGCAAATCATACAAAATATATAACAATACTAGTGAAGCATTGTACAACTATAGACCAACCGATCTAAACAGGCAGTTATGGGCGGTGTCGGCTCTGCGTACACTGGTGCCACCTGTCCACTTGACCCTTTCCGTAGACATCCTTTCCAAATTACTCTCGCTACCTCCCCCCCCCCCCGTTCAAGGTCAATGTAGGGAGATCGGCTCCCTCTATATATATATACTGTATGTGTAAGACTGTGTAGCCCACATGAATGCATAGATTATTATTGCTATAATAAATTATATTACTATTTATCTCTCTCTCTCACTCACCCTACACCCCAAACCACTCCCCTTCCCTCCCCCCCCCACACACCACACCACTCTACACCCCCACCCCGCATACACCATGTGATAATGAAAGAATCTATGAATTTATCTGTCTTGAAGTATTGGTGAACGTTATATACCATCTGTTTTGTCTGACTATGCAAGTGGGTGGGGCGATTTGGAGCGGCTTCCATTGTGGACAGGAATGAAATGAAGTGAGTCTATATTTCGTGCGCCTGGCAGCGCGCCATCACCATCACGCGAAATTTGTGATGAGTTTTTTTGGCCGACGTCTGACAACGTCGCAGTAGCCATGCTGCCAAGCTGTATACAATGTCCATTGAATTTACTAATAAGCAAATTAGTTATAAAAACAATAAAGCTTTTTTGTACATGTAGAAATAGCCTGAGCATTTCAAACCGAATTAAGGTACTTGATACCGAAAATAATATATTTTCGTTGTTAGGGATTATACATGTGGCACCAATGTCAAATTAGTAACTGCTGGTAAAACTGCCTGTTTAGATCGGTTGGACTATAGGAATGTCCTGTGTTTGAGTGTGTTGGGAGACTAATGACTTGACCGATTAGAAGGATTAGAGGAGGAGGAGAAGGTATAATAATTATATAGGATTAACTCGGTCACCTTTCCCCGGCCACTTTTCTGGGCAACTATATTCTGGAATATCTAATGTTAATTTTTGGAAGCTTCTAAATATATGTTATCATTAGAATGTAGATCATGGTCATTATATCATTCAAACTCAGTATAGTTGTCAATTATATACATAATAGCGCCTCATAGTGCTGCCACAAACATAACTGTCGAATGAAAATTTCCGGAAATAGCCTGTACCTGTGCACTGATTCCTGTGTACATTTTATGTCAACTACTATAACCTCAAAAGTCCTACATAGTTATTATCAATCGTAATTTATTGAAATACTAACAAGAACATTGCTTATTCTCTCTTTTGGATTTGAATGCTCAGTAGTCTTTCAATTTATGCATTTTAGTTATCACGGTCCTTTTCGTTGTGTTGACCAGTTGACAAGCAATGTTTGTGAAATGTTTCACTCTTATATTTGGGAAGGCAATACATATAATTAAAAGGAAAAGAGAGAAGAATGATAAGGAAGTAAGTGACAAGAAGGAGAGATACATCTGTGTACCGTACAAACTCAAACAAAGCCTCTACGATCAACAAGTATCTCATGAAAACTGGTATACAAATAGCAACATCCTCTGGGGAAAAAATAGGTGAAATTACAAAAAGTAAACAAAGAAAGACCATAAACAAGGACAGTGTCATATATAATATTCCATATAATGGCTGTGAAAAAGAGTACGTAGGAGAAACTGGGCGAGGTCTAAAGTAAAGGATAACTGAACATAAGAAAGATGTAGTGCAACACAGAACATCAAACTCTCTAGTGCTACACATTGACAATAAAAATAATCTACCTAAATGGGAAGCAGCAAAAGAACTAAGGATAGGGTTAGATAAACGGATGAGAAAAGCGTTAGAAGCTGCTTATATCACCCAAAAAGACGTAACCAACCACAGAGAGGGGTTTGTGAAATGGTCAGTTTACGCCGCTAATATAGCTCTAAAATCAAAGGCAGGAGAAATTCGATAGTTTGTATAAAAAAATTATATATATATATATATATATATATATATATATATATATATATATATATATATATATATACAGTATGTGTGTGTTTGTATAGGTATTTGTGTATGTATGTATATATACTGTATATGTGTGTATATGTATGTATGTACTGTATATGTACAGTAGGTATGTGTATATATATGTATATGTATGTATGTGTATGTATTGTATGTAGTATATGTGTATATGTATGTGTATAATTATGTGTATGTATATATATGTGTATATATAAATGCATGTATATATATATATGTATATGTATGTATTTATATGTATATAATTATATATATCTCTTCAAACCTTTCCTGTTCCCAATAGTGAACAAATAAATAAAAGTCCGTTGCTGGTACCGAAAGGGATAAAAAAGGTAATTAGAGAAAGAGGTAAAGAATATCCCTGTCCCAGAGGGTAGGCTAATCGGATAATTGTTCTACTTATAAGATTTAAAATATCGCCATAAAAATGGCAACACTATTCTAGGATGCCAACAATGAATTTCCTGACTTTGTATATAATTCTGTGAGTTTTCTAAAACACTGTTAGTCTCTCTGAAGATGGGTACATAACATAACCCGAAACGTTAGATAATAAAAATTCATAGCTCTTCCCTGTGTTTTCTCCTCCACCCAATCCATCTACCTGTCAGTATGGAACATTCACATATACTGTATATATATATAGATAGATAGATAGATAGATAGAGAGAGAGTGTGTGTGTGTGTGTGTGTGTGTTCGAAAGATACAAGTAATAAACAGCCTCTGCTACTAATCTCCAATTCTCACCTACCTGGTAAAAAAAAGCTGCTCATAATTATCAGGTAGGTGTAAAGTCAAAGTCAAAATAGGCCCAGCTCTCTAATACCATGGGGTCCGACCACAAAAAAAAAAAAAAAAAAATCAGCTGTCTGTAGATCGCCGATTGGCCTTAATCCGGCCGACCCCCCTCACACCAACCCATCTCGTCCATATGCCTATCTAATTATATCTTAAAGCTCTCTATCGTTCTTGATCCCACTATAGCACTTGGTAGCCTATTCCCAGTCTGAGTTTTCTAATTTCATAATATCCAGTTTATATTTTACGATTGTATTCATCTTCCCTATCTTTAATACCTTGGATTTGTCAATGTTAAAATTCATCTGCCAATTTTCTGACCATTCGTGTAAGGTATCTAGATCCCTTTGGAGGCACTCTCTAACTATCTGAATCTATTGTTCTCCCCATTTTGGTATCGTCTGCGAATTTACTTATCATACTAGTTATAACTAAATTAAGGAAATTTATGTATATAAAAAAAAACAGAGGACCCAATACAGATCCATATAGTATATATATATATATATATTTAGAGAGAGAAAGAGAGAACGATATTGTGTGTGTGTGTGTGTGTGTGTGTTTGAAAGAGAAAAGGATGGTCAAAAGTAATAAATACTCTCCGCTACTTAGGTGTAATCTCCAATTCTCACCTACCTGGTAAAAGCTGTTCATAATTATCATGTAGGTGTAAAGTCAAAGTAATAATATATACAGTATATATATATATATATATATATATATATATACAGTATATATAAGAACATAAGAGGGATCTGCCTTGTGTGGGCCAACAGGCTTTCTGCAGACTCCCATTTTGTTATTTTCTTAAGTAAGAAAATGGGAGTCTGCAGAAAGCCGATTGGCCCCCCTCTCACTCCCAACCCCAATTACAAGGCCCAATGCAGATCCCTGGGGGACACCACTTTTGACTGCTCCCCAAATTAGATACATTTCGTTTCAGAAAAGATATAGGCAAATATTGATTTGGTAACAGAGTTGTAGATATGTGGAATAGGCTACCAAGTGCTATAGTGGGATCAAGAACGATAGAGAGCGTTAAGAAAACAAATGATAGTCATATAGACGAGGTGGGTTGGGTGTGAGGGTGATCTGCCGGGTGTGGGCGAATCGGCTCTCTGCAGACCCCCGTTTACTGACCACTGACCGTTTTGGTGAGGTCGGTCCTCATGGTATTAGTGAGTTGTGCCTATAATTAGGCCTTGTAATTGGGGTTGGGTGTGAGAGGGATCTGCCTTGTGTAGGCCAATCGGCTTTCTGCAGACTCCTATTTGCTTATGTTCATATGTAATGGAGATCTGATAGAGATGTTTAAGTAGATGAAAGGTATCAATAATGGATATATTGATAATGTAATAAAGCTTAATAACGGTAAGATAACCCGATCAAATGGCTTCAAATTGGATAAGTTCCACTTTAGAAAATATATAGGTAAACATTGGTTTGGGAACATAATTGTAGAAGTGTGGGAATAGATTGCCTAGTGCAGTGATTAGCTCAGGACCTGTAGAGAATTTCAAGGGCAAACTGGATAGTCATATGAATTATATGTATCGTAAAATAATACAATAGGCTATGACTCTTTGTGATCCCGTATGTCTCTGTGACGTCACCGTCGCTCCTGCAGCACGACGTAGGACGAGTAGATCGTATATTATAAGATTGTAAATAAGTTAAGTTATAAAAGGCCTAATATGCTATTAACCCTTCCTCCCCGGGCTGCCTTTCTTAAGGACGGAGGCTCTATCCGGGCGATCTGGCTGAAAACACAACAAAAGTAAACTAAGGCTAATCTCGCTTAATATACTACCTACATTAATCAAACATATGTCAAAATGGGCGCCTTACCTTGCCGCGTAGAATGGCGTTGAATAGAGCTTTCTAGCTCAAGTAGTTCAGGAGTTATGGTGATGGAAGTGGAGGTAACTTTTTCCACGTATTTACCTCGCCGCGTCCGAACGCTCAACCGCGGCCCAGGCTACGACGAACGTTTTGACTCGTCGCTCTACCTTCAATTATGGCGGGAAGCGATTTTTTAGTGTTTTATTGTTTATTATGCCATATATTATTGTTATTATGATATTTTCACTCAATAAATATATTTTTCTGAAGTAATTTGTGTCTCTGTCACTTATACTTAGTGTTATTGTTATTATTATAGTAGTTATGATTATTTATACTGGACTATGGTAATTGATAGTGTCATTTTCACTTCTTTATTGTTAGGAATATATACTTTAGTGTCACTTTCACTTGTTCATATTGTTCTGAAGGCACTTATTATTACTTATGTGTGTCTCTTTCACTTAGACTTAGTTTTATAGTCATTATTATAGTAGTTATGATTATTTATACTGGACTATGGTAATTGATAGTGTAATTTGCACTTCTTTATTGTTAGGAATATATATTTTAGTGTCACTTTCACTTGTTCATATTGTTCTGAAGGCACTTATTATTACTTATGTGTCTCTTTCACTTATACTTAGTTATATTATTATTATTATTATTGAGTGTCACTATCACTGTCATTTACACTTCAATAGTTTGCCAGAGTGTAGAAATAATTGAAGAAGGTGCCAGCACACAGTCCCACCTGACACTCGAGGCATTGCCAAGTGGTTTTTGTGGGTTTGCTTGGTCGTCGAGTTGTGCGGGTGCACACATAGCACCTCTTCTGCATCCTTATTCGGCTGTTAGGACCCCGGAAAGGAAGGGCGACGAGCTGGTGCTTTCTCAAGAACTCGGCACACCCTATTCTGTCCATCATGCCTGGTCCTTGTAGTGGCCTCCCTGGTGTACCCGCATGTTTTACCAGGAGCTCATGTATCAGCTGCTTTTGGAAGGTCCGCAGGCTCTTGTACTTGATGACTGGACTCCTCAAACGGTAGATGTTGTACGCGTTGAGGACAGACATATCTACCGTATGCAGGACAAACTTCTTGTACCACCTGCAAGATGTTCGCAGGCAGTCTATGAAGCCCATCTGCATGTCGGACTTGTCGACAAGGCGCATGTTCAGGTTATAGTCCAGAACTGCAGCTGGTTTTGTGATAGGGTTCTTCGTTTTTCGGTCCACCTTCCCTGTGGGGACCATCTCTGCTTTGTGGCATGTGGTGAGGAGGTTGACCTTGCGCTGGTCATGCCAGTGGATGGAGAGGATGGGGCCACTCTTCATATGGAAGATGTCCGTCTTCTTAGTTTTGGTTGGGTAGGTTGGCATGCCCTTCCTCTTCCCCTTCACTGTGCCGACAGTTCCGGTCTTGCGGTCATGGAGGTACTTGGCGAGGATAGGCGACGTGTAATAATTGTTGGTATAGAGGACGTGGTTGTCATGGAAGTACCTCTCCATCATCCTCTTTACCACAGCGCCGCCAAAACCAATAAGGGGGTCAATCTCCACCTCACCACCCTTGCCGCTGTAGACTATAAAGTCAAGCACATATCCCGTCTTGCAGTCGCAGAGGACGAAGAGCTTGATGCCGAAGCGGTGTCTCTTTGATGGGATATACTGTCGGAAGTGCAGCCTACCACGGAACAGGACCAGAGACTCGTCCATGCACAGCTTCTGAAATGGAATCAGGTAGGTCGAAAACCGATGACGTATCATGTCATACAGTTGCCTGATCTTCCAGAGTGTGTCGGACTCGTGGACATGCATGTTATTTGTCAGGTGGAAATATGAGTGGATGTCGAAGTACCTATCCCTTGACATGAATTTGCCAAATGCTGGAGTCGTTGTGAGGTCGCCAGTTATCCAGTAGTCGGCCAGAACGTGCTTCTTTATGTGTGTCATCAGCATTGTGAGTGCCAAGAACACATATAATTCTGCCACAGTGAGAGCTCTCCATGCCACCATCTTGGCACTGGTCTTCCTCCCAAGAAAGTTTGAACAGATAGCCTGGTGGTTATTTGTCTCTTTGACAAGGTATTCCATGACTTCATTGTCGTAGAAGCCACAGAAAAGTTCACTGGGGGTGGCATTTGGGCCACAGGGATATGCTGGTGACACCCCAGAACCATGTTGTACCTCGTCAAAGGCAGGAAAATCTGGCACAATATCCGCCCCATCTGACCACACAAACATTTCAGCAGCTCGAGGACGAGGACGTGGAGCTGTAGCAGGCACACGCCCTGGACGCCCTGGCACACGCCCATGGCCACGCGGATGCCCAGGCGGACGCCCTGCATGCCCACGCCCAGGCCCAGGCCCAGGGGCAGCGACGTCGGCAGGCTGACCACGTCCACGACCTCGAGGTCCTTTGATTCTTCTTGTCGGGACTCCCTCTTCCTCTTCCTCTTCCTCTTCCTCTTCTTCAGGTGACGTTAGGTCATTTGGGGCAATGTTGGGGTCGTCAGCATCCTCTTCAGGAGACAACTCTGGTGAAGAATAGACCGGGCGTCGGCGTCGTGGGGCTGCGGGAGGATGAGCAATGGGAGCCTCGGCCTCGGGAGATGGGCTCCTTTTGCGGCTAGCCGTGGATTTTTCCGAATGAAATAAGGACCTACGATGCGGGGCCTGTGGTGACACACTGTGGGAGGCCAATGGCGCACTTGTAGAGGCCCTTTGGTCATCCTGAGGGACAGATGAAGCCGAGGGCTGTGGGTGGCTCTCCCAGCGTCCCGGGTCAAGGCGTCGGGACAAAGGAATGCGGGTGGTTGCTAGGCCTGGGTCGGCGTCACTCTCACTATCTACGCCTTCCCTCACTTTTTCTGCCTCCCTGCGTACTTTCTTGGCTGCACTTTACACTAAAGACTGTTTATAGAAGTATTTACCCCCTTTCAAGGGCGTACGGGCAGGCAAAGGGGAAGGTCCTGGCGTAGGGCTAGGGCTAGGGCTAGGCCTAGGCATACCTTGACCTACGAAACTAGGCGAAGGGGTTGGCTCTAGCACACTTGGTACTTCAATAGCACCTTCCTCCACCACTTCCACATCAGGATCATCACTACTATCACCTCCCTCATATAAATCAACATTGTCATCAGCACCAAATCCCACAAAATCGTCAATTTCGCTCCCACTTCTACTCTGAATATAGAGGTTTTTGTCCACAGAGCTTTCACCACTGCTCAAATCCTGGTTGAAAAGTTTACGTTGTATTGCACTATCACTTAGCAAACGTTTCACTTTCCTTAGTTTCTTTTTCTTCTCGGTTGGCAGAGGCGTAGATGTTGCAAGCGGGGTAGCACTGGGACGCGCGGGAGATTGCACAGTATCGGATGCGTTGGAATTGATTTTTTTGCTGTAGCTCGCAATGGCGGCAACGTAGGAACTGATAAGCGTGGTAGTTGAGGCTTGGTGGCGCTGCGGTCGCCCCCGCAAAGTAAAATTTGCCTACGCGAAATTTAAAGCACGCTTTCAAGCAAATGCCTTAGGTAAGGCATACCGGGTAGCGGCCCTTCAGCCGCGCTGTCCTTACCTATGGCAGCCCGGGTAGAAAGGGTTAAGCAATATTGCCATGGTCTTATGTATATATGAACTTATCGTATATATTAATATAATTTATCGTATAGAGCAACCTAGATGCGGTACGATAATTTGGGCTCCTGGCATTTGCCAAGGCAGCAAGGTGTGCCTTTGAGGAAGACCAGAGCCTTCATGAACACCAACCAGTTAACATCTATTTTTCGCCCTCAGTTGATCGCACTTTTGAGCCTCTAATCACAATACAATGTCAGCAATACAAACAGCTACACCATCACGACGCTCTCATCGACGCCATGACTGACTGACAGATAAGCAGGTCCATTCCCATGTAATCATTTATTCTTTCTTTAACTTGACTCGTGGCTCGGGACCGAAGTCTCGTTCCCCATTGTCCACCGCCATATTGGGTAAAACGCTCTCCCTTGCCTCATTGCCACGTGGAACTATTGGTGAGTTAATTCCTGGCTAATATTAACTCTTATAACCTTACCCTATATATAAATTTATTATGTGAGACCTTTGGATATAAATTAGCTTGTTTCAGATTGAATTCAATTTAGATATGGAGTAGTTTTCATTTAGATTGATTTATTTGATTCATTATAGCTTAGTAATAATTAACTTCCATTGATAGTTTACCACATTGGTGCCCAGACCCGGGAACCAACTACCTATGCCTACCAACTATGGTTTGGCATTAGGTCGCTTGCGCGCATTGCAGCAGAAATTGTCTAACGAACCGAACACACGCCAGGCGTATGACGATGTATTTCGGAGTTATGAAGATAGGGGCTTTATCAAGAGAGTCGATGTCAAGGAACCGATTAAGAAGGGTAGGGTTCACTATCTGGCCCATCATGGGGTAAGGAAAGACAGCGTCACCACACCAATACGGGTGGTGTATGACTGCTCTGCCCACCAAGGTCAACTACCCAATCTAAATGACTGCCTGTTGACAGGTCCGTCCATGGTGTCGGACCTGTCCCAACATCTATTGCGGTTTAGGCTGGGGAAGTACGCCTATACCAGTGACATCGATAAAGCATTCTTGATGGTCAAGCTAAAAGAGGAAGATAGAGATGTTACCCGCTTTCTTTGGTTCAGCGACATTAGGGACTCTGAAAGTCCAATCATAATATACCGTTTTCGGGTTGTACTCTTTGGGGCCACGTGTTCACAGTTTTTGTTAAATGACACAATCAGAAAACATCTAGCTGACACTCATGAGGACACAAGTAAACTATCTCACGGATTATATATAGACAATTTGCAGGGTTCTAGCGATAGTCAGGATGATTTGTTATATACATACTGGCAAGCACGCAGATTGTTTGCGGATGCACATCTATTTCTCTGCGAATGGGTTACTAATAGTGAAGATCTTCAGAGTTTGATACAGGTGGACGGTACGACATCTCTTAACCAGGAATAGTCCAGAAATTTGGGGATGATCTGGCAACCTAAACATGACATACAAACTTTTCAAACAAGGTCTTTTGCTCAGCAGACAGGAGCGCACACGAAAAGAAGTCTGTTGAGCAAAGTTGCGCAATTTTTTGATTCTTTGGGTCTAGCATTACCCGTTACCATAAGAGCTAGGATTCTAATGCAGGAAGTTTGGAGACGTAAAATAGGATTGGATGACAGTTTGCCCGAGGACCTGAATGACCAAGGGACATTGTTGTTGAATGAGTATGCCATCCTATGTACTAAACCTATACCTCGTAAAGTGGCGGCGTATGGTGACGTTACGTTACACACGTTTTGCGATGCTAGCGCCACGGCATACGGGGTAGCCATATATGTCGTTACTTCATTTGGGGCACATTTAGTTACAGCCCGGGCCAAGGTAGCCCCCGTTAAAAAGGTAACTATCCCTAAAATGGAATTGACTGCCATGCTGATATTAGCACGTCTGGTGCAACATGTACGCGCAGCATACGAGAGCTAATTAAATATTGAAATCGTTCACGTTTGGTGCGATAGTCAGGTCGCACTCAACTGGATACATAGCAAGATGTCTCTGCCAGTTTATGTGCGAAATAGGGTAGATGAGATTAGAGCCCTTTTGCCAGACGTTGCTTATCATTATGTAAATACAAAAGAAAACCCTAGTGATCTCATAACTAGGGGTATAACGGCTAGCCAGCAAGTGAAGTCAGAATTGTGTTGGCATGGTCCAAAGTGACTGCTCCATGAAAGTGAATGGACGATTTGGCATGCTGTTGATGAGGGACTTCTGCCACTGGAAACAGTGGCAGTTACAGCCCAAGCAAATGAGCCACCGGGTCCAATCATAGAGTGGGCAAGATTCGGTGACTATAATAAACTAGTCAGAGTTGTAGCTTGGGTATTGCGATATGTATCCAATCTCAAGCTGAAAGTAACGGGCCAACTCTGCAACAGGGGTCGCAACATTGATGCTCGTGAATTTAAAGCAGCTGAAGTAACTTTGATCAAATGGGTTCAAGTAGAAACCTTTTCCAATGAATTAGAATCCTTGAAAAGCTCGAATAAGACATTAATGCCTAATATTGTGGGTCAACTAAGGTTGCACCTAGACAATGGCCTCATCAGGTATGAGGGTCGCCTGAAGTGGTCGGGTGTACCAGACGGCACAAACCGCCCTATACTTATGCCAACAAGACATCACATTACTGATCTATTGATCATACGTGCACATAAGGAAGTAAAACACTACGGGGTATGTCATATTATATCAAATTTACGTCTCGCATGGTGGATACCCAGAGTTCGACAAGTAGCTCGACGTGTAGTAAGAAAGTGTGTAATATGCAAGAGACTAAAAGGTAAACCATATGCAACTGGACCAGCTCCACCTCTACCTGAATGCTATGTAAAGCATGTAGAACCTTTCCAAGCGGTAGGATTAGATTACACAGGGGCATTGAAGACGAGGGAGCATGAGAAGGTTTATATATTATTGTTTACCTGTGCAACATCTTGAGCGGTACACCTAGAACTATGTGATAATATGTATAGCGAAGAATTTATTCTGGCGTTTAGATGGTTTTGTGCCCGTCGTTCATTCCCTCAACTCATTCTTAGCGACAATGCTCCCACTTATGTCCAAGCATCAAAATATCTAAGGGATATGAGTAGTGATCCTACTATCATCACTTTTTTGGGAGAGAAGAAGTGCGAATGGAGGTTCATTCCAGTTAAGGCACCTTGGTTTGGTGGAATGTGGGAACAATGTGTCGGCATAGTAAAGTCAGGACTTAGAGCGGTTGTAGGACGTGCTCTATTAAAGAAGAGTGAGTTGACGACAGTCCTCACAGAGATAGAGGCAGTCGTGAATGATCGCCCGCTTACATATGTGTACACCGACCTGCAAGAACCACTACCATTAACGCCAGCTCACCTGCTATATGGAAAACCATTGACTGCGTTTCCATCTGATTTCCAATCCATAGTAGAGTTAGAGGATCCCTCGTTGTACACTGAGGTAGCGGTGTCTAAGAGATACCAGTTTATATCCAGGATAATCGAGGACTTTAGGAAACGGTGGATTAGTGAATATCTGCTAGCATTGAGGGAAAGGAGTGTTACTCCCTCTGGTAGACCAACGGCACCTACAGTTGGTGAAGTTGTTTTAATTAAAGAAGATAGTCCTCGTTTATACTGGAAATTGGGCCGCGTATTGGAGGTATACAGTGGGCAGACTCTGTAGAACGGGTGGCGCTATAGAAGACAGCCACTGGAACTACTGTTCGTCCTATCGCACGTTTGTACGCTTTGGAGCTCGATTCCGCATTGCAATCTGATGCTCCACCTGTTTTTGCTGGGTCCGAGGATTCTCAAAGGAACGACTTGTCTCTTACTGATGGTGATCATTTTCGGACTGGGACGTGTCCCAGACGCACTGCTGCTGGCACCGTCGACTTGTGGCATCAGAAGATAGCCTCTGGGCAACTTTAAGTTTAAGGTGGGGTTCAGGTATTTTTTTGTGGGGCAGTGTGTCGTAAATACGATAGGCTATGATTCTTTGTGATCCCGTATGTCTCTGTGACGTCACGGTCGCTCCTGCAGCACGACGTAGGACGAGTAGATCGTATATTATAAGATTGTAAATAAGTTAAGTTATAAAAGGCCTAATATGCTATGAATCAATATTGCCATGGTCTTATGTAGTATATATGAATTTATCGTATATATTAATATAATTTATCGTATAGAGCAACCTAGATGCGGTACGATAATTTGGGCTCCTGGCGTTTGCCAAGGCAGCAAGGTGTGCCTTTGAGGAAGACCAGAGCCTTCACGAACACCAACCAGTTAACATCTATTTTCCGCCCTCAGTTGATCGCGCTTTTGAGCCTCTAATCACAATACACTGTCAGCAATACAAACAGCTACACCATCACGACGCTCTCATCGACGCCATGACTGACTGACAGATAAGCATAATAATCATGTCCATTCCCATGTAATTATTTATTCTTTCTTTAACTTGACTGTGTCTCGGGACCGGAGTCTCGTTCCCCATTGTCCACCACCATATTGGGTAAAACGTTCTCCCTTGCCTCATTTCCACGTGGAACTATTGGTGAGTTAATTCCTGGCTAATATTAACCCTTATAACCTTACCCTATATATACATTTATTATGTGAGACCATTGGATATAAATTAGCTTGTTTCAGATTGAATTCAATTTAGATATGGAGTAGTTTTCATTTAGATTTATTTATTTGATTCATTATAGCTTAGTAATAGTTAACTTCCATTGATAGTTTACCACAATATGAGTTGGGTGTGGATGGGATCTGCCTTGTACTGTATGGCCGGTCGGCCTTATGCAGATTTCCGAGTGTTTATGTTCTTATGTTCTTATTACCTCTGTCCACGAAGTTGTGGGATGCTATATTTGGTGTCCGTTTGTCTGTCTGCCTCTATCACGATTTTCTTAAGCGAACTTTACGTATCGTTACATAATTTGGTGGCCAGATAAGATATGTAAAAAAGAAGAATTAATTCAATTTAAAAGATGATATGGGCTGGGTGTGAATGGGAAGTGCCTCGTGTTCGCCGCATGGCCTTGTGCAGTTTTCCGCTATCTTATGTTCTTATGTTAGAACGCAACCTTTCACCATCGAGACTCACTTGCAAAGTTACAAACCAATGTTAACCGTATTTTATAGACAAATGTGATATGAAGTAAGGATATATATTTAAACTTCAGTCAGTGGTTTGATTAAACTGTTATTCCTTAAGTAAGGACTGTTTAATATAGCCTATATCTCTTTGGCTCCTTTTAGTTATTAATTTGATAATAGTTTTTACGTGTCTTAACTCTGGTAGATCAACCAACGACATACACTCATGGTCCAAAGGAACATATACAAAAATACTATTGTACAGCAACAATTGTGGCGCAATCATTTAATTGGCTGAATAGGCAGTATTAGCTATAAGATTGTCTACTGTAATCACCACCATGATTTCAAGTGCATTCCAAATTGATATATACAATGGTATTGTCAAGTAACCATGAAAATACTCAGTCCTCTCTCTCTCTCTGTCTCTCTACAGTAATTATATAGTAATTTACAGAAAGGTGGGAATTCTTCAATACCCCTTTAGGTGGGATCCCATATGGATTATGCTGTTCAGTTTTGATGTCCTTATTACAGAATGGACATAGATTCCTTGGAGAGAGTACAGCGTAGAATGACAAAAATTATCCATAATATTATACATTTTCCATATGAAGAAACGTTGAAGAAATTAGGCTTGCATTCGTTAGAGGGGATATGATAGAGTTAGATGGGATTAATAAAGATAGAGGTGTTCAAGTGGGTTAGTGATTAATAAAGGGGACTCAACCAGTTGTCACTGAAGCTCAGTGATAGCGAAATAACTCGAACAAATTGTTTCAAATTAGATCAATTTCGTTTCAGAAAAGATAAAAGCATATATTGATTTGGTAACAGACTTGTAGATATGTGGAATAGGCTACCAAGTGCTATAGTGGGATCAAGACATACTTCAGAGATTGACATGTACGTGTGAATTACAATACCAGCCCTCACATCTCCTACAATAAGCGGCATATACCCAACAAGATTTCCCAAATCCCAAAAAAGGAGGAAGGAAGGGTCTCTATGTTTTCCAAAGTTTCTTACTATTT